>OW203765.1:32864057-33384045 GCA_934045905.1 Leuctra nigra
TTGGCAAAGGACGAAAAAAGCAAATCAATGAAATTGCTTCCAACTTTTGTATAAAACTCACAGACAATTCAGAATCTGGATTGTACTTTGTCTCGTGGCTATATGGAGTGGTGACGATGGCAGATGATTTACTTCCTGCTCTACACTCAAGCCCATATAGCTGCTCAACTTGGCTTCATTTAGTACAATATACTCGATGAAAACTTTTCACGTCGACGCTAACAGCTATACTGATCTTCTAAAGACTCTGTCTGGATGCTTCACACAACCTGCGTGAAGTACTTTCGACATGTGAAATCAAAGTAGGTATTCAAGAGCTTTTCAAATGAATTCGAACATACAACATTCATCTTTACACTTACGATTATAGGTTTATAAGCCCCATGTTAATTTTATACCTATTTGACTTTGAATAATGACGTAAACTACGCTAATACGATGATTGAGCATAAACTTGACAGCCTCTCTCTGAGCGACCGTAACGCCGCGAATAGTGTAATATATAGCCTGCAGGTAATAGGCTCACTTTGCACGTCACTCCTCTTCGCCCAACTCCACAATATGACGTCACAGATGACCAACATCTAACTGTGGAGGCAGAGCTTTCAGTAAATAACTAATAAGTACACATTATCTTTCTTTCTACACTTTATTTGATACCACTATCATTTTAATTAAGCGAGCGTCTTTACTTGAAACATATGGCACAAATCTATTTTTTTGTATATCTGTATTTTTCGCATTAAAGTTTAAACGAAGTACTAAACGGATTTGACCAATTTTTTCACAAAAGATGCATTACTATCCAATGCAGAAGGCTAATGATTTCCAGCAAAATTGGTTTACTAATTTCTTCGGAATCTTGATTTGTAGTTTGCACCACCGTTTGACCTATTAAATGGTCTTCGATAAATCTGATCAAACTCATATTTTGCATGGCGGTTAAGACCAACATTGTCTCTTATTTTACAAATTTGAAGCCCAATCAGTCAAGAAAATATGCACTTATTGACAGTTTTAATAACTGTCAGAAATGAAGTATCGAAATGAATGTTTTCCAACTGCAACTTGATCTATTTTGCTTTATGTACCACAGTGTATAGATTGCTATTCTTAAGTTTCAATAGAAAACAGATATTCATGTTGATTGAGGAGATCATATTTCATTTCAATATGGATGTATATGTTTCTGTGCGTTTGGTACGGAATCCTGTTGGACATATTTGACACACATATTAAATCTCATGCAGTACGAAGGCTCGCTCATCAACGCGTTATACTGAGCGTTTTCCTAATATCTTCCTTTTCACCACAGTATTTTAAATCCCAGAAAAAACACTCCGTGTAAAAATACCAGCCAAGTCTCTTTAACTATAAAAAAAAATAGAAGAAATCTAAAAATTCAGCACTGAAAAGGAGTGATATCAAAAAAGGAGCCAAGTCAACGAATTTTCCAAATTTTAATCGTACCATTGAAATAAAAATATCAACCCCCGAGAAATACTCAAAAAAAGGACTTGGCGCATCGTTTTTTTAAAGACACTTTTCTATCCTAAAAGTATAGGAAGAACTCTACAAGTATATTTTCCTGAGTATATCACATTCATTATCGACGAATCATACTACGTTTTAATATAACTAGTACTCTTACCTACTGGCAGTTTTGGTATTTTGTCAATATTCAGAGGAAATAAACGGATAAACGAATAACGAATAAACGGAAGCGGCCTAGTCTATTCGTTATTGCCACTATTTCTAGGGTCATATTAATCAATCATACTTCTCAATATCGTGACTGAGGGAAATAGCGAAAGCGCTCATTACAAGAAGGCCGTCAATGAGATTTGTATAAGTGACTAGTGCACTGAGCCATGCTGCTCAAATAATTACTGACTAGATTTTTATCTAAAGTAATACGTTATGTAATTTATGAATTTTTTTGGTATAAAATGTTAATTAATAGCAATTAATTACACGGCGAGAAGGTTCCAAGTATAATGCTGTAGTAGGTATGTTGATGTACCCACAAAACTATAGGTACCTACCAATCACAAACACAACTGTTCTGTATTTATTGCTTGTAAGACAATGCTATGTTTCTTTGCGTACTTATATTTAAATTTAAAATATTTTACAGAATGTTCAATATTTAATTTGAAAGTTTTGTCCCAATTTTTCTAGGCATTTCTGAACTACGTAGTATGTGAGTGGCATAAGCTTAAGAATAGAAAAATGTCTTTAAAAAAACGATGCGCCAAGTCCTTTTTTTAAGTATTTCTCGGGGGTTGATATTTTTATTTCAATGGTACGATTAAAATTTGGAAAATTCGTTGACTTGGCTCCTTTTTTGATATCACTCCTTTTCAGTGCTGAATTTTTAGATTTCTTCTATTTTTTTTTATAGTTAAAGAGACTTGGCTGGTATTTTTACACGGAGTGTTTTTTCTGGGATATCACTTCTTTTGTTAGTTTATTCATACAGCTTGTAGCACATGTCCGAGCAGGGACTAATTTCTTTAAAAAAATACGCCTCAACCGATTTGGTTACTATGAAAAGTTGCGTTTGGTATAAGATGACAATGATTATCCAAGAAGAATAGCTTAAGTTTCGTTATAATCGATCCAGCCGTTTTCGATACATGACGTCACTTCCGGTTTTGAAATAGCGGCTGAATTCCGGTATAGGTAATAAGAAAACAATCTAGTTTTATCTAGTTGATACCTTCATGAACGACCATCTGAATTCCTAATCCCTATATTTCCGTAAAATCGGTCATGCCGTTTGTAATATATGACGTCACTTCCGGTTTCATTTAGTGGTTCCTGCCGCCATTTCCGGTACCATTAATTTATTTATTCATTTTTCACAATTGATTTTTCAAATAAATAGCAGAATGAATACGCAGGAGCTAGTTCAGTTGCAATCGGTACAGGCGTTTTAGATATATGACGTCACTGCCGGTTTCAGGAATGGCGGCCGAGAACACTGCTACCTTGAATATATAAATTGTATTGTCTATGTTACAATGTAAGTTAATTATGTACGTATTTTAAGTATAATTTGTTGAAATAAGTTAAATATTGCGTATTTATGACGTCACTTCCGGTTTAGAAAATAAGAAAATAATATTTTTTTATTGATACTTCATAAAGATGACCATCTAAATCGAATGGCGCTAATTTCGTTCTAATCGGTCCAGACGTTTTTGAGTTATGACGTCACTTCCGGTTTAAAAATGGCGGCACAAAAAATCACAAGAGGCAAGGTATCATCAGACGCCAAAAGTGCATATGTGGTAAAAGTTTCAGGTCGATCGGTTTAGCCGTTTAGGCTGTGGCGCTGTCAACAGGGTTTCCTGATATCATCATCATCATCATCTTCAGAATCAGAAAGTGGTGTAATTTCACTGTTTTCTCGGTCCTCTAGCGCGCAAATGGCATAACCTATTGTTCCCAAATTTGGTATATGTAGTGGGGTGGGCCATAGCTCGAAATTAAGACATTTCACAACAATGTGAGATTTTCCAATTTTAAGATCCAGTAGGCCGAAAATGCCATGTTGTTGCTTACAGTAAAAGTGTTTGGACTGCTCCTCAGTTTATTAGGCATTTACGGTATGTTGAGTGACTGTGAGTGTATAGTACGACTTGGCTGGGTGGAGCGACCGCTCCACTAGATACGATAAAACTCTTAACACATTGTTTGTCCCTCAACAAAGTCAAGAAGATCGCGGTCAGTTACCTATCAACCAGGGTAACTTCCCTATGCAAAAGGTTTTGACTGGTGTTTTACAACGTGTGACGTGGATCCGCAGCTCAGTCGCGGTGTTCTAGAAGGCTGTGCGAGTGTGAAGCGTTGGCAGCTGCGATCTGGCGGACACGCGACGAGTTAACACTCTGCAGTTGGATCAGAATCCCGAGGACATCTCTGCTCCTTGTTAATAAGCCACGACACATTCCCTACCTAATCTTCACCATCTCAATTATACTATCAAGGATAATTAGCTAAATACCGAGCCACATTTAAACTCTTTAACCAGCCAATACGGCACCTGCAGGTAATTTAACATCCAATTAAAGAGAAGGAATCCTATCCGATCATTAACGCAAGTTTATAATGAAAAGTACATTATTGTGCATGAATTACTCAACTACGTGATTTTGAAAGCAAAGCGGATTTAATAATGGTAAACGTTTATTAGCCTCTATATGATCATTATAATGTATTTTATTTACATATTAGAACTGACGCGACCACTACGCAAAAGCCCAAAAAATCTGTCATAATTTGAAGGTAAAATTAGCTTTCAATTGATAAATAAATTGTCAATCAATGAAGTGAAATAACAAACTGAAGTATCAAGTTGAACATTTGTTTTTATATTCAAAAACTCTAAAAGACATTACAAATTTGCAGCCCTACACATTACAGATCCTTACGAATCATCCATTTAAAATCATCATAAAAAAGCTATTCCAAACATTCTATGGAGGATACAGCAATAAAAACAACATATGATTTCAACTGAGACTGTGGTTACAGAGTGTTTGAATGTCCGGCGAATGTTGAAGTGTTCCTCACGCTGCTCGGGATATCGGCCGGCAGCTCGCCACATCGCCCAGCCACTAAGTGCGTCTGTAAACACCATTAAACAAAGTTCCACGAGCACGGCGGATGCTGGGAATAACCGCCGGCATTATACACCCACATCGACACAAACCGACCGGCAAAACAAAAATAATATCCAGCGGAAAGTTGGAGAAATTCCCCCCCAACCCCTTCTTCGACCCGGTATAATGGCAACACATAAACCGTGAAAGTTTTTTTATTTCTCGACATGAAACTTTCACTGTGACTCCCACCCCCCCCCCCCCCCCCCCCACCCCCCTTAGCGCCGGCGTCGGTGAGAGTTGTGACATTTCTCACTTCTCGTGACATCTCCTAACTGAAATCCGAGACAAGTCAGCGATATGGAACGTCACGTGACCGCTTCCCCCCCCCCCCCCCCCCCACCCCGCGCACAGGTGACCGGCGAGAAGTGCTCGGGCTGTCACCACCATTCTTTTGTCAGGAGTCCAAAGAAACCAAGATCACGTAATACACAAATCAATAAGCAGGTACTGACGTAGACGCACAAGCCTACTAGATGCAGCTATGTCTGGCAAGATGACGGTCAATTAGATATTTTATTTGAAATAAATCTAATTTAATTTTTTATAATTTTACATTCATGAAATATAAATTTTTATCTCAAAACATTATAAAACGACTTACTTTCAGTCTTGTATATTTTTAGAGTTTATTCTGGAGTCCTAAATGTCCGCTATTGCTCTACGAATCAGACTACAAGTACTTAACACCAGCCACCAGAGTGCAATCGTGTTCCTTGTTTTCTCGAAGAGTCAAGTATCCAAGAGAGGCTGCGCGTTTCAACCTCGGCGAAATGATTTAAAACGAAAGCTTTGCGGTGTAAAAGTTGATAGTTGATGACATCTGCCGTGAAACTGAGGCCATCTTGAATGAGGCGTCGTCAACGTCGCCGTCCCCACGTCCCAAGAGCGCCATGATCGCCCCTACTTGACTTGCATCAGAGGCGACACGTGGCCCAGAGCTTTAACCTCGTGCCACGATCGTAAATTACTGCTCAACATGATCAATGACTTTTTGCAGTTAAAATGGAAACAACGTCCGTGTGGCAAAGTCCACGTACAGGTGTCCTGTAAATAAATCAATCTAGTTGTAAACGAAGCTTTAGTTACAGAACAAGATATTTCGATCCCCCAGTTCTATACCGAGACATTCCAAAACACAACAGTAATAATCCATAAATTATGATCTAATTTATTGGTATAACAAACCTGACGCTCTGTAAACGAAATGATTAATATTGAATGAGAAAACAAGTCCGCCTTGGTGGAGGTGCCGTGAATGCATCCCGCAATACATCAATGTGTTGAGGGCTGCGTTCAGGGGCAAACCAAGTACATATACTCCAAGTCCCCGAGGACTCGCAAACAAATAAAAGTCACGAGCCCTCTTGTTTTATCTCGCGTTATCATGTATCGAGAGCGGTCATTCGAGCCGCCGAAGTTCGAACCAACTCGACTTGTCCCGGAGGCTATGAATCCGTGATATGACATTGTTCGTTCAACTCCCAATGTACTGAATCATTAAACTATCGGTTTCAATATGTCGCGGAATTGCTCACGTTCTGAACAAATTACTAATGTATCGTATATGAAAGTAATGAGTAAACAGTAGGGTAGCAATCAATTTGTCGAGTAAAGAACAGTTACAATTGGCGCCCACCGTGGAGTCGCGATGACATCAGGTGGTTCGTGTATCAAGTGGTCAAGCTCGTTCAACTCGTTTGCCCTCGGGCTGCTGTTGTTCGCGCGGCATTCGTCGACCAGATGAGCTGGTGGCTCGGGGCAGAGAACAAGTACAGAGGAACAAGTACACGTTCCAGCGAGTTCATTTCATTAACTCCGTGACCATTCGCCGTTGCATGGGGACGATATATGTCATTTTAGTGGGGTTTAACGGCGCACTCTTCTGAAACTGGGCTAATGGCGACGGATGATGATGACACATACTCCTCGACTGAGGAAAACCACGAAAGGAATGCAACCTGGGACACGTCAATAGAGTAAGCCAATGTCGTCTTTAGGTTGCCTGCAGTAGCGAGATTATAGCAAGCGATAATCTCGTACTACGTAGTTGAAAAGAAATATGATATATTTGAAGTGAACTTGAATAAGTTATGAGATTCGAACTAAAGTTGATCAGAATGCTAGAAAGCGTGAGGAGAAATTTTATTCGAACTTTTCAAAACACCGAGAGTATGTTTCGTACATCGAATGTATTTAGTACATTCGATTCGCCTTTCTCAGACCTGCAGCTTATAAATGACAGCTTCAAGAAGTTTAAAGACATCTCGCGCTTGTACGCTTACAAAATGAAAAGTAGATAGAAAGTTATGAAACATCATATAAGATTGATGAAATTAAAATAAAAAGTACTTAAGATTGAAAGATTGACGAACATCGACAGTTTGAATTCAATTTTTAACCTAAAGATGTAGTCGCTATTTTTCAAAGAGGGATACGAAATGTGAAATATGATTGAATACAGTAATAAAGCTTCGTCTAAAACACAAAGTTACAAACAACCACATAGTCGAGAAATCCATTAGAAAGTTGAAAGAACGCAGTTTCCCGAACTAAAGTAATCACTGTTTTACGGACTCCCAAAGAGCGCCTCACTGTTTCAAACGACGCAGAACTAAGATTACATTCCCGATATTAACATCGATACGACCTCACGATTCGAACGAAAACTCCTATACGAGATAAGTGACCCGGACATAAAACCCGCAATGAAATCCTCGCGTAGAATTAAGCCACAATGCAACTGATTCAATCTCTTGATCTCTGGGCGGAAATGTTGTCGGGAAGGGAGAGTATTTTCCCGTGATCCAATACGTCGGATCTTATCTAAGTTGGCGATCGCCGCGCGCTGCATTCAAATCAGTTTCCACCGGCGGAGGAGACGATCCAGCCCGGGAGATAGCATGTTCGGCGGACATGATCGCAGGCAGGGGAGGGGGCGGGGGAGGGGTTACGCCGCTACGTGAACCGATATTGTAATCAGAATCAGAGCAGGTTTTAAGATCGGAACTTTTCCGTGGATAAATCTCTGCGGGAGGAGATTAGCTGAGGTAGACCTGTTTTCGAAGTCTAGAAACAGTAGTATATTAATATTCAGACAACAGTAAAAACTCGAATGACAATCAAAATAACTGATTTCATGGAAAATACCTATCGAATTGGTTAAAATTGCAAATAGTTTAAGGAGTCATGTTACCATAAGTAGCTTCAGCTAGTTTAAACTCCACTTGGGAAATGTGGTGTATTACCATTATGTAACACTGCGGTATATCTTAGACTGAGGCAATGTAGACTGAGGTTAATTTAAGCTGAGGAAATAACCTACAACCTACATAATAACCTACACAGTGTATGATGGTAATACATCAAATTTCCCAAGTGGAGCTTAAACTAACTGTACCTATGTTTAACTAATTGGCCCTATCCAACGAAATAGCAATTTTTAAAATTTGTTCACAGATAAGAAGTAAAAAGTTACTATAATTTATATAGCTAATTATGTAAAATTTGTGTGAAATGTCATTTCGAAACGATATGAAATCCTTCTAAAATCCCCGATTAACATATCAGCAACTTTCACACAGCCGTACAGCAGAAAGCTCGCTGATTAACGCGTTCAAAAGCGTTTTCCTACCGAAGTACAGACATATTGGCCACATTCTGCCACTCTTCTTCTGTCACGAGCATCGAGTCTACGTCGCGCTCAATCAGCTTGATGAAAAGATCTCCTTGATAGCAGCAACGTGTAGGTGTTAATACTTCGATAATGAACACCCCTGCTACACGCTAAACACGCGTTACCATACCCTTCTGTCACGAAACACGAGTTCCAATACCCGTCTGTCATCGGAGTGACCCGCTACATGGCGGCATCATACATAGCACATCGTCAGCGGCAAACTAGACAAGAAATTGCGACAATTCCCTCGTTACTCGAGAGAGATTCAAAATAATACGTCACTTCATGAACATTTCACTTATCTGCTTGCATTATTTTAGCATCTTACGAGGCGTATAAACGTATAAGCGAACGGGAATCGCACGGTTCGTCAGAGCGTTTTTTGAAATCTTTTCTTCCCACTCAATAATTTAAAAAAAATCAGATAGTAACGACCCATTACAGCGTTATAGACTAAATAATTACGCAAACTGGAGTTCATTATGACCTCTGGTACAACTTCAAAGTGTTAAATACGATATTTTTAGTAAAATAATCGTATTTAACACTTTGAGCTCGCACCAGAGGTCATAAAGTACTCCAGTGTGTGGCATTATTTAGTCTTTTAGGCTGTAATGGGTCCTTACTATCTGATTTTTTAAAATTATTAAGTGGGAAGACAAAATTTAAAAAAACTGCTCTGACGGACCGTGCGATTCCCGTTCGCTTCCGTTTGCCTCTTAAGTTACGAGGAGACTCAAATATGACGACATTATTCCGGTGGATACATTAGATGCATAATGTCTGAAGTCCATAACAGTTATATTCTATAGTATTTTTCTCTGCAAACGTATTATCGTCCTATTTTGAACTTCCCTCCGAAAGGTGGAACGGGGACGGTCTGCCGCATGAAAAAAACACGAGGGGTTTTGACCGATTTTGCCAAGCGTGGCCTAATACGTTGGGAGAGAAAAATAATGTAGATGAGAGGTCAAAACCAGTAGTTCTGCCTTCGTCCAATCTTATTTGTAATGAAAACTGTAATATAACTGTCTATGTGGACTACAGTCAATTTGAAATTGATAGAACTACATTTCATCATTATACAAGTGTGTAACTCAAGCTGAAAAAACTGGACTTCAGACCATCTGCGTCTGAATTACTGATTTGTATCTTGTAATTATTTAGCTAATTTAATTAAATACAATATTTAATCAAACGGAAGTCTATACCATCTTATGACATGAGGATTGAAAAATTCTGTAAATAATTTTACAATACCAAAAGTAAAAAAAAAATCGTGTTTAAATAAATATTTTTTTAACATCATAATATTATAGAAGACGGCTGTTGATTCAAATGATCCCGGCACAAAAGAGAGTGAGAGTGAGATAATATATGAGTGAATGGGAGGGGGAGGGAGAGAGACGTCTGTTCCGAGAAACCTCGCTCTATTGTCATGTTGATTGAATCCAAAAGCAAACCATTCCTGAATAATTACGATTCCAAAACCCCATTGACTTTTTATTCTGCATTCTCATTAGATCCTCTCTGTCGGAAGGACAAGAAACCCCCGCCGATGTTTGTCGTGTCAACAGTGTGTCGATATTCTGCCGCTTGAGTTGAAAAGCTTCCAGTACAACGAGCTTTACGTCCCACGAAACTCTTTCATCCCTGGGCCGGGGCACAAGGCCAACCTGCGACTCTTTGACTGAGATTAATTTGTTTATACTTTTTAAAGGGGGGTGTAGATTGCACACAATGTATGCGTATGTTTAACATGTGTAAGTATAATGACATAGGGGCAATTAAGTTTCTCATGACCGTAACTAATAGAAGTGAATATCGTTTTAAAAGGATACGATATAATTAAGTTTAGGGCTCTATAATTTGCCTTTAAAGTTAAAGCTGAATTTAGGATGCGACAAAGGATGATTAGGGTATTAGGGCTACTGCTTTGTAGCAAATCACAAAAGGTTATAACGAGATTTAAAATCACAATTCAAAATATTTAATGGCATAACCTTAAAAGCTATACACAAAATACCGAAATACAACTTAAAAGAATAGGGAGCAACCCGTTTTGACAAAATGGACAATGTCTATTTTGTTTGAAATATGATTTTTACTGATTCCCTCGTTAGGTGAATGTTATTAAATACCAACTGCAATATGAAAAGATTTTCCTCGAGTGGGACTCGAACCCACGACCTTCCGATATCCAGTCAGATGCTCTACCAGCTGAGCTATCGAGGCAGTTCATATTGCATCAGCTGTGTTCCAATATTGTTCCAATATTGTTGTTGTTCACTTTGAATTATTTATACAAAATTATCTATTGTTCGTTAAAGAAGATGCAGCGCATCTTGATCACTTGAAAATTGGGTTAAATGTCAATTGTATGGATCAGCAACTCATACACATAAATCGTTCCAATATCAACGCGTTATTTAAGCGTTTTCCTGGTAATTAAGCACACACAATTTCAGATCACGACTAACATGACTAATAACTTGATACATTATCTCGAAACACACATGCTGCTTGCGAAGACACGACGCAACAAGCGAGATTCCGCGAGGAACAGCAGAAGATTAGCCACGCTTGATTTATCACCCCCCGCGAACTCCGATTAAATTAAACCCCAGTTTCATTTACGCGGCCGAATTAATTGTTTGTTAAACTGCTGCGAGGTTTGCGATTTGCCCACCGCGGCGAAACTGACTCGGATTGTGATTGGTCCGCGCTGAATGTAAACTAAGTGTGAACGATGTAATTAGCACAGAGAAATGGCTGCTTTGTAAACTATTTCATGGCACTAAACAGTACAATAGTGAGCCATTCTCTTTTGTCTAATTGTACACACAAAACGAACGGTGAGTCAAATAGTGTGGACTGTTTCTGTTCTTTTACTCAGTGTTAATTATGTACACAATTATTCCACGGAACACACCATTGTTGCAATGTTGAATAATTACATTATTACAATTATCCTTACAGCTATGAGCTAAAGTAAACACTTGGCAAAAACAGATGTGCATTGTGGAGTAAACTCTCATATTCCAGAGCACCTAGAACTAACAATGCACTGCATAATAAAGCAGTATGCAATGCAATATGTATTCTGATGACATTTAGTACACATAATAATGATTTTGATATGAAGTTAACATGTATCTCTGTAAGTTCGATTTAGTATGATCAGTTCTCAGTTAAGATTTACAAAGAATGTACACGATACTTCTAATCATCGTTGCAAAACATTACTATTGTGGTCAGAACTTGGCAAGAAGAAAGCAATCACAAGACATCGGAATTTGAAGTTAGCGAATGAATTGCACAATTTGCTGATGTATGGTGGTTGGCGGGGGGGGGGGGGGGGGGGGGGGGGAGATTAAGACGAATTTTAACCATCAATCCATAAATTTAACAAGACCATTTTATAAGATCATATTACGAATAATATAAGAAGAATGAAAGTCCTCTCTTTCATCTCTTTCATCTCATCTTTCATATCATAATATTGATTATGAATCAAAGATTATGAGACAATGAATATCTAGAATCAAAGAGGAACAAAACCAAACAAAGTTTAGATAAAATTTCTATGAATATTATGCAAGGTACCACGGAATTTTGTTGATCTTAGGATACTGAATGGTTTTAATTTTATACTAGTATACAAAGATGAAAGATCACATCAATTATTTACTTAGCAAACCCTCAACGGCAGTCTAATAATTAAGTATAAAACTCTTCCCTGCGTCGAAATCTTAATAAAATAACATCTTTTGATCTCCATCTAGTGAAGAACATCAACTACGAGAGATAAGCCGAGACCGGAGCACAGTTCGTGATATGATCCACTTACCCCTGGCACTCAACTTTTATTTCACAGCGTATTCGCGCCGTCGTCGGCCAACGGTTGCGCTAAGTGCGTCATTAAACACCATCAAAGTCCGAGTCCCCCCCCGACCCACTCCCCCCGCCGCAAGTCTTTCATTTCACAAGCTAATGGTTTATTCATTGGAATCAACCGAGGAAAACGAATTTTTCATCAAACTTCAAAAGCTTGGAAAGTAAATGAATTCAACATAGAACTCTAATCACCCCACCCTATTTTTTTTTCAAACGGAAAGTTCAACAGTTTTGTATAGAGTTTGTTAATAACTATATCCGGGGAAGTCACGCTCTTAAGCGTCCAGAAAGCGGAGCATAAACAGCTTAAGACCAAAATACATTTTAGAAACACAATTTTAAAACATCGTTGAGAGAGCGGTTCCATGATACTCTTATGTGGACAACACAAGCAGGAATTTTAACTTCGTTCTAACATGTTTTAGCATTCTATGAGCGATAATGCTTTTTTAATTCAATCCCGGAAGTAACATACTGAAATACTGATTAATTTTAAATTTACTGCAACTGTCACCAATACAACGTGTAACAAGTTGGCCTATCTAGGTTAGAAAATTAACTTTAAAAATAATAATGTTTGCTTGAAGTAGGTTTACAGAATGAACAAGCTTGTAGCATGGCATTCTTAGAGTCAAGGTTAACTGAACACAAAGTAATTAATTAGAATCATTATGTAAACTTACAATCTTAAAATTCAACAGCAATCAAAATATAGACAAAAATATAACGAGCAATCAAATAAGTTTAACAATGTGCAATTATATCAAGAAAGTGAGTGAATCCATATAAAAAGTATGTGACCTTACCTAAATTGTGATGTCACCACGTAATAACAAGTGAACCAGTCATTGTGATAACGCTACAAAACCAGTCAGCCAGACTAGTTTTCAGTGATTCCAAGAAAAGCATGGGCCTACGTGCAGAAAGAAAGTCGTTTCGCGGGCTTTAGAAATGACAGAATGCCTAAAAATAGCTACCACGTGTACGAAACCAACCAATCATATTCTTTGGCGGTAAACCGAGGTGAGAGGGTATAAAACGTCAAGCTACCAGCCAAACTTCATCAGTCGGAGTTTTCTCAGAGCAGTGAGACCTGCCTCGCGAACCGTGAAGCCTTGTGCACGCAACATAGTATAATTTCAGCGAGACAGTGCCGATGTGATCGAAGGTAAACATTAAAATAACATTTTTGTATAAACGTCAACCCAGTAAATTCAAACTTCAAGCCTAATGCTGAGGCAAATAATATCGCATTAAGACAATTTCAAGTTACAAGTGATCAACTGAACAGTTTCAACATTAAAGTCAGTAAATGTTAAAGTATAAAAGTTAGTGAATTGCAACTCCGGGAGAAACCGACGAGTCTGCAGCCACGAACGTCATCAGCCTGAGCCAACTTGATCCAACTGCTCGAGGAGGTCACTCCTTGTGCACGGACTGCTGGACGTCCTGGTAACCAAGGGGTTATTAGACGACATCATCGCATCGCAGCTGAAGGAGGTGACATATCCAGTCATTTCATTCTGCTGGTGGACTGGAGTTCACGGGACACACTACGCAAGAGTCAACGCCATCCACTTGTTTACGCGGAAGTAAACAAACCAGACGACATCATCACTACTGCCGACGTATCGAACGTAATATTGTTTCATAATTTTTGATTGCTCTTTTCACATCAATGAACATTTATTTTCTTTGTAATAAACAAATTATAATATTGCTGATTCTTTGTGTTCTACCCTCTGAGCCAAATCCCGCAGGTTTCAAACGGTTACGTATTTTATTTGGTGGGGATATTTTACGATTAAAAATAATAACGTATGTTACGACGGCATGAAGTTTTAAAACTGAGAACATTCATTAATTTTTTCCTAGATTTTCCAGTCAAATATTTGGTAAAACATTAGTACCAAAGTTTCTGGACCCGCGTCTCTTTGATTAGATCGGTCTTCAGTTGGAAATATCACATAACATTCTTTTCATATAACCCTTAGTTTTGGACGACATTTTGAGAAAATTCATATTACAATAAGATTCAATGTTATAGAATGCAGGCAAAGGAGGAAAGAGATTACAAATGTAAGCTCTAATCAAGGATTGGTTTGCATTATATAAAAGATATAAAAGACAATGATACTGAAAACCAAAATATCCTGTAGCAAAGAGTTATCGACATTATTCAATGCATTTAGATATTAAAAATATTCTTCTTTAGGTACTTAACCATTGCAATCATGAGCATAATCTAAAATGTGACAAAAACCAGGAATACAAAGTTATATACAATCTGTATTCATATTTTCAATGTGACGTGTGGACGTTTTTTTTATTTTGCTGAAATAATATTCACTGAATTTATAACACCGTTCTAGAACACATCCACAGATTTTAAAACAACACATTAAAACTAAAACTACACGAGCCCCAGTTATTTTCTATTTTCACACCTCGAACATACACATTTCCCCGTCCAATGAGAAAAGTTCCGGACATCATCAAAGCCTTTAATTTCAATAAATCCTCCATCGCTTTGAGCTGGTGCTAACGAGCTCCGCTAAAAAACCCCCGACGTTCTGGTCGAGGGACGTGTTAAAACTCCCGTAATTATGCAGTAGAATGTGGGGCAGCTCGGAGCAGTGTTTTCCCTGGGACTCTTTGAAGACCGCCGCCCGGACTCGAACCCGTGGTCTCTCGTACAACCGCGTTGCGAGCGCAAAATAAACAACCAGTGTAATGCAATGCCACGGAAAACATTCAGCTACGGTCAATGATAGCACTGTTTTGCTTGTCATAAGAACGAGTAATTTGGCAGGTGCCAGCTCAAAGGGATTTTCAATTACCTACCCAGAGGTTACATGCAGAGATCATTTAGCAGGAATATGAGAGCGAAGAAAAGTTCAAAGGTAAAGTTTTCACTCTACTTACCTTTCAAAAAAGGGTAGCAATAGCGACCCAACAAGGATACAAAAGTGGTTAAGTAGAGAAATGGAAATTTACAGAAAGTATGCACACATCACAAAAATAATTTCATTAATATTATGAAAAGTGGTTTAATAGTACATTTAGACTACGTATTATTAAAAGTGGGCACACAGTGGATATCTATAAAAATGTGGACAAAGTGGAAAATATTCGCCTATGGAAGCTTTACAGTTCACATAAAACATTTTTTTTGCGAGTAAACGTAGTTAATAATTGTTGATGTATAAACACATGTGAACATCAACACATGTTTTCTACAAATAATATTTGAAACGTCAATTTAATTTATTTTTGACAAATGATTGCTGCATTGAAATAATAATCTTCGATGGAAACAATTAATCCTTTTATGTAATACTCTGCAATATAACACGGATCGGAAATTCGCAATAAAACCCCATCGAATGTCCACTAAAGCACCTAAACAAACAGCCATTGAACAGTTTGTATAGAAAAGAGTTGCACCAGAATCCCCGTGCTATTTTCACAAGTGTTCACGCATACAATTTCACCCGCTCTCCTCCCACGCGCGCGAGGTGGAAATGAAAGACGAACTTTTACACAACTTTCCACCGAAAATAAGTAGTAAAACTCGTCATAACAGTAGCCGTTATCACATGGCCACACGTTCCTAGCAGATAGCCCTGTTAACTTTATCTCCCCCCGTGTCATAAGTGTCACGTGGTGTTGCTTTGTTCGGTCACGTGACAGATGACGACGCACCCACGCACAAAGGATGAACCGGCGACAATGCCTGCCAGAGATGGCTTTCTTCACGGTACCTGTGGATGATCTGTCCATTCAACTTAGACGGCCGAGAATATCAAGATTTTTTATATCCGTTCGCCTCATCTGGCGACTGTAACGCGTTACATAAAACTTTCAATGGACCATTGTGAAGCGATATTCCAAGCCGAACAGCATTTTTAAATTAACACTTCATTTCATAGAAAACTTTGAGAGTGAGCTTGTGTGTTTCAGTTTGTGATGCTAGAATGAAATCATCCAATAAACTATTTTGATGATACCGAAATGACGGGGATTTTGTGATGATGATGACATCATTGTTGAAAGCCGATGTCATCGCAAATAGTCAAGATGGGTTTCCAAGCGGCCTCCATTCTACTGAAAGCTCTGTTTTCGTGATTTAAGTGGAAGGTATGTCAACTCGGCACAATGGGAGCCGGAATTTCAACACTGAATGGTCGACGTACTTATCGGGGATTTTTATGCGGTGGAAAATGTGACCACGATTTCAATGCCAGAAAGCCGTGTTAAAAGAGAAGAATTGCGGGCTACGTGAATCTACATACATACGTAATCCGAGGTATAGTTCTCGAATACACTGCTCAGCCTGCTTACGACGTCGAACTCATTGCTAACAGCAGGCCCAGTTATACAATGTACCGATAAATAAGATAAACTTCACTAATGTGGACATTAGAAGTCTAAATGGCTGTTTCATTGCCTGTTGCCAAGGTTTCAACCGATATATCCTGCCGCCGTCTTTATCGAGACATTGTACAACCGGGCCTTAGTAAGATTATAACATGACAATAATAATGTTTTTTAGAGACCAAGTCTGTATTTTAGAAGCAGAAGGTTTATAAGCAGAAGACTACTAGAGGTAGAGAACAAGTAATCTGCCTTCATCCAATCTTATTTAGTGATATGATAAGAATCTATACTAGATTATAGTGACAATTTGATAAATATTATGCCAAGCAATAGTTACGCGAACGTTTTTAGTCCTAATATATCTATGAAAGTCGTCCCGTATACCACTGGCCGTCATCGTCATCTCAGTCAACACAGCCTAACTCTTCGACGTCCTCGACATCTCACGACGCCGACGCCTGGGTCGTCGCGACGTCGCGGTCCGTCATCGTCATCGTCCCCTCAGTCAACACAGCCTAACGCCCCGACGTCCTCGACATCTCACGACGCCGACGCCTAAGTCGTCGCGACGTCGCTGACCGTCATCGTCATCTCAGTCAACACAGCCTAACGCCGCGACGTCCTCGACATCTCACGACGCCGACGCCTAAGTCGTCGCGACGTCGCTGACCGTCATCGTCATCTCAGTCAACACAGCCTAACGCCGCGACGTCCTCGACATCTCGCGACGCCGACGCCCGGGTCGTCGCGACGCTTGGCGACGACAAACTTCGGCCGCGACGTCGACGCTGATTTGTTTCAACGAAAGCTCAACGGTTCGTTAAACTTTGACGGAGAGTTTCAAACTTTCAGCTTTACGAGGAGATCTCTATGAAAACTGAACCACAATAAAGAAAAGTCTGGTCGTTGAGCGTGATTCTAAGCATAATGTTAGTCGCAAGAGCAACTTTTTAACTTATTCCTTCGAGGAGATTTTTAGCGATGAGCTTGCTAGGTCCGCTGGCCATCAGTGAGGGTACTTTGACTTTGAGCGACAAAGTAGACGCAAGCAAACGATTTGCTTTCATCGTGGAAAACGAGCCGAGCTTTTATAATTACAAACCGCATCGTAAGTCACAAAATACTTGCAGAAGATCAAAACATGTAATGTGAAAACAGTTTCATAATTTTCGCGATTAAGTAATTATATTTTCACATATTGATTGATATTTAATCTTGTAGGTAATAACATATTTTAAAAGATCATGTCGACGGTTTCGACTAACTAGGATCTTCTTCAGGACATAACTAACTTAAGATGTGAAGGTTGTGAATAAACTACACTGATAAACTCCACAAAACCAAATCTCAAATTATTTAATTTCAGTACTATCTGAGCCACGAGGAAAGATAAGGTATATACATAAAAGGCTCCATTTATTGGTTAGTTATGCTTATTGAGAGCTTTTAAGGTGGTAAACTCCACTTTGAAAGAAAAACCATAAACCATAAGTTTAACAACCAGACACATGAATAAATATGAATTGTGATCGAAATTGAACGAAGGGTGAGTTCTGAAATTGTGAAAGTGTATGAGAGTGTATAATTAATTGTTTCTTCACTTGGGTCCCTGGATAACATAATAATTCGACTCCGAATTGAATCAACAAAATAACGAAACGATCCACGTCGGTATGCACAACAAAGTTAATTCCCATCACATTGCCGCCCAATTAATAATTAATGCACACATAATATTGCCGTCTCACGACAACTTTCCGCCAGTGTAAATATACAAAATAGAGCGCGATTGCTGAAACAATTGGCAGTCTAAGCCGGGTGGAATATACAGTGCAAACACGTGGGATTGTCGCACGAGCGACATGTGGGAGAGTGTAGTGAGACAGCCATTACCGCAGACAGGACGGCGGTACAAGCTCCATGGTGGATGGTTTCAGGCAGTTGCACGAGAAATCTCTCGGCATTATTGACAGTCCATCTTGATGGCACCATTCAGAAGAGATGTGATTCTGTGTTTTAGTTTAATGTTTACCTTGGGCAATTGTGGGCTCCGGAAAAATCTTTAAGAGGCGAACGGAAGCGAGCGGGAATCGCACGGTTCGTCAGAGCGGTTTTTTGAAATGTTGTCTTCCCACTAAATAGTTTTAAAAAATCA
The DNA here is from genome assembly GCA_934045905.1 of Leuctra nigra. NCBI lineage: Eukaryota > Metazoa > Arthropoda > Insecta > Plecoptera > Leuctridae > Leuctra > Leuctra nigra. The sequence goes on from OW203765.1 coordinate 32,882,839, forward strand.
GACAGATAGTAACGACCCATAACAGCGTAATAGGCTAAATAATGCCGCACACTGGAGTTCATTATGACCTCTGGTACGGCCTCAAAGTGTTAAATACGATATTTGAGGTAAAATAATCGTATTTAACACTTTGAGGTCGTACCAGAGGTCATAAAGTACTCCAGTGTGCGGCATTATTTAGTCTATTAGGCTGTAATGGGTCGTTACTAACTGATTTTTAAAAATTATTAGTTGGGAATAACAAATTTAATAAAATCACTTTGAAGAACAATGAGTTTCCCGTTTGCTTCTCCAGACCTCTTAATATGGAGTGGAATCACTCTTGACAAAAATATATCCATTAACTCCATTTATGAGTTAAATATGACCCGCCAACGTGATCAGATATTGTCTAATAATACGATCAGATAATGTGACAATGTTCATCCTTGGGGGAAATTGTTTTGCATTGCTGAAGAAAGTGTATCGCCTACGTCAAGCGGTAAAATGCAGAAACAAGTTGAGTTAAAAGCTATATAAATAATAGAGACATAGATTAAAAACGTACACGTTTTGACGTTTGAACTTTTGCATTGCGGCCGCATGAACTTTGGTACGTCGGACTGTAATTAAAATTTTCCGGCGAATTGAATTGTTCGTGGAAATATTTTCCGTGCTTGCTTCGTTATTATTTCCCACGCAGAAGGGAAATTACAATGAACTCTAGATGTTTGGGATTGTTGCGTCTTTTTGTCATTCTTTGGCTCCTGCACATATCAGTTAGACCAAATCGACGTTTGGAATAACTTCAGAGTCAGCCATTTGAGCAAATTCAGACATTGATATAATTTCTGTACCTCATAGGCAGAAAGCCCGAAGTCAATTTCAATTATTCATGAGGAGAGCTCAAATACCAGTTATTCCACATTCATTCATCCAACCATATTTGTAATAGTGACACCAGACATTGAAAGATATTACTTCATAATAACAGTCAAATTGCAATTGAAAGAGCTTGATTACATGATTCCACAAATGGGAAAAGCAAATACGAGAAAATTGACATCTGGCCTTTTCTACCTTTGAGGCACAGATAAAGCATAATTAGCATATTTCTCTTCTGCACGAATTTCACGATCTAAGTCAGGGGTCGGCAACCTTTTTTGGTGAAGGAGCCCAATTCCCAAAATGTTATAAATTAGATAGTTAATGGGAGCCACAGTAGAGGCGATCAAATGTAATACACCAAAAATAATAAATTGAATTACTAGTTTATTTGGGTATTTTACGAAGACCCCGAGTTATTGCCCAGCAGGGCGTTTTTTTTAGAAATTCAACAATTTAAAAATGATTCTGGGACTCGAAAATGAACAAATTTAATCAAATAACCTTCCAATTATTGCCCCGCAGGGCGTTTTTTTCTCTTCAAATTTTCAAATTTTTCGATTCCAGATCTTGATTTAAATTATAAAGAGCCATCTAAGAACCACCAAGGAGCCGCAGGTTGCCGACCCCTGGTCTAAGTTCTTCCCACTGTCCAACAAACAATCTCTTTAAAAACTCGTTACCAAAATAATTCACCCTCGAACAAAGAATAATTTACGCAAGTATAATGGCTATCATTCAAAACAGTCTGACAAACATAAACTAATATCCACGACACAATTGGTACTAATCAACGCTGTGTCTACAGTTTTGTGATGTTTTGCTGCTGAAATGCGCGAGCAGTCAAAGTCTATTCCCACGCCATGAATAGCCGAGATGATTCAGTTCGGTTCGGTCACTTCGCTGCGACTTTGTGTGCGGAAAACTGACCTCTCAATGTATTAATGAAACTATATGAGCCAGATTGACGCGGGATTTGAATAATTAGTATTCACGGGAGGAAATGGAGTGATTCAGGACATTTTGAAAGCTCTGGATTAGCACGTATAGTGGCCGGTGGTGTTAGGAATAGCTGCGCGAATAGAGATAAAATTCAAACATACTTCTGTTCCTTTTGTGAACTATCTGAAAGGCTACAGCTAGTGTGCAAGTGTGTAGCTTCAAATTGCTCGTCGTTTAAATGTAAAATTATTCCAATGCACTGAATTGGCTTTGATCGGTTGATCGGTTAAAATGTCATCATTTGTAAAATATAAACTAGCTCCAACACAAATGTTGGAATGTTTAGTCGAGTAGAATTAATTAAATTGATTGAAGAGATCATTTTGACGTTGGATTTAAAATATAGGACACAAACGAAATGGGAAGTTGATTGGTTTAGCGTGGATCAATCGAAAGCAATTGCAAATTTTCAGGTAAAAAGGCTTTGAATTTGTTTATGCTTTGTTCGAGTTGTGTGCTCATTTGACGAATAAGCGCTTTGATGCCGTTCGTAAAAACGCAATATAAATATGGTCGGTGACAGGCCAAGTTGAACCCGCGCTAGCATGGGCCGGCCTATACCTGGCAATGCTAAACAGGGTTCATCTTACCCTGTCCCCTACCTTAGTACCTACGTGTCTCCAATATTAAAGAAATAAGTAATCAAATAAATATACTTTGGTGTAATTTCAAAACCGTATTAGATTGTGAAGTTTGCGACTAAAAGAATAATCCAAACAAGGGAAAAATGGTTCCGGTCCCCTAAGAAAATATAGTTGGAAGTAGTTATTATACGTAGGAGCAATTTTAAAATTATTAGATTAAACAATCGATATATGTCATTGAACATGTACTTATTTGCCAGATATACTGCTGACTTTTACGTTTACATAAGATCTGTTTTAGCCCCGTATACTAATCTCATATTTTACAACAGTACCGCACCTTGATGAAAATCCTCACGACGTCTTAGTTTGCGTGCAATACACACATGCTCGCTTATCGAAGCGTTCAACACCGAGTTGTAGATGAGTTGTAATTACCTTCTGCTTGTCTTTCATGGATCCGCGGCCTAGCACCGCCATCTTGGTCATCGTGTCTTCCTGCAGTCTTTTCATAGAGTTCCCCTTGGGTCCCAGCAGTTTGCCCACGAAGTTGAACTGGAATCAGAGACAACACGGCTGTCACGTGCAGTTCCTCCACTTTACACACATCCATACACTGGTTTTATCACATTCACAACACTAGAAACGAGTATGTAATAGTCTTTACAATATTTAGTAGAGCTATAAAATGTTTTGTAAAAATGCAGCCCGCAACACATGAGTATTGTGGGTTGCATTCAGGAGATATCCTGGCTCCTCCACCAAACATTTGAATTTACAGTGCCTGAAAATACAATGTAAATATATTGAATTCTATTATGAATTCAAAAGTTGTATGAGCCAAGTTCACAACACTACGTGTTTCATTGCCTTCAAGTCACACTATATCAAATTCAAACTTTAATTTTCGCCGTCTAAATAATGTTCTAGTCACCAAGGCATAATTCTCAAGGCGCCAGAATATTCTCGTGCAAGAAACAAACATATCTCCGTGGAACAGCTTTCTCTTCTTGGAGTTTATGTTTCGTGCGAGTTAGTTCACCCGCAACACATTACTGTATTGCGGGCTGCATTTAGGGGCAAACATGGCACCTCCACAATAAAGCTAGAAAACAAAGATGTTCGGGAATCGCATCAAGTTTATAAACATGTTTTTGTCCCTGGACTCGAAGGTATTTACGGAAATGCTTAAAGGAGTCACTCTCCATATTTGGCCCCGGAGGATTTACGAATGCGACATTGTCACCCTTTATCAACCATTCATTTTCCCCGTCTAACCCACGTTATAATACGCGTCCACATAATTCTCATTCCGCTGAAATCTTCCCGGCAAGAAACAAACAGCCGCCATCACCGCGGAATTGCTTTCTGCCGGATTTACAGCGTTCATATACTTTATGTCTCCTGCGTTACGTGTTGCGCGCGCGTTAGGGAATGTAAATACGCGTCTTCATTATTAATAAAACATGAGTCGGCCCCGTGAAATAACCCGGACCCGGGTTGAAAAACAGGTTGACATTTGAGCGCCAGCCAGGTTGTTTATGGGCAGAGTGTCAACTGTATCGTCCCTGATCCGTCCCTCGAGTCTCGTTCAGCTTCTAGGAGACGGAGTGATCCAGGGTGAGAGAGAGAGAGAGAGAGAGAGGAGGGGGGCATGTTGGACAAGGACATTTTATTAAATAGTAGAGTTTCCGCGCGAAAATAGTGGTGGGTAGGTACCAGTTTTTTCTTGAAATAAGGGAATAGAAACCTCAGAAAAAGTGCCGTTTTTCGGGAAAAGTATGCATTTAATACAAATCCACTTTATAGTTAAATAAGCCCGCTCAGTTGAACTTTTTTGAAGTGAACTTATAAAAGGGACTTTTGACATGTTAAAGCTCATAAATCCCACGAAATAAGTAAACTTCGTGTGGTTGTCTCTCATTGTACAGAGAAATATTGAAAGTCTTCAAAATATCGAAGATACATTTTTTATATAAAACTGTCCCGAAAGCAAATTAATTTGTTACCTAAGCTAATCCAGTTTGTAATTTACCTACGTATGACTTAAATGAGGAGTCTCTATTGAATAATACTTTAATGAAATACAATAGTTCTCTGTATGATGCATTGATGATGACCTACTTATTTCGAAACAGATAGTCGATTAATTATTAATGAGTTGGTTTCAACTGGAATTTGCACTAACTCGATGACGGCGTTGATGACGTGATACAATATGACAGAATAATTAGAGCATGACATTTGACGAGAAGCTGAAAGGATAACTCTGTTTCCTCGAAACATAATTATAATTACATAAAGTTAGCCTTTTAGTAAACTTCGTACACTTCCACGTCCTTTTAAAGCCTTATAAATATAAAAAAATCTGCTTCTCTAAATATTAAGATATACAACTAGCTCTTTTACGAATTGTAAATTCTCAGGATGAAAAACGAGCCTCCTACATTGAATTCCCGACACAATGGTCTGAGAATAATAGAGAAGCGAGAAGGTAGGTATACATTTTGCTATCTCACGTAGGGAGAGCAGGAAAAGTAAAGAGCTAATTAGGGAAATGGTTTTCGCGAAGGTAGAGCGAGGCAAATAGGAAACTCTTGCAACGAATCAAGTCGTAATAAAATGGAGATTGGTGATATTCTGTCGGAGAGCGACTTCCCGAAGCTAACGAGAATGGATGAGTGCAGAATATGCCCGACTTATCGCGAGGAATAAGTCATTGTCAAGCAGCATTCTTCATCTTCAGAGATGAGGAAGAAGAAACTTGATTTCCGTCTGCCGTCTTTTCTATAGACACTGCTCAAGCACGAAGCAATAGAGTTAGAAATCAACAATAAGAACTAGAAGAATTGAAATGAAAAGTAATAAACAAGTAACGATGAAGTTTTCTGCACGATCATTTTTCTTAATCATCTCGTCTTTTAGTTCTAAGATTTGTTCTCAATCAATTATATATTATTTTTATTATACATTTAAGGAAGATGGATCATTGCCATAATAATGTTGAACTGCCTTTAAAATTGTATGCAAATCAGAGTTCAAAATCCATAAAAAAAATATCAAGTCAAGAACTACATTACAGTCCATAATAGACCCATAAGAGTCCTAATCCCATTATAGTATTATATTATCATTTAGCTTTTCTGCTCATCTTTGATCTTTGATTCTGTGATTTATGAAGAAAATCCGGATATTTAAAAATTCACAAAAATCGCAAATGTGACTTCTACAAAACAAAAATAGCAATTCAGAGATATCTGGAAATCGTAAAGGCGAGCCGAAAAGTTTCATCTGATAAAAACACGGACATAAAAAGTGGCATAACTCTCTCAAGTACGTCATATAAGCACATTTATGACTCTTTTATTATGTTTTATTAGTTATTTTAGTTGATAGCGGAAGACAGGTCGGAGATTTGTTGATGCAATCAGTGAAAATAATAAAATCCAGGCGCTTAGATTGCGGACAGAATTTACATTATAAAGAAGTCTACGACATGCTTTAAACAAGCAAAGTCCATACTCATAGCCTTTGTAACATCTCAAACAAATTCAGTTATGTTAGATGACAATAAATAGCATTTATATAATGATTTTATTTCCTATATATTTTTATTTCAAGAATATCACTTCGTACGCATAATTTTAACCCAGTAATCGAATATCACAATTTTCTACGTAACTTCAACACGTAAAAGTTTGATAAAATTGGATAAGCTTTGAGGATAATGGTAAGGTAAAATATAAAAATATTTTTTTCAGTATTATTTTCAGAACGCCCTGAGCAAAATTGTATCATTATGAACCTTATTCATAGTTTCATTGTTTCTACCGTCTAACATTATTCTGTGGGCGAAAGTAATTTCAGTTAACTTACTTCAAATTTAATTTATAAAAATCTGGAACTCTACTATAGTTCTTGCCAACTTACTTGACAAACATAATTAAATCTTTAAAACAAAGAAAATTGCGCCGAGCCATGAAACACCTTCGGGAATACGGAAAAGCTCTCCGGTTTCCTTCATTTCCCGGGGCTCATTTTCCAATTTAACATCTTTGTATCCAGATCTCCATGTAAATACATCATCCGGAATCACCGCTGCATCATCTCCAGTCTCAATAAGCTCTTCACGCGAAGCCGTGAAAGCTCTGACAGCTTTTCAAAGCTCATTCACACCAGGAAATGTTTCATTTTAGAACCAAACAGAGTATCCTCGACGCCATTCTCGGCATTGCAACCAGAGCATTATATAGTCGGAATAGAGATAAATGATAATGTAGCAGATGAGAATGTAAATATTATATAGCCTTCAGGAATGTGATTTAAACACAATATAAATGTATTTTGTATTCACTTCTTTGAGCGTACATCACTGCACACATTTGCTAAAACCATCTAACGAATAAAGCAGATTTTGTAAAATGAAGTTATATTCAAAAGCAATGGGACGAGCAAATAAGGATGCAGAACAACATTGAACCCTTTGACCGTTCTCAACCAAATTTGGTATGGAGATTCTGACTGAGCCTCATCGTAGGGTACTTACCCCCTCCCCCAAACCACCCCTAATTGAAAAACCACCCCTATCGAAAAAATTAAATTGACACTTTCGGCAATATGCTCCTACACCATTGACCAACCTCAAAAAATTTTTGCACACGTGTAAGTACTTCGTCAATCTGCCCACATTTCAGGCTAATCACCCCTCCCCCAAATCACCCCTGATTGAAAAAATGCAGCTTAAAGGCAGAATGTACGAGAGATAATTTCACTTTTTGGCATTATCAGGTGTAATAACACTTACGAAACAATCTCCCGAATTTCTACTCTCATGTACTCCGCCCCCCCCCCTCTCCTTCTTTCGACACGGGCAACGCCGGGCAGGTCAGCTAGACACGGGCAACGCCGGGCAGGTCAGCTAGTATCTAATATAGAAATTCAGCACTCTATTTTCATCCTCTGGTGAAAAGCTAATTTTGACCTCATAAAATATCAATGATATTCATCAATGTTGAACATCTTGTTTCCAATATGTAGTGACGTCAGAGGGCGTGTCCACGTCAATAGCCAGATGAATGTAGATTGTAAATGTCCTGCTTTGCATCAGCATTGAGTAAACACGTGACTGCCTGGACCTAAATACCTGTTCAAGACGGTCAAACGAAAACGCATTCTCAGAACATTTAATTCTAATTGAAAATCAGTTGATTGAAACTAACCCTACACACAGAGATCAAGGGATTACACCCAAACTTTGTTAATATTTCAAATCCGCCGGTTTGAGTAAATCCCGAAGCGAAGTTAAAACAGCCGCTCTCTCTCTTCAGGCTGCATCTCCAAGTTTAATTGCGCAAACATTGGCGTCGGCTCAATCGCCCAGTTCTGTTTGCAGTTCGGCGGGAGTGGGCGTCAAAGCAACCCTTTGATTGATCAGTCCGAGCGGGCGCATGATCCCGAGGGATGGGGATCGGGAGAGAAGGTAAATTCGTGTGATTGATCATGATTAGCCCGAGTCCGGGGATGTGAAGAGAAGGTATGGAAAGGATTCTGACAAATCGCGTTCAATGCACAAAAGAAATGAGAGATAAAAAATAACTGCAAATAGAAGAGCTTTATTTGAACAGATCGTTAGGGAAGTAGATTTATGGCGGGGAGATGAAAAAAAAAAATATCAGAGAAAAATCAACGTTTCGGAATAAAACAGTGGAAAATGAGTCTCCCTTTTCGAGCATTAGACGCGAGGAAAAACGTGGGAAATTGCACGTGAAATGCATTTGGCTTTTTCTCGCAGGTCGTTTGATGTTTCTTTTAATCGTGTTTGAGCGAGTGACTGTTAGACTGATGTTGAGAGGATTGAAGCAGAGTGAAGTGGGACAGATGAAGTTGTACAGACAGATGGCACGGAGCAGATTGACAGAAGTAGAATGGGAGAATAAGCTACGAGACATACTAATATCAATTAATTACAAGACAAAATCGTTTTAATTTTAAACAACGAAAAATCTACTTTTTTAATTCTATATCTCCATCTTTTTCTTGAGGCGTTCTCTTTTTGACTCATTGGATCAAGATTTGTATTTTAATTTTTAAATTTGTTTAATATTTTTTATCATTTTTTATTGTAATATTTTTGAGCGAGCGTAGCGAGCGTCACCACGGTACTCTTATAGCACTTTCTCTGTGTGTGTGTGTGTGTGTGTGTGTGTGTGTGTTTTTTTTCTGCACTGCCCAGATCAAACCGCACAGCCAATCGATCTGAAATTTTGCACACGTACTAACGTAATCTATGCGGTCTCTGGGATCGTTTTTGAAAGGGATCCTGTGATTGGTTCAAATTTAAAAAAATTATCTTTCGATTGGTTGGTCCGTTCAATTTGAAATTTTGAGAAGTCATTACGACCAACATTTTGCCCAATCAAACAAAATTTCATCCAAATTCTCCCATTGGTTAAAATTAAAAAAAATATTTCATGAAATAAATATTTAATATTTAAATATGATAAATATGATAAATATGATAAATATTTAGTAGAAAATTGTTTTAGTACTTTGTTTGAAATGTTTAATTGTTTTATATGATTTGGTTTTTTAAAGTTAAGTTTTGTCCTGAAGAAGGTCCAAACATATGGACCGAAACTGTTGACATTACCTAAAAATAAACTAACAGGATGAAATATCCCGATCAAGAAGATGTTAATAATTATTCTTATCCTGAATCCTTCAAAACACTTATAATATTTCATGTGTTTTTTGAAATTTAAACTAGAACCGTATGACCGATCAACTTAAAACTTTGCATGATCATTGGGACCAACATTATCTGTATTTTTTTACTACTTTCAGACTAATCTGTGTTTAAATCCAAAAGTAATTGACATTTTACTGACATTTTGCGTGTTAGCTGTCAAATTTCTCGAAAATGTTGATCACGGCTACTTTGACTCTTCAGTTCTAATCCAAGGTAGTTAAGCAAAAACTTTTAAACGCATATGAAACTAATAATGACCGTTCAACAGATCGATCTGATCTAGTGGAGCGGTCGCTCCACCCAGCCAAGTCGTACTATACACTCACACTCACTCAACATACCGTAAATGCCTAATAAACTGAGGAGCAGACCAAACACTTTTACTGTAAGCAACAACATGGCATTTTCGGCCTACTGGATCTCAAAATTGGGAAATCTCACATTGTTGCGAAATAACTTAATTTCGAGCTATGGCCCACCTGACAACATATACTAAATTTGGGAACAATAGGTAATGCCATTTGTGGGCTAGAGGGCCGTGAAAACAGTGAAATTACACCCCTTTTAAAACCTATCTTCATCTGATGATGATATCACGAAACACCGCAATCACCGCCACAGCCTAAACGGCTTAACCGATCGACTTGAGATTTTTAACACATGTGCACTTTTGGCGTCCGAGGTGCCTTTTTATAAAACCAACCGGAAGGCGCCATTTTGAAACCGGAAGTGACGTCATATCTCGAAAACGACTACACCGATCGGAATAAAACTATCGCCAAATGATTCAGACGGTCATCTTTATGGAATATCAATAGTCAAAATATACATTTACTATTACCGAAACCGGAAATGACGTCATAAAAATGAAGAATCAGACTTGAATCACCTCTTACTACAATAACTACAAATTCAGAAGGCTTATAATGATACATAACATTTATAGAAATAAATTCTAGGTGGCTGTAATTTCAGCCGCCATTATGAAAACCGGAAGTGATGCCATATCTCGAAAACGGCTGGACCTATTGGAACAATGCTTTCGCAATTCTTCATGGAATATCAAAACAAGCTTATATTTAGCCCCAAACACATTTTTTCGTAGTAACCAATTCGGAAATGGCCTATTTTTTTAAAGGAATTAGTCATTGTTGCTCCGATATGTGTTAAAAGTTGTGTAAATAAACTAAAAAAACTAGTGATATCCCCATAAAAAAACACTCCGTGTAAAAATACCAGCCAAGTCTCTCCAACTTAAAAAAAAAATGAAATCTAAAAATTCTGCACTGAAAAGTAGTGATATCAAAAAATTTGCCAAGTCAAAACTTTATTTGAAAATCAAAAAATACTTGGCGCATCGTTTTTTTTAGGGCATTATAGGTATACTATGTATATGTATATTTCATGTATAATTTATAATTGGCTTATACTTCCAAGCTATTTATGTACACGATGCGCCAAGTATTTTTTGATTTTCAAATAAAGTTTTGACTTGGCAAATTTTTTGATATCACTACTTTTCAGTGCAGAATTTTTAGATTTCATTTTTTTTTTAAGTTGAAGAGACTTGGCTGGTATTTTTACACGGAGTGTTTTTTTATGGGGTATTGTGTACACACACTAATATCATATGAGTGGTCCCACTCCCAGGTATATTTTTTGAAAGAAATTCTGTGATTTTTGAATATTTACTGGGAACGTAGTTCAATTATAAAGGTTCAATCGATCAACTCAAAACTTTGCATGGTTATTGGGACTAATATTTGAGTGATATTTGGAGATTTTTAAAAAAGTCTGTGAAAAATTCAAGAATTATTGGCTTTTAATGATATTTTTGATAGACGCAGAATTTCGGTTCGAGGTGTTGCGCGTATCCGTGCTCGCTCATCAACGCGTTTCACAGAGCGTTTTCCTAGTTATTTTTTTATGGTTAACATTTGAAATCTGGATGCTTCTTTTAAATTGCGCTGGGCGGCAGTAACAGGGTGAAATGATTTCACGAACTAGGAGTGCGAAAAGGTTTAGTAAACATTAGCTTGGCCCACCGTTTACATTTCAATATTTTAGGCGTGGAGGTGTTCGCAGTCATTTTACAAGTCTTCTTTTTGTGCAAGTATTGAAACAATAATAGAATATCGGAAAGGTCCGCACTTTTCGCCATTATTAGGGTGAATAGAGTCTAAATACCAGAATGAAAGTTGTAGACAATCGCACTGCAAATATTATGCAAATTAGGAGTTTAAAACTTGTCTGTCAAGTAATTTGACTTTCTAGTTTTGTCAGACGATGGATGGAAGGTAAAGTAGAAAGCTGTATTTCCGCACAAACATGACTTGACATGATAGTTTCCGAGCAATTTCGTCTTGTTATGTTTTAGAATGTTTGTTTTTCTTGTGATGTGTTCGAATATCCTGTTTTCATATCGCTCAAATCTTTTCCAATTTCCTCTCAACAGCCTGGGAGAGTTGTTTCATCAAAATTAAAACGAGGTGTGTTGACATTAAACTCGTGACAAAATTTGTCGCTGCGAACTCAGAAAATACAAGACCACGTGACTACGACAATGTAAACTCGATATGATAGTGATCTACATTCCGTGACAATTTACTTCCGTTTGTATATTTTATTTTTTAAATATTGTGTTCATTCGGTCTCTCTTCGCACAAAAGTTTTGCGTAATAGGCCTTCCACAAATCTTTATTTTACATATTTGCAAAAAAAGTGTATTAGTGGGAAATTTGTGTATTCATTTTTTTTTATCCCCACAAATGGTGAAAATCCACTTTATGTACTACCTAATATGTTACGATCCCACTAACAAAATAATGAAGAAAACATCAACTCATATTTCATCGATCGAATGACGAGCTAAAATATGAATTACTTGGGATGCAATGAAACTAATTAGTATATTTGTAGCTGAATCCACGTAAAATGAAAACGTGCTCTCTAATTCTTGCATTCGAATGTTTACTATTTCCTTCCGTGCTTACTTGTGCAACGGTTGAGCGTAACAACCATCAAGAAAATTAGCATCAACATAAATTATAATGCAAAGAGATAAAACACATTGAAGCATTAAAAATAGAAGACATCTGATACTCAAATAATTTACATTCGTATATGAATTAGAATTTTTTAGTTAATAATCTCTTCGTCGAAATTTTTTCGTACATGTACTTAACTGATGAAAGTTAAGGCAGGGGAATTTCAAATGAACTTTGAAGAATTAAGCCGATTAGAATGTGACAAAGTTGTTCTTCGTGAAGGATACGTCTATTCTGATGGATCCATATTCCCATTAACAAATGTTGTAATACATAATTCTAAAGGCTAAACGTAAAGCCGACGAGACTAAATCCCTTTGGTCTCGGTAACACAATTCATAAGCCTTCCCTGGAAAATACGTCATTTTCACAGTAGAACATTGTTTGATCGCATTGGCAGAAAAAACATGTTTCACGTAGGACACAATTTTATATATGATATATTGAATGGAAGCATATGATAAAAAACAAATACACATTTCTTAGATTTTTTAAAGAAATACCAGAATGGGGAATTTAAAAGTTACAGAGAAGGGCCCCTGGACACAAAGTGTACTTTCACAAGTGAAAGTATAACCATATACTTTGGGAAAGTTCAATTTTCAAGGATGCAATAAAAAAATGTTAAAACACTGCGAAAGAGTGTATTTTGAGTATTTTTTGGAAAACATACCGGATATTAGGTTGTCTTATAACAAAGTGGACGAAGCGTAAAAAAGTGTTATTGGTAGAATGTTGAATGAATGAAAAAATGTCACATTCAGTCTAATGTTGGGGCTGAGAACTGTTCAAGACATTTAGCTGTTTTAGCCGAACTACAGGATCTGTTTTCAACCTCTCCTCGGGATATCATAAACAGTTTTTGCACTTGCAATTACACCGAAACTACTTGACATTTCTCTAAACGTAGTTGAAAAGAAACCGACGCAAATTTACTCTCCGACATTTCGCAAGTAGCAGACATCAAATGTATCTATTCATTCGAAGCGAGCGCGCGGGGCCGGAGGCAAAAACACTCTTAAGTAACTCCCATCTTTCAAATTACAAAACCTCAATCCCTCAACAGTTGGCCCGTGATTTTTGCAGCCATTAGGCGGCGGACAAAAAGCGCGTCGCCGAGACATCCAGTGCAGGCGTCATCACTTGGAGAGTTCGCGGGTGTCACGGAGTACAGGGGAAGAAGAGTCAGGCATGGGATGAGAGGTGGACTTCTTTACGATGATACAGGGGAAGAACAGGCGGGGATGAAAGGTGGACTACGAGAAAAACAGGGAGATGAATTTCACGTAGTTTAAACATACAGACGTTTTCTAAGAAGCACTCGGGCAAAGTCTACGAAAAATGTGAAAAAATTACCGAAGAGTTGAATCTTACTACGGAGGAAAAATCAATTTGAAGCAGAAGTAACAGTGAATCGAAAGAACTTTTACAATATGATATGAGTAGTTAAGAAAAATTTTAACTTTTCATGCTCTTACTGCGAAATTATTTATAAACTCAATTGATACTTCTGCAGGAACCTTTTGATAGTCTTCTTATGACTTACAATGTTTCGCAATGATTTATAGAAAACCGGAATTTTGAACCAAAATGGAAACACAATTTCAGAACCATATTTAAATTTTGAACATTCGCATTATAAACATTTTTTAAGGATGTCTACTCTAACTTTTGCCAGAAATTCGAGATTTTTCATCAACAGAAGCCAGTACCGTGCGCAGAACCCATAATTGTGTCCACTTTGCGCAGTATGTCATTTAGCTGCCAATGAGAACTAGTGGCTGCACCTCTACACTCTTCCAGCTTGGCCGACAGCCGCCACAACTCCCGCCAGTGTCGCTAGTGTATGACTCAGACTTGTCGTCTCAAAGGCCCAGATTAATGACTCTGTCTTGCGGGCTGCGTCGCGGTGACGCTGCGTTGCGGGTTGCGTCTAGGAGACGATTACAGACGCTCTGTACTTGCCCAGAGCGGAGTGAACTCATAACGCACAGTCAGTTTACAAGGACAGATTATTCAACAAGCCTTGAGCCACAAGTAAAATTAAAAAAAATCGCGAAAAGCTTCAAAAGAAATTCTGGAGGTCAAAAGGGTCATTTTTAATGTGTCTGTGGTTTCAATATGGTGTCGAGCTTTCTGATATAAGAAGTGAAAAAATATTGAAAAATATCTTCGCGTTCACGATTTGAACATATTTACGTTATCAGTATTTAAAACTTGAAAATGTTGACAACTGGGCCTTAGTCTTCACCCTTTTCAAGCTTTCAACTTTTTCAAACTCTGAAAATGTAGAGGTTTTCAAAACGTGATAGCTCAAGAATTGGCCTCCTACTCGAGTTTGCACCAAACACAAGTCTCTTTGATATTTTATCTGCATTTGTGTTAAATGCCCGACGAATTCGAATTCCCATTCTACATGTGAACTTGACAAGTCATTTAATATAGTAGAATTAATTAACACATTACGCGTTCTTTAGTGCAAGTAGAAAGAAACCACACAGATTTTTTCATTACCAGAATATAAATGGCGGACAACGTAATTGTACGACTGTAATATCACTTGTCTTAATTGTACGCAGCCGGGGACAATGGCTCGACGCTTCATCATCTCGCCACGGCGCCACTTGGCGGGGAGTGGCAGCAGCAATAACTCGCGGGTGTCAGCAGTGAATGAGGCGGCTGAGGACAGAGCTCGCTGCGCGCCTGTCCAATAGTCCGCGAGATTGATGACAGCGTCTTGGAGGTCTGCGAAGACGCTAATAGCAGCTAGCTTCAGTACAGCCACGCTCAGTACTTCGCAGTCCAGGCGCGAAACATCGCGAATTGCATAGAGGGCAGTTGTGTTGCCTAACCTCATGCAAATAGTTGTTATCTAATGACCTGGCTCACTAGCCATCTAGTTGATCTCTAATTCAGGAGGGTAGTCAACACAACTGGCATCTGTGTACTGGGGTAGCGTTCCAATGCGAGATCAAGGGGCCCTGTATGACTTCTTTAGACGCTCACTGTACAGACTAATAGCCGAAATAGCACGAATGCCAAACAGTTACAAACAAACCAAAATGGCGAAAAAGTATTTAGGTTTAAATTTGCATGAAAAAACCTCTAAATGTGAGTCCAAATGCAATTTGCTATTTTTCTCATTAAAGGCCAGTTTTTCATAGCTCTGATAGATTTTAAACAGTTGATTAGGACTAAATTGCCATTACAACAACCAATGACATTCTCTGAATGATCGTTTAAACTTAACTAAGCGTTGTAACCGAGTATTTAAAAACCATCCCTTCCTCTGTAGGAACTCGCGTAAAACTTAAATTCGAACCCATAATTTAGACTCTGCTAACTCCTTTTCACCTAACCACCTAGCGTAGTTGAGCTAATTCTCACTAGCGGAGCTGTGAGCGCTGCGGCGACCGATACAGATACGTGTGTCACCATTGAATTGTTCATGAAACTCGACTGCAGTGCAGAATCAGTTAAGGATGCAAACGACGCCGCGAGTCGCAACACGAATGACACTCCACGGCGTCGCATTGTGTTGTTTACCTTCGTTCGAAACAACGGCGACGCCGGCGGAAAAGAAAACACGCCACAGCAGACGCAAATATAACGACTTTTTATCAACAGCGACTAGTTTTATTTCATTCCCTTTCAGCGTAGCTGGATGGGATTAGTTTTGTTCGCTACTTTCTAGTTTGTTTCAAATCCCCGTAGTCGCGGGAAATTCCCATTACATTCGCAAAGCTAGGAGAATATCATAATAATAATACGTTGCTTTTGAATGGAAGTAGAAAGCTCACATCATCATTATTAAACCCAAAGCAAGTTTTATTCAGTTTTCAAGAGTATTCGTGTGGAATCATTTGAACTCAAGTTGCTTTAATGGAACATAGTTGTTATATCAAAACAGCTAATTAATGAGGAACTTAATATTTGTTTTAATTATAAACAAAAAATAATATATTTCTATAAGTCGTGAGTGTAATGATGTAAGTTGAACAGTCGGATAAGAGATAATAAGGTAAGCTTAGGATATAAACTAAACTTTAGATTTAATCATTGAGATGCAACCCAATGATCTGCGGGAAGAGAGATTGGAAACAAAGTTGGGTGGAACTCCATCAAGTGATTAGAGAAGTACGGAGAATCACATTGGTTCAACTGAAAATATATCCTCAGTGTCGAAGCTTAAGAATTGAAAGAGTAGAAGATAAGTGATATTAGTGCATGCCTTAATTTATACAAGATCTTATACAATGTGCAATAGTTTGCACATTATACAATGTGCATACTTTATACAATGTGTATAGTTTAATTAGGTATTTATCTAAACCGTGGAATAAAATAGACTAAAATTAAACTGTTAACTAATATAATGCGATATTAAATATATGAATATTATAATTAACTGTAAATTGAAATGGAATTGATTTTGCCACCTGTGCAATTCGAAACCACGACTTTGAATATCCAGTCCACTGATCAAAATCGTCCACATTATTTACATTATTTAATAATGTTCAGCGTACAATTACAGTGCAATTACACGTATTACAGTGAATATACAGAGTGTATTACAGTGCAATGTGATGTAGTAATGATACTTCTAATCCATGGGATATACATCTAACTATCGATGTTTTAAAGTTTAACCCTTAGCAGAATCCATGGGAATAAAAATCTAAATAATACATATGTTATAGTTTGGAATATAAGACAATCTTTCTGTTATTCACCAAATATTTGCATTTCCATGCGCCATCTCATACATTTACAACGGCTTGCAATATAACCAGGACTCG
Organism: Leuctra nigra; assembly: GCA_934045905.1. Classification (NCBI taxonomy): domain Eukaryota; kingdom Metazoa; phylum Arthropoda; class Insecta; order Plecoptera; family Leuctridae; genus Leuctra; species Leuctra nigra. The sequence continues at coordinate 32,899,886 of OW203765.1, forward strand.
ACTGTAATGTTTCGCATGGACGAACAAAACTGTTTCAAAGCACTAACGCTAAACACCCTGTACTTCTACACAGAGAACTTATTGTAGATCTCCAATGAATGCACTTAAAAGGAAGACGCTGAAAGCACAACTTTCCTCGAGCTTCCATCGGAATATATATCAAAGAAACTCGGGGGGAAGCAATTCCAGATTGATTTATTTTCAAAGAGTTTAAGATATTATTCAAGTAAGTTCCACAGACTCTGCGGCAAGAGAGGAAAACAAATAATAACTCAGAATCGACGAGAGAACTTATTTCTCAATCAGAAGACGAAGAATTCAGTCTCCTTTGATATTCTTCAAATGAGGATTTGAGTCATGTCTGTTGAAATATACGTGACCTCAAATAACGGATAATGTAGTCTCCAGTGGCTTCTAAAGTCTTGTTTTGACGAACCAAATTGAATGATAAATAGATATTGCCGACGGATATCAAACTGACGAGAATCTTTCATATTTTATTTCGTCAAAAAGAGACTTGATAAAAGCCACTGAAGAGCTTTTTACTTCGTTTTTGAGCCACTTCTTGACAGAACTGACAGATGCAGATGCAACTCGGAGTTGCCGAGATCAAAAAGTGATTCTTTGTGTAGCTTCAAAGTGCAGTAAATAGGACAACGAAGATGGCATCTTAATATTTTCAATGATGCTGGAAATTGATATCAATATTCTTTTTATAACGGGTTTGAGAGTCCTGAGAACTGATGTAGAAACTGACGGATTAACTACAAATATGTTTATAAATACGAAAATATTATATCCAAGGCCCATTGTATACTGCACCGTATTCATTTTCAGGAAATACTATGCGAAAAGTTAGAAAAACTTAAAAAAAAAAAAATTCCATATTTTTTCATATGAAAGACAAAACTTAATAATGAGCAATGGGAAAATATTTTGGGAAACTTTGCCGCAGCCGTCAGCTTCTACAGCGGACTATAAACGTCACCGTGTTCTGCGACTAGTCTAGCGTCTATGATTGGAAGACGATGCTGAGAGATGGCAAGGAGTCTGCCGTGGCCTATTCTCGACTGAATGAAACCACGAATAAGTCGGGAAAGTCCACCGCGAGAATCGAACCCGAGAGCTTTCATCCCCGAGTGAGCTTGCTCCGTCAATATCGAGTTAGTTGAAATCAAGATTACGCAGCCGAGTGACTTCGACATGGAGAAGTCTAGCTAATGAAGCACATACATCGTGTGCTTTTCTGCATTTTCAAATCCAATCCGAATATCCATGATTTCCTTTGTCCGTCATGTTATCGCAAACATACTTTATTTATGTGTCCCAACTGAAGCTTACGGAATCTCTCTGTGTTCTTTCGTATCACAGGATAATTTTCGCCACGATTTCACAAAATATCCATTACTGTCTTCCTATTGCTATACGGCAAGATCGGTATCATGGTTTCACCGAATAACTTTATTATAGTTGATCCTCCGCTTTACTGATGGATAATCTGACAGAAAAGCTGTGATCAAGGTCTTCCAAGCATTTAGAAGGCTCGCTATCAATCCGGAGGTATATTCTAGAAAGTTTTCCCAATTCCATTCTGATGGAATCCGGCTCACGGCCGTAAGGATTAGCATGGCATGGAATCGAATTCCACCAGAATTGGGAATTTAAAAGTTCTAGAATAGGGACCCCGTTAAGAGTCTATAATCCTTGATGAAATCCATGTTTTATGAAGCACAAAAAGGCGGCCATACATTTTTCTAAACGGCTTTACCGATTGTCTTAAATTTTTCACATGTTATATAAATAGAAAGTTTTATTTTTTGTTTATTTATTTCAGGGCAGAGGTGCCAAAAAGACTAATATATTGCCCATGTTAGCACCTCCTCAAAACGAGAAATACATTTTTAATTAGTTTTTTGAATCACTATAGGGATAAAGATTTACTCTTTATCTATTATGCTGTTAAAATTTGAGGACAATCGGTCAAGCCGTTAAGAAAAAAGTAGTCTATGTTTTTTTGTGGATTTCAATTTTTGAATTAAAATAACTTAAGCCGCGTTTACAACAAAATTAACGTTCTAAAATTAACGTTGCAAAATTAACGCAATTTCATCTCGTTCACAACCACTTTCGAAACGTAACAAATCGTAAAGTAAGGTTATGTTGTTGAGAGCGCGATCGGATTTAACATAACATTATAATATCACAACCTCCTCACACACATCTGATAACCTACAACTTGTCTTTGTACACTAATATACACTTTTCTTACAAAATACTCTCGAAACTGAGTCTCTGTAATTAATTTGGAGTCATTCATTACGAAATAGTAAATGCATCACACTGAAAACAAGATGGCGCCGCCAGCTGGAGTCGAGGTGGAGATGAAGTGAGAGGGTGACTGTGCGCATGCGCCACTTAACGTTCGACTTGAAAGTAGGAAGTAGGTCTACTTTGAGGTGAAATTGGCGTACGTTAATTTACCAAATTTCGTTGTGAACGAATCCATAAGTTTACATGGGCTTGAAAATTGAAATTGCGTTAATTTTCTTAATTTTCGAACGTTAATTTTGTTGTAAACGCGGCTTTACTTCACAGCAGAATATGCAACATGCAACACACAATTAAATGTCACAAATGTCACGTACAACCCATAGCTAATGCATTTTCATGTATTTCTAGGTATTTCTTAAAACCGGATCGAAAATGTCTGCGAGTATTATCGACTTTTAACTCGGCGTTTTCCTAGTTCCAGAAATAAAACCGCAGTCTCATAAGCGTCTTGTCACTCACCTTGGGATGTTCCTTGATGGGCACCAACACCTTCACAGCCACTCTGATCGGTTTCTCCCGGTAGATGTCGACGTATTTGCTCTCCTTGGGCAGGGGCTTGCCGCTGGACTGGACGCGGGCGACCTCCTTCGTCACCTCTGCGAACAGAAGCGAGGCGACAAGCAATTAGCAGTAAACAAAGATTAAGAGGAGTTAATGAAGAGGCGTTCATTAAACTGCCGGCGTCAACAGCGCGGGGATCAACACTTGTTTCAAACGAGATGAGTCGAGAGGAGCAGAAGCAATCAGCAGAAGAGCTGCAAACACTTCAACTAGTAACTTAATTAAAACCTATCTGAACTTTTACCCAACTATTTATTTAAGGTAAAATGCAATATTTCTTCGATTATTTCTGAAGATACGAATGCCATTTATTTTCTCAGAAGTCTGAATAACTATTTCTGTATCTAAGAAGGAGAAGGCCTGATGTCCATTTCAATGATTCCGAGGCGAGATCGTGACAACAGTTAATATTGACACCAGTTAATAGTGACACCAGTTAACAGTGACACCAGTTAATAGTGACACCAGTTAATAGTGACACCAGTTAATAGTGACACCAGTTAATAGTGACACCAGTTAATAGTGACACCAGTTAATAGTGACACCAGTTAACAGTGACACCAGTTATTTTGGTACGTTAATAATTCATATCTGTTGACTTAAGTCCAATTGCTATTCAAAGAGCATGATTACAAAAGCGTGCAGAGTAAATCGAAAAATGGACATCGGGCCTTCTACTGCTGATGTAAGGAAGCTGGATAATATAAATATTGCCGTTGAGAGGTGGATTCTGGTGGAGTTTAACGTTTAGGATTTACGGTACTTAATCAACTAATCATATCACTTAATCATATGGATGCTCATATGAGACCTGGACCCTATTTTCGAGATTGTTCGAGTGCTCGTATAATCGAAAGTAACGTCAAATTGACGTCAATCCGAACGAAATAACATTCAATCTGCCACGTCAGTATCTGACGTCAGGCGGCCGTGAAACCGTATGAAATGTGTTTCAACGATCTCGAAAATAAGTCCCCAAGTTCTGTAATATGGTTTTATAAACAAACATAGTTGGACGATCTTGGTGAATACTGACTTTGATTTTTATCTGCCAGATAAATAGGTTAGGGGTAAAGTTATGACAACTCAATGTAGCTCATGAAAATCCGAGTACCTACATGTCCGTAGAAACCAGTTAATGAGTTATTTAGCTCGACAGCTCGCAATCCAATCACTTCTGATGTAATTGCCACATCGTCCGATCAACGCAAACAACCTGTAATTCGTCCGCGTGTTTGTGCATCGCGAATAATTTCACGCGTGAGTCGTGCTATAGTGATTGGTTGCCGAGAACTTGAGCCAAGTTCCACCAACAGTCTGAATAGCCCACTTCCGTTGTTCAGTGGCATTGCTGTTGTTTGCGCTCTCATTATACAGTGTACTATTGTGCCGATAACAAGAGGAAATAATCCACAATCAGAGCGATTTCACTGAAGTTGTTAAGACATAACTTGAGCCGGGCAATTTCAGTACTAGTAGTGAAGATATGTCGAAACAATGGGCTAGAACGATACGTTCATTGTTGTTGCTGGTTTAAGTATACGTATAAGTAGCACAATAACGCATTGATAAGCGCCTTTGTGGGGTATGTATTATTATGCTGTTTGTGAGTAACCAATCTGTAGATCGTGGATAGCATTCACCATTATTTATTTATGATTCAAAGGAATGTAGCCGAATAAGTTCTCAAGGTATCAAGGTGCGTAGATTCGGTCGAAATATTTAACCAACAAAAATCAGTTGTTGTCAATAACTCTTCAAATTCCGGACATATTCAGCACAAAATGTCACATCAGCTGTGAACATGTTCAACAATGTGATATACCTACAGCGTAGTTTCCGTTTTCAACCAATCAAATGACGTTGTTCAAATTGCATCAGGCGATGACAGAATAATAATATAATTCAGCTTTTTTTCCCGAGGAACGGTCTGGCACTAAAAGGTCGAGGGAGCAGAGCCCCGATTACGTCAATGAAAAGTATTCTCAGGTACATGAGCTCATCGTCTAACTCTAACGAGAGATCCACACCAGCCTCAAGAGACGAACGAAGTGTGTGCCCGCGCCTGACTGCTCTCGTCTCGATCAGAAGAGCGAGGTGAGGAAACCGATTGCGTCAGCTGCCGAGTCGCATGGCAATGATACGCATCTTCCTCCCATTTGACACGCAGCTCAAGCAACACAGATTCACATTCATTTGAATACCACAAGAAACCAACATCGCTCTATGTTACGATAGGACCATATTCTCGATTACTTATTATTGGCCGTCCTGTCTGACTGTTTCTTTTTCATTGTATTCCGTCAGTCGACAGGGAAATGCTGGGATGGTACCCTAATAATATGCCACTACCGCCTCCTTCCCACATTCTATCCTTCGCTTTTAGCCTAGTAGTAGAACAGTTCGTTAACACTTCTAAAAAAAAGTATTAATTATGTTTTCAACCAGATTATGTATACATCTTTAAAATGCGATCACATAAGAAGAATTTTGTTGTACTGTGTCAGGTTTCCCTGCAATTTGGTAAAATGTTGACAAATTAAACCTTGGCGCATTACGTTACTACGCGACGGCGCACTTTGCCATTATCCATATAATACAGAGTTTCATATCCCAAACAAAGAAGGACTTGTCAATGGTGTTATGTTACCAACGAGCGGAGAGGAGTCGAATATACAGAAAGGCCCCATTTTATTCGCCTAAAAAGCTTTCACGGTGTCAATAAGTCGATTTAATGGCAAAATGCTCAACCAATCGGTTTTCCTGACATAGAGTGTACTTTTGACAATATGAGAGCTGTAAAATGCATTTACCCTAAGAGGTAGAGCTGTTTTGAGTGTCTTCAATCCCCTTATCACGTGATGCAGATGGAACAGCCGACTAACAACATACATGGAGCGCATTCGATCGTCTGTCTTCGGAAATCAGAATAAAGCTCGTTGAATTCTATAGTAGAATTTGAATTTCAGACTAGTAATTTTCGATTCTCAGAATCAGTAACAGTTTTATTCGAGAAAACAAATCTAACTGTGTTACAAAGTCATGAAAAATAAGAAACAAATTCAGCAAATTTATAAAACATGTAGGTGAAAACATCAAAAGAGGCCTGGGTAAGGAAATGGGAAACGCAATGTTCCTCAAAAGCGATTTTTTTACATTTTGTCTTCCTACTAAAGAATTTTAAAAAATGACCAATTTTAGTATTTTACGCTGTAATGGGTCGCTACTATCTCATTTTTATTGTGAATGTGAATAAAAATAAAAATAAAAATCTGACGAACCGTGCGATTCCCGTTCAATTACCAAGGCCTCACAGAGGTCGATCAAAACTAATCGGTGGACTTAGTTCTAACTTATAAGTGAGCAATAGAGATCCACTTGTTTCACTAAACACTGTTTAAATCCTGACGTGCGGTCATCAGCCGATCAGACGCAGAGTTCTCGAGAGCTCTCCAGCGTGATTCCAGAGCGCGCCAGCTGCCGTCTGTCCCAGCTTTACCGCCCAGTACATAAACACTCCAGCAAACAGATTACACTCTCCACGCCGGCACAGGATTATACGCAGCTCATACTTTTGACCTCTTTGAATTTATCGCTGATTTAAGCTCGAACTTTCTTTTAGTGGTCCGCTGGGACGGCGTCTCGGCGAGAGCTTTGGGCGAGCTGCAATATGCTGGAGGGCAACAAAGTTAAGCTTTTGAGGTGGAGAGAATGAGGTGATACGAGTAGAGCTGTCAGGACGTGTTTATAAAGCATTGAAACGTGAATATAAATCCGTATTAATTTCATCATCCGTACTTTTCAGTCACTAACTATTGTTCATACCGCTGTCAAATTGCTAACATAAAAAGTGAGAATCATTATTTACAACACCTGCAATACACATAATGGTTATAATAAATAACACCGTAAATAATATAAAAGGAACAATATGTATATTTCCAACTAGTTGGACTAGTTTTTCAACTAGTTTTCCACAGATTGTTAGTTATAAACTTTATATTAAATTTAGTAAGCAGAAGATAACAAGCCAGATGATTAGCATTTGTTGGAAACTTTACAGACACTTTTTCTTATTACATATTTATACTGAAAAGTCCTAAGACTTAGTAGGGCTATTTTCTGTGGGATGAATAATCATAATACAACACATATTTAGAGAGTAATAAAGTCCTTTTCGGTATTTTTATTGCAATTTTTCTAAAATAAAGTCAGTAGGTACGGACGTTTCGTCGAGAAAACCCACATTTATTAGTGTCTGTGGCCAGGTTGGATATCAAGTTATTGACAAAAAGAACTTAGTGCCCTCTTCGCCTTTTCGTTACGAAGACAATTCGAGCCCATTTGAAGTCCATTTGCAATCACATTTGACTTTTATGAATGAGAGTTTTAATTTTCAAGGGTGAGAAATGTGTTTGTCATTATTATTTGTGTTGATATTTAGAAATAAAAAAAATCACAACTCCCCTTTAACGATCAAGTGTTATCGTGTACATGACTTCTAGCCAATGGAAGATGTTCACGTCCCCCGCTAGTGAGCGCGAAACATCTCTCTGTGTTATTCCTGCCACTGACGTCACTTGCCTCGGTACATCACGTCCCAACAAGTTATCAGAGCTATTGTGACGTCACGTCGCCGATGTTCCGCAGACAATGATTGCAGAAACATTTCCCAGCAGCAAATAACTCGATTCCTCATTCACAAGTTATTTCATTCCACGTCAAAAGCGATGAGAAAAGGGCAAAAATAATATACGAAAACCAGACAACGGGTGGCAATAAGTTAGAAAACTTGATGCTGGATTCGATTGGAAGTTCACGTAACTGTGCTGCATTAAGCGAGGCGAAAGTTCAAATACAACTTAAAAACATCACCAACTGCTCTTGCCTACACGACGTTCTTGGAATTTGATAACGTGGTAAAAGTTATAATACCACAAACATAGATTGTTTTATTTCACACTCCTGCCTGATCGGTTGGATCTTTGAACGATGCGTGAATTCGTCTTCCTGAATAGAAATCAAGGTAAAACCTTCGAGAATTTTGTTTTCCATAATACATCGGTTAGCGTATATAAACAGATGCATCTATGTATGATCACTCACTAAATATTGTTTAAATATCATATACCTACACCACATTGTTTTGATAACGTAAAAACAATATATTAAGAAGTAAAGAGACATTCTGTTATAAAAGAGTGACGAATCACTTGAACGACTTATTTTACACGTGAGATTTCATATAATTATCATAGTGACACGTTACAAGTCAATCCTCAAACTTTCCCTCATTCCGGCAACATTTTTACGCGTAGCGCCATCATTAAATAGAAGCGCCATCCGAGATTTTGACATAACAATAAATAACGCGGACATAAAACGTAATGCTTACGTCGCGCGCGGTCTCGGTGCATAAAAGCAATAATCGTAACTCGTTACGGTTATGTTATCGCTAAGCAGAGGAAAGTGGCTCGGAGTTATGACGTCATTCGTGCCAGGTTGCGTGGAGAAAGCTTCTTGAGAGCGTCGTAATTTGCGTGGCGTCGATTTACTCCTGGACGCCGCGTTGAATAAATACGGAGCCGTCTGAAAGTTGACTTAGGGCGGGGGAAAGTTGTGATATGGTATTTAGTGATATCCGGTGGCTTCTGGGTAGAATGGGGCTTGTTTATGTGGGCTGCCAGCGGAATGGCGGAGGCGAAATTGATAAATGAACGAATTGGTTTTTAGAGTTCATTCCGTGTTAACTGGCAGAAGGACGATGTTGTTTTACTGAGGTTATCAAATATTGTTGGATTTATTCGTGCTTTGACTTGGATAAAACTGAATGTTGTAGGAGTTACTCTGAATCTGGGAATAATCAAAATAATTGTTTAGCTTGAAACTTTGCCAAGTTATTATGAAAGGACTGTCCATAACCATTATTGAAGTTTTCTTCACCGGGCTAAAAAACAGAAGGTGATACAGTAGCCGAAGATGTAAAAATAGTAACAAACATTTGTTAAAAAGTGCATAAGTAACCAATTTTGTTTATCAAGTTTTAATATTAGAATATAGTTGACGTATTTCTTAATAGATTAATTGAAATTTATTCAAATCAAGTCTAAAATGATCGATTGGATGACAGAAGCTCCAAGAAAAATTGCAAATAAGAATGTCGAAAATACATATTTTGAAATATTTGTCAGACTTGTTTTACATTCATGACTTAGAAATACAATTGGATCTGTCTTGAAAGCTTTGTATTTAGATCTTGAGAGCAGGAACTCTCACGCAGCATTGCATGCAACGCAGAAGCTGGCTTCAACGCATCACGCATCGAGTTTCCTAGTTAATAAAGTTCCATGGCTAGTTATACTTGTCAGGTTGACTGGGGATTAAATTGACTCATTGTTCAGGAACTAGGCTAATGAATGACATAGAAGACAAGGAGAGGTCCGAAGTGGTTCAAAAGGACCACGTGAAACTTTGGAATATAATTAACAGGGTGACCGAGGCCGGTGGTTTCGTGGTCAGCGCTCTTCTTATTTCACAGACTCTATGCATGTGGCCTCGAACCAAGTGGGGGAGGCTACATTCAAAGAAAATTGATAATATTACCTCGTTCCTCAAAACAGCATTCGAAAATCGTCCATTCAGGGGTACATTTCTTAATTGAAAACTGTTTGTAGGAACTTTTAAAACTAAGCATTCAGAATCTTATAAATGACTGATTACATATCATAACTTTTCAATAGAATAACTTTGTATCATGTCAGATTATGATTATATGCCAAACAGAACATGTGTAAAATTACTTTTTAAAGTAGGAGCATCTACGATCAATGCCATTTTTATTGAATCCACTTGAACACTTGAATCCCGTATGCTCCATTGCTCGAAATAAATCTCGTATTTCCTTGACTCAGGGATGTGTCCCGCTAGCCGGCCAAGCATCTGCAGCTGCGTCATTGTAGGAGGAGCTACTAGCAAGTTAAAAGCGAGCGAAGACGCGCCGAATTCAAAACATAATCACATTTAACACGTGTAGTTTGATTGAACATGATTCATATTGTGTAAGTTTAATTGCAAAAAGTCAATTAATTTCCCTACCAGTACGTGTGAAATCCAAGTTTTACTAATAGGCAAACTCAGCCATTAGTTTCCTGGATGACATATGGCAACATTGTGTAGTTATTTACGAACACGTCGGTGGAAAGCAATTAGAAAGAAAGCACATTTCCCTGTAAACTTGCTGTTGGCAACCGAGGATGGGAACCCCGTTGCTGCGGTGTCGTGAAACACACGGTTAAACTCTTTGCCATCTTTTAGAACCCGCCAGCAATATGCGCAGCTTCATAAATTCTCAAGTGTTTTAATATTTTCCCAGGTACAGGTTGATATGCAGCGGCTATAAACTAGATGCTAATGTTATTGCACGAGCGCTACAGAGTTTAGGCGCGGAGTGGGGAATACGGGAACTTTAGGTACTAAAATGTTTGTCAACGGAGAACATGTAGATGTCTTTGTTTTTAGTACTAGAAATAAGCTCTGTGTAACGCGTTGATGAGCGAGCGTTCGTACAGCATGCGAATTCATATGTGTGTGAAAGTTGCTGCACAAGAGACCTTGGAAAAAGCCGAAACTAAGTGTGTCAAAAATCAGTTTGAAAAATCTTAAATTTGATTCACGAATTTGACAAATATTTCGAAACACGCATTATTATATGCCAGTAACTTTGGAAGTTAACAACAGATAATGACAAATAAAACACCTAAAATGTTGGTCCCGATGACCATTCAAAATTTTAAGTTAATCGGTCAAACGGTTCCAGTTTCATTTTCAATAAATCACAGGATCTTGTTACAAAATCTATACACGAGACCGCTCTTAAGACTTTAGTAGACGTGCAACATTTCAGAGCGATTGGTTGAACTGTTTGACTTGGGCAGTGCAGGCCAAAATACAGTTAAAAAATACACATAGAAGTGCTAAAAGAGAGCCGTGGTGACGCTCTCTACGCTCTCTTACAAGACTCCTATACGGTCTCGTAACTACACTAGCTTTTAACAGCGCTCCAATAAAAACAAATCAGTCTTAGAAATATTGTAATAAGATCGGTTTAACATAGAAATATTGATACATTTCCAATAACGGAGAATTAATAAGAATGAAGAGGATTCATGTATTGGAAACGTAAACAATATTAAAATTATTCAATCTGTCTGAGAGGAAAATATATCATAAGAAGTTCTTCAAAAAGCTTTCGCATTTTCAAGATATTGAAGATGCAGAAGTAATAATAAACCAGCTGCAAAATACAATACTCTGGATGCCGAATTTCAATATTCCATTGTAGATGGAAGACATTCTTGTTCCGTAATCCTCACAAAGGGAGTTTCTATGCCTGATTTGGTAGGTTATTGTGATTCTCCAAAAGAATAATCTACAAGAAGCCGAAAGGTTGATTCTTTTATTATTAAATAGAAAATATTCAATTCTACAAACGGGAAAACTCCTTCAACATATCGCCAGTTTCTTGAATCGTTGGAGCAGGACATGAACGTTTGGAGTTCATGATTATAATATCTACAAATTGACATTTCAATATTATCCTATGTCATAAAATCAAAGTAAAATACTCATAGTGTAAGCAAGGGATTCGAAGGCGTAAGGTAAAATTACGAAACAATATAAAAATGTACAGATAACTGAAAAGTTACATTTGGAAGATCATTTTGTATTTATTCATATAATTGGTATCCCCATAAAAAACACTCCGTGTAAAAATACCAGCCAAGTCTCTTTAACTATAAAAAAAATAGAAGATATCTAAAAATTCAGCACTGAAAAGTAGTGATATCAAAAAATTGGCCAAGTCAAACTTAATTTGAAAAACCAAAATATACTTGGCGCATCGGGTATTAATCTAGTATAGAAGTATATGCCAAAAATCATATGTACCTAAATATATAAAATATACCTATAATGCCCTTAAAAACGATGCGCCAAGTATATTTTGGTTTTTCAAATTAAGTTTGACTTGGCCAATTTTTTGATATCACTACTTTTCAGTGCTGAATTTTTAGATTTCTTCTATTTTTTTATAGTTAAAGAGACTTGGCTGGTATTTTTACACGGAGTGTTTTTTATGGGGATATCACAATTTTTTTTAGTTTATTTAAACAATTTGTACATATCGAAACAACAATGACTAATTCCTTTAAAAAAATAAGCCAGTTCCAATTTGGTTACTAAGAAAAGTTGCGTTTGGTACCAAAATATGCTTAAAGTGATATTCCATGAAGAAAAGCGAAAGATTTGTTCCAATCGGTCCAGCCGTTTTCGAGATATGGCATCACTTCCGGTTATCAAAATGGCGGCTGAAAACACTCCACGTAGAATTTGTTTATATAAATGTTTTGTATCATTATAAACCTTGTGAATAAGTAGTTATTGTAGTAAGAGGTAATTAAAGTCTGATTTTTCATTTTTATGACGTCATTTCCGGTTTCAGTAATAGTACATTTCTGTTTAGACTATTGTATTTTCATATATATGACCGTCCGAATAGTTTGACGCTAGTTTCGTTCCGATCGGTTCAGCCGGTTTCGAGATATGACGTCATTTCCGGTTTCAAAATGGCGACTTCCGGTTGGTTTTATAAAAAGGCACCTCAGACGCCAAAAGTGCACATGTGGTTAAAAATTTCAGATCGATCGGTTCAGCCGTTTAGGCTGTGGCGGTGATAGCGGTGTTTCCTGATATCTGAATCATCATCATCATCATCATCATCTAAAGAAGAAGAAGAAGAAGATGAAAGTGATGTAATTTCACTGTTTTCACGGCCCTCTAGCTCGCAAATGGCATAACCTATTGTTCCCAAATTTGGTATATGTGGTGGGGTGGGCCATAGCTCGAAATTAAGATATTTCACAACAATGTGAGATTTTCCAATTTTATGATCCAGTAGGCCGAAAATGCCATGTTGTTGCTTACAGTAAAAGTGTTTGGTCTGCTCCTCGGTTTATTAGGCATTTACGGTATGTTGAGTGACTGTGAGTGTACAGTACGACTTGGCTGGGTGGAGCGACCGCTCCACTAGATAGTACGCTTTAAACCACAGTTCCCGTTTGATTAATAAAATGAAAATATGTTAGCATTCCACATTGATCCAACGAAAGCAAAAATCAATATGATTTGTTTGTCTAATTAATGAAGAATGTTAACTTAAAATAGGCAACATAGATGAAGATAACCGAAAAAATGAGGATAAAATTCAATCATTTACAATGTGGAATGTGTGGCAGAGGAAGAAAGTGTAACTAAAAGTGATCCCCGTAACTCCTATTCCACAACTTTAAAATTCCCAATTCTGCTGGAATCCGATGCATGGCCGTAAAAATTAAACATTGCACTGAATCGGATTCTGGCCGAGTCGGGAATTATAAAGTTATATAATAGGGCCTTCGATCCATGTAAAGTTGTTACAAATACTCCGAATTAAAACCAAACCCGTTACGAATCTCCGGTAACATCGTGCTTCAATGCCTTTGATATAATCATTAGTATGAATTACAACTGGAATGTAGCTACAATCAAATCAACTTTGATCATAAGCCCGTATGTTTCAACAGACTGCAAATACCACAACGAGTGTTTTTCAGGAGCAGTTGAAAAACCCCGGCAAACATGTGGCAACTCATGCATTCACATGCAAGCTCGAGCAAACAAACTCGCGCGCTGTTTTCCAGCTCTCCGAATCATCGCAACTGGGGCAGCGCATTCCCTCCCATACCTTGTACCGAACAACATTTCGTTGCGTAGGAAAAACTCGATTCTATCTAGTGGAGCGGTCGCTCCACCCAGCCAAGTCGTACTGTACACTCACACTCACTCAACATACCGTAAATGCCTAATAAAATGAGGAGCCAGACCAACTACTTTTACTGTAAGCAACAACATGGCATTTTCGGCCTACTGGATCATAAAATTGGAAAATCTCACATTGTTGTAAAATATCTTTATTTTGAGCTATGGCCCACCCCACCACATATACCAAATTTGGGAACAATAGGCTATACCATTTGCGAGCTAGAGGGCCGAGAAAACAGTGAAATTACACCACTTTGATCTTTAGATGATTCAGATGATATCAGGAAACACCGCAATCACCGCCACAGCCTAAACGGCTTAGCCGATCGATCTGAAATTTTTACCACATGTGCACTTTTGGCGTCTGAGGTGCCTTTTTATAAAACCAACCGGTAGTCGCCATTTTGAAACCGGAAGTGACGTCATATCTCGAAAACTGCTAAACCGATCGGAATGAAACTAGCGCCAAATGATTCAGACGGTCGTCTATATGGAATATCAGTAGTTAAAGTAGAGATGTACTATTACCGAAACCGGAAATGACGTCATGAAAATGAAGATCTAGATTTTAACGACCTCTTACTACAATAACTACATATTCAGAAGGCTTATAATGATACATAACATTTATAGAAATAAATTCTAGGTGGCAGTTATTTCAGTCGCCATTTTGAAAACCGGAAGTGATACCATATCTCGAAAACGGCTGGACTGATTGGAACGAAGCTTTCGCAATTCTTCATGGAATATCACTTTAAGCTTAGGTATATTGAGCACCAAACACAATTTTTCGTATTAACTAATTCGGAAATGGCGTATTTTTTAAAAGTATTTAGTCATTGTTGCTCCGATGTGTGTTACAAGTTGTGTAAATAAACTAAAAAAATAAGTGATATCCCCATAAAAAACACTCCGTGTAAAAATACCAGCCAAGTCTCTTCAACTATAAAAAAAATAGAATAAATCTAAAAATTCAGCACTGAAAAGTAGTGATATCAAAAAATGAGCCAAGTCAAAACTTAATTTTAAAAACCAAAATATACTTGGCGCATCGTTTTTAAGGGCATTATAGGTATATTATATATAATTAGGTAGGTACATTTGATTTTTGGCATATGCTTCTATACTATTTATATACACGATGCGCCAAGTATATTTTGGTTTTTAAAATTAAGTTTTGACTTGGCTCATTTTTTGATATCACTACTTTTCAGTGCTGAATTTTTAGATTTATTCTATTTTTTTTATAGTTGAAGAGACTTGGCTGGTATTTTTACACGGAGTGTTTTTTATGGGGATTGTAACTACAATGAAAAACACTTTGTTTACACTCGATGCATGTAAAATACTGATTTGAAACGGCAAAAACAATCGCGCAACGAGTATTACGGGAAATAAAAGCAGAAAAAAGTGACCAGGAAAAGCTAATGCATGTTAAGTAAATTGCCATGAAATTGGGACCACATTTCCCAATCGAATTTCAAACTGATTTTGAGCTGAAAGCAATGCACACGATTGGTTTATTGTGAAGGCGAGATATCATAATAATGAATACACTATTAGATTGGAATTATGGTAAACGCAAGCGCGTTGTGATTTTAAATTAAAAATGTCAAATAAAAATAAACAAGTGATAAATTGCAAATTGAACACGCTTTACGAAAACGTGTTTACACAGCAATAAAGTTGCAACGCAAATGTAACGCGATATAATTGCTAAAATAACACGTTTACTTTTGCTATACTCTGAAATAACTTTCCCACACGGAGAGAAATTTCATGCGAAACTTGAGCTGGAGCCGTGTAGTTGATTGAAAAGGTCACAGGGGTTTAATTTCACGGAAATAGCGAAAAGCGTTTTGCAGGCTTCTACTGCAACATTTGTAACAGGCCATTGAAATATTGTGTTATATTCATCGATATGATATACTGGGTGTTTCACTGGATCTGTGAAACTTTACCCTTGTTCCCCTGTCTAAATACGCAACCCCAGTGAAACAGTTGCGCTGGATGAGCAAAATGTTTAGCAGGCCCAAATGTAACACGTAAGAAAAATACATAGAGAACGTTGCGCTGGAATAGCAAAAAAAACAGTTTCCAATTCCATAATGTTCAATTTAATTATTAAAAAATCAAATTTATTTGACGATTAGGTACTTCATAGGTTTTAATATCATCTACAATCTCAGAGGTGGTTACATTTGTGAGCTCTCATTTGCTTAATTTATTTAAACAATCGATAATTTTAATTTGAAAGACCAGAGCAATTACACTATAATTAGACTAGTGTTTCATCTTCATTTATTAGGCAAGCGAAGGTAAAGCCAAACAAAATGTATGGTTCAAATTAATTTTTGTTTATCTTCCTCACATTACAGGTCAAACGAAGGAAGATTATACCATTAATTTCAAATGAGATTTATCACTATCCAGTTCAAATTCACATTATATCTAGCAAGATCGGTCTTTTAGTTTCTCCGGAGAATTGATTACTGTCTTATACCCCGCTTTACTGATAGATAATCTTGAAGAAAAGCTGTCGTCAAAGTCTTCCATTCATTTCAAAGGCTGTATATCAACACCAGTTTCCCTAGTATATGAATGTACACTTTGACACATTGGTTTGTTATTACCTTGTTAATCTAACAGCTGAATGACAGAACTGAGTGAACATAAATAGAACTTCTTGTTTCATAATCGGGAAATTAATTTGCACGACAAACGTTACTTGTTGTAAACGGTTTTCTAAAAATAAAACGAAAAGCAACATCACTTGTCCATAAGTTCTAATAATATCACCCGACATTAATTACGAAACTAAAAGCAAGTGTAAACGTAACAAACTGAAGACCTCGAGCGTAATAATAGAGCCCGCGTATATTTAATCACGAGACCCGACGCTAATTAGAATAGAAATAACATAATTGATAATTAACATGACGCCCGTTGGTTCGTGCACTACTATCCGTTATATTAACATGTGCTATTGAAACATACCCTGAGGGGACGGTATAATTAATGTCAATAGTGTACCACAACTGATTGAATGGCGTGGGGGTAGCTAGTTTTTAAAATATTATGAATTGATTTGATTATGATTTAAATTCTAAATAGCGTCCAGATCAACATATAGGTTGTGTCGTATTTGCTGCAAATGGAGTACTATTCAAGCGACATTACAAATGGTGTCAGATGAAGGATGAAATATCAAATTGTGTCAGATTTGGATGAAATTACATATGGTGTCAGATGTAGGATGAAATAGCAAATTGTGTCAGATTTGGATGAAATTACATATGGTGTCAGATGTAGGATGAAATAGCAAATTGTGTCAGATTTGGATGAAATTACATATGGTGTCAGATGTAGGATGAAATAGCAACTTGTGGGAAATAAAGGATGAAATTGCATCTTATGTCAGATGTAGGATGAAATAACAAATTATGTCAGATATAGGATGAAATTACATATGGTGTCAGATGTAGGATGAAATTACATATGGTGTAAGATGTAGGATAAAAAAAATGTTCTCAGGTGTAGGAGGTAATAGCAAATTGTGTCAAATATAGGATGAAATTACATATGGTGTCAGATATAGGATGAAATTACATATGGTGTCAGATGTAGGATGAAATTACATATGGTGTAAGATGTAGGATAAAAAAAATGTTCTCAGATGTAGGATGTAATAGCAAATTGTGTCAAATATAGGATGAAATTACATATGGTGTCAGATGTAGGATAAAAAAACAAATAGTGTCAGAAGTAGGACAATATTACAAAAGGTGTCAAACGTTGCAAATAAAACAATTCTATGTATAAGGATAAATACGATGTTATTACAGGGAAAAAAGTAACTCAACAAGAAATATAAATTCACAATGATTGAACAATAACTTGTTCAGCTAGAAGAAGTATTGGAGACATGTTCACGAATTTAACATATTGTTATAACTCAATCAGTTAAAACATTATTGATGTGTGTGTGTTTTAACGAGATATTCCGTCGGAGGTGCGCCTCAACGACATAAATATTCAACACTTTCGAGCTGTTAATTGAAAAACAGTGCCCTGACAGTTCGTCGCCCGAACACAGCACATCTCCCAGCGACCAATCAACTCGCCGCTTCGATGAAACGACACCCGACTGGCTGCCGGCAATCAACATAAGTGCTCGCAAGTCGCAGAGCTGAATTCACACTGAATCATGCGCCAGAAAGTCACACTGGAACGAGCATTATTCTCCAGGAGAGTGATTAAAAGATAAATAAATTAGTAAACATTGTGTGCGACAAAACGCTGTGATGACAGCTCGCGGCGATTGAACCGTGTGATTTGTTGCGAGATAAAAAGATGGGTCTCGATCAAGTAATCAATATATTGGACGTCGCTTGCAGGTTTTTATATTCGTAGCATGTTCGGATGTGTTCGAGTGATTTACATGATGTCTGAATGCATGTGTCTGTTAGACGAAATATCGTTATCATTAGTTAATAAATCGTATTATTAGTGGAGTAAAGATGTCTAAAATTAGTGCATTTGTGATACCTTTCGTGAAAATTGGTACCCTTACTAATTCGAGTATGAGGAATCCAAAAATCAATGGCACCAACCTAAGAAATTAATACTTTCTGCGTTATTAGCATAATTAGCATAATTAATAAACATAGATAAAAAATATATATAATTTTATAATATGGTCTTTATGAGTATCCATCGAAAGCACGTAATGTCTACAATCCATATAAATCATAAAAAGTTAAATTTTTTCATTCACATAATAATTAACCGTATAATTAAATATTTTATAAAAATCGCCATTCAACAAAAAGCTTAAAATGATCCTCTCAGATTTTGATAAAACTTGGTAGCATTAGTCACAAGCCCAAAGTAAAACATACGTATTTTTTGGTTTGTCCATTTATTGAGTATTTTTGGATTTCCAGGCCATCAAATAATCAAAATTTTGGTTTCCAAATTCCTTCACTTGAACTGTTCTGACTTTTACGCCGTTCAAGTCAGAAGATTCGTCTTCTTTAAATTTGGTTAAACTAATTATTGGGTACTTATTATAGAATGGTCATTTAAGGGGGAAAAAGTCAAAATTTTGGCTTCCAAAATGCCTATTCACAAAAACGGATTTCTTCTAATTTTCAATGCATTATGATGAAATATGGGTTAAATGTACACAAGAAAGGAATTTTGTTATCAAATCAATGGCCAATGGGTACTTAATGTCAAAACACTTTTCTGTGTTAAGGAAGGGGGGGGGGGGGGGGGCATGATAAATTCAGACTCATTTCTTAAGGGGGGTGAGGACGAATTTCCCAATATTCAGGGTTATTTGTAGGGTGACCAAATATCAATTATTTGTATCCTAGAAATTACGATCGAGAGAAACAAAATGATGACCCCCCCCCCCGCTCCATGTGGGTACACGGCGCACGGTTTGCACGGAGCGCATATATGGAGAGAAATATTAGTTTATGAAAGAAAGGAGTAGGGGGAAGCTATAAATGTACAACACACATATGACAACACAAAATACGTTTTTGTGAATAGGCATTTTGGAAGCCAAAATTTTGACTTTTCCCCCCCTAAATGACCATACTATAATAAGTACCCAATAATTAGTTTAACCAAATTTAAAAAAGACGAATCTTCTGACTTAAACGGTGTAAAAGTCAGAACAGTTCAAGTGAAGGAATTTGGAAACCAAAATTTTGATTATTTGAGGGCCTGGAAATCCAAAAATTATCAATAAATGGACAAACCAAAAAATACTTATGTTTTACTTTGGGCTTGTGACTAATGCTACCAAGTTTTATCAAAATCTGAGAGGGTCATTTTAAATTTTTTGTTGAATGGCGATTTTTATAAAATAAATAATAATGCGCTTAATTATTATGTGAATGAAAAAATTTAACTTTTTATGATTTATATGGATTGTAGACATGACGTGCTTTCGATAGATACTCATAAAGACCATATTATAAAATTGTATATATTTTTTATCTATGTTTATTAATTATGCTAATTATGCTAATAACGCAGAAAGTATTAATTTCTCAGGTTGGTGCTATTGATTTTTGGATTCCTCATACTCGAATTAGTAAGGGTACCCATTTCTACGAAAGGTATCACAAATGCACTAATTTGCCATTATATAGGACATCTTGACTCCACTATATTAACATTAATATGTGTTTATAATCCAGCATTGGGCTACCGTGATTGGAATTGAAAATACTAGGAAAACGCTCAGTGTAACGCGTTGATGAGCGAGCACGGGTACGTGCAAATTCTCGAACCGGAAATGCGTACACAACGCACAGAAAACATACATCCATATTGAATTGATTATGATATCAACTTAAAAGTGTATGCTTTTCATCGAAACTTAAAATAGCATCTAAGCACCTGGTTCATAAAGCAAATCAGAATCAATTTTCAATTGGCACTGGAAAACATTCATTTCGATACTTCATTACTGACAGATATTAAAAATGTAAATAACTTCGTACGTTCTTAACTGATTGGGATGAAATTTTGTAAAATAAGAGACAATATTGGTCTTAATGATCATGCAAAATATGAGTTTGATCAGAATTATCGAAGACCGTTTTCATTTTTCAGCCTATCGGGAGATATTTATTTAAATTTTAACCAATGAATCTGAGTAACGCGTTGATGAGCGAGCACGGATACGCGCAACACCTCGAACCGAAATTCTGTCTATCGAAAATGTCATTAAAAGCAAATAATTCTAAAATTTCGCCACAGATTTGTATAGAAATCTCAAAACATTCCTAAAATATTGGTCCAAATAACCATGCAAAGCTTTAAGTTGATCGATTGAACCTTTATGATTGAACTGTTCCGTGTTAATTTTCAAAAATCACAGGATCTCCTTCAAAAAATATACCTGAGACCACTCATATGATATAAGTGTGTCTACACAATATCAGATCGACTGTTAAACGGTCATTATCAGTTTCATTTGCGTTTGAAAGTTTCTGCTCTAACTACCTTGCCTTGAACTGAAGAGTCGAAGTCGCCGTGAATTTGACAGCCAACAAGCAAATAGTCCGTAAAATGTCAATAACGTTTGGATTTAAACACAGATTAGTATGAAAATTGTCAAAAATGCAGATAATGTTTATCCCAACCATCATGCGAAGTTATAAGTTGATCGTTCAATCGGTTATAGTTTAAATTTCTAAAAACACAGGAAAGATGGTTTTAAATTTTAACCAATGGGAGGATTTGGCTGAAACTTTGTTTGATTGGGTACAATGTTGGGGGTAATGACTTGTCAAAATTTCAATTTGATCAAAACAACCAAT
The DNA here is from genome assembly GCA_934045905.1 of Leuctra nigra. Classification (NCBI taxonomy): domain Eukaryota; kingdom Metazoa; phylum Arthropoda; class Insecta; order Plecoptera; family Leuctridae; genus Leuctra; species Leuctra nigra. The sequence goes on from OW203765.1 coordinate 32,920,981, forward strand.
CGAAAGTTAATTTTTTTTAAATTTGAACCAATCAATGGATTTCAAAAAAATTAGGGTCTGCAACAATCAGAAATGTTACGTACATGTGTGCAAAATTTCAGCTCGATCGAAGAAAAACTCTGACCTGTATATCGTCAGTAACAGAAAAAAAAAAAAAAAAAAAAAAAAAAACAGAGGTCCGTGCCAAAAGAGCCAAAAGGAGACGCTCGCTTCGCTCGCTCAACAATGCATTGTTAGGTCACAGAAAATTAAGGTTTTTGATTAAAATATGTGGTCTACACGGCCAAAGTCTGAAAATGATGAGAGAAAAAAATAAAAATGCAGAATTGCTCTTAGTAAAAATCCAAATTAAAGTTTTAATGTAAAGAAAAATTCGTTAGTAAGAAGCAAGACTATGATATAAAACTCGGTAAGTTTATACAAAGAAGATTGGTTTGTGATGAGGGAAAAATAAGTTACGCTCCATCCGCTAAGAAAACATATAACATCTAAAAAGTGAACACTATGTTCAATAACACTGAGAAAGTGGAACACGGATATTGCGTCCATGTTTGTTGTGGCGGTGACGAAACAATTTCGTCCACCTGCACAAAGCAAATGAAGAGTGCCAGTGGGAAAGAAGATACATCGCATCTGAAGTGAACGACTTCGCAGCGTCAATCATGTCTTTCCACAGACACATTGACCCGCCCAACTGATATTTTATTATTGACACAACACATCTTCGAGCAATAAGAGCGAAGTTTCATACTCAATTGACCACATATAAAGCTCTATGCGCTGTTGATTTTTATTTTAAAAAGACACTCACTCGATTAGTACTCGAATCAATTATTGAACGTAATGGTTAGCAACCTCTATTGAAAACTAGCCAAGATTGTGGGGATGCAAAAAACAAGAATCAGTCTCTATAAAAGGGCCCGAATGGCTTTCTACTGTAATAAATACTACTGAGCTAATGGCTACTTGAACCAAGTCTTCAGTCAAAACCTCTACTGCCCCACATTCTACTGTCGAATTTAGATATATCGCTTGTGCTCTGATGCCTCACCTACTACTGAATCTTGACATGAGTTATTAACAGTCGGTTATAGTAAGTATTGATTAATTACCATCATTTAGTTTCGGCATGGTAAATCGGCTGAATAGGATGAGAGCCAATATAATAAAATGTCAACGTATACTACGGATGTACGCAGACTTTTTTAATAGTATAAGAACAGGTAGTAGTACTGCAATTTTAAGAAATGTTTTCCTAATGGTAGGTATTATATAAAAAAAGGGGTTATGTGGGTTTGCAAAACATATTCTGATGAATAAAACATACGCTTAAAGTTTATTAGGATAATATCAACACATCTAATTTTATCGAGATAACACATTTATTCACAGTACTAGATGTTTCCGTGCGTCGAAACGATCTAACACAGCACGCAGAACCGATACCTCAAACCCTGAAGGTAACATAGCGCGAACATTCGGCCGCATTAACTTGGCAACTATGTCGACACTTTACTACAGCATCGCGCAAGTATCTCCCCGAATCCCTCGGCTTGCGTGCACGCAGTGTTGCCGGCTCGAACAAGAACTAATAGACCGGTCGGGTTTTACTGCGTTCTTCACGGGAGATGGAGTGAATTGCTCTCGTCTCTGCGACTCGGTTAGTGGCGCGACTTGTGCAAGCGGGGAGTCGAACCGGGACGACCCAGATGACTCGCCAAGGAGCAAGACTTCGAGAGTTTAACGAGTTAAATAGATGTTCGGAGTCGCAGAGACGGAACTGCACTTGCAACAAGTGAGTTTGAAGTTATGTGCAGTGTTCGTAATGTTGTTAAGCAGAGCATTATAGCACAAGTTATAATAAACTCTCATGAAGCAACAAACTCAAAAGGTCGGGGAAAATGATAACAAAAGAAAAATAGCCAATTAGGAAATAAACACAGTCCGATCTTACACAGCATCTGAGAATTTTAATTTTAAAACTAAAACGTATGCATTCGTAATTGATTTCATTAAACTAATTTTTATTTGATCATCTTGCAAATAGTTTTCACATGCGGATAGGAATAAAAGTGTATAACAATTAGAATATCATAATGTATGTAATAAAACGAGGGCTGAGTAGTGAGCGTGGCCTTGAAGAGTTTTTTAATCGATTTTTGTCAATATCTTTTACCTATGTAATTGTTAACAAAATTGGGCTTTGTACGAGTATTCAGAGCAGTTCAATGACAATAATTTCATAGTTTGGAATAAATTATTAGTTTTATTTTGTCCAGCAGATGTTTAGTGCCATAATTTTACTAATTTTCGGGCACTAAACATCTGTAGGACAAAGTAAATCTAATAAACCGTTCCAAGCTCTGGAACTATTTTCATCGAACTGTTCTGAATACTCGTACAAAGCCTTATTTCGTTAACAATTACATTGGTAAAAGATATTGATAAAAATCGATAAAAAAACTCTTCAAGGTCACACTCACTACCCAGCCGTCTTAAGTAGGAAACGAAATTGCAAAGCATAATTGTCGCGCACGCAAAACGTGATCTGTCGAAGTTCTACTTGTAATGTTCACATGTAAACCGATCTATTCCTCTCGGAAGTGTCTGCACATCGAACATAGCCAGTTACTGCCGGTGTATTTCAGACCGCACGGAACGCGCAAGAAGTTGTGTATGATATTCCACTACTCCAAGGACGGCGACACGCACAAGTTCCTGCGAACTCCGATCTGTTGTGCGAGTGACGTCACGAGTCCATTGTGCGGGAACTCGCATTGTGATTACAAGACAGTGACGTCACGACACCAACACAACTCACTTTATTATGTTATTCAATTAGCATCCACTCACAGCTCTATTAGCCGGGGAAAAAAGACAAGTGGCATGAAATTGCACGCATTGTTGTTCGCTTGTAAGGAATTCGTAGTTAGCTCGTGACGTCATTTCATTGTTGCCGCCATCTTGATGGCACCATTCAGAAGATCTGTGGTTCTGTAATTTTTTTGCCATATTTGATAGTTTTAATGGTTATACCTGGGAAATTGTAGTCTCCAGAGATATTCAGTATTCAGTATGTATACTTCGATTTGATTTGCTTTGTGTACAAAACACGGTGGCAAAACAGATAATTACGTAGATTTATATAAAAACACTAGCATAAATATGACAATGAAGATGATGAGATTGATAATAATGTAGATACAATAGATGCAATGAATAATGCACATAATAATACAATGATATGTATTGAAAATTCAAGACGACTCTTCGATCAACTTGTTGAATTCCACGATGGTCACTACATCCTCCAAGTCCTTCGGGAGTTTGTTCCACAGCCTCACTGATCTGCCGAGGAGGGAGTGCCTGCCCATATTGGTCTTGTACCTTGGAAGATGTAGTTTCTCTTATGGTCCAAGCTATAATATAATCCAAGTATAATCTTTAGTAAGAAGATGAATGACTGAAATTACAGAAATACATGAAGGGTCCAGGGGAAGAACGCTATAAGTCACATTCTGAATATGATTAAAATGATAAATGAAGTTTTATGTTGAAACTTCTATTGATATTCTTTCATACAGATCGATATTTCAATTATTTTATAAAGATTTGGTGTCAATATTTTGTTAAAACCGAGGGAATATTCTGAAATCTCAACTAAAAATGCATAATGGCCACCTTAAAATATTTTAAACATTTCTAATAGCGTTCTTCTCCTGTACTCTTCACGTCGATTTTCCTTCATTTATAAGTTATTCAATCTGACACTTCAACGTGCCAACATAATGCTCGTCCCAAGGAAAACTTCACATTTAATTGCACTGCTGACATCAAACAAAAGAAGCTCGTGCAAACTATAAAACCTGCGACTGATTGTTAATTTAATGCAATATACGTGTAAAACTAAGCGATTAAGGGATCTATCGCAATTTTGCGAAATCATCTTTATAGTTTACATCATTAGGACAGTTAGGTATCATTTTCATCGTCATCATCATTATCATCATTTGTTCCACTATCATTCACATATGCACTATTTTTTATAATTGTAATATCATTGTAATTTTCGTTGACCAATTTCCATCTTCAAATATTTCATATTAATGTAGAGTTATTATGCTTAGTTGTTATACCTATTGAATCTCAAATTCATCTACTTGTTTATTTGTTATACTGTGTCCTTGTGGCAACCATTTCTTATGGCAGTGTTTTAATAAAGTATTCTTCTTCCACCTGTCTTGCACTCCAAGCCCTGACTAAAGCTGACATGTAACATTTGGAACTATCAAATTTGGGTGAATGTTTGTCGATACGGGAATCTCGTAGTACGTTAGTAGAACTGAAATCATCAGTGGATTTCTCTCCGATACATAAACATACTGTCGATATTCTCCGCTAAGAGACAGATGACGTGTTCTAACAATTAATGCGAACACTGCTTAACTTGACGTCAGCGCGAAAGTCTCAGCCTTCACTGCGAGTCTCATCAACATGCCCGCTGCAGAAGCCGGGATAACATCTCACAGCATCCCTGTAGCCGTGCCGCGCGTGCGCAACTCTCTCCTGGGATCACTCATTAACAGCGCTGGAGACTAATTAATTGTTCCTCTCACACGCAGAGAGAGAGAGAGAGAGAGAGATAAACAAACTGAGGGGAAGTTGAGATTAACACTCGGCTTGAAGACGGCGACAAAGAACAACAGAGATAATTCTGTTTCAAGTGCTATCTTGACAACGAGGAAATGAGGGAAGTTATACAAAAATTGGTTCCATTGCAAATGCATGTACACTCGGCCAAACAAAAATTGATCGTTGATCAAATTTGAATGACTGATAAATGTTAGATTGCACCATCCGAAGTCAGTCCAAGCGATCTCCTTGTCTCACTCTAGTAGGTGACCCCACATTTCAATGATAATAACAAGCTTTGATTGTCATTCAAATTTGATCGACGATCAATTTTTGTTTGGCCGAGTGTACGTTGACAAAAGTCTAATTTAAATTCCCGTAAACATGAAAACTCTTTTTTTCTCAGTGAACTTTTGACAACTTAAAAGCTTCTAAAATTAAATATTATTAATCAATAGAGTATAAAAGTCCTTCATACCCTTACTGTATGGAATGAAAATAAGAACGCAAACGAAAATAATACCGATAATGAGTATTTGGACAAGTTATTTTTTTATGACAGAGCACAAAATGTGATAGTCACAAAAAGAAATTAAATCTTTAACACTGTAAATTGTTCAATAAAAAAACTGTCTTTATGAATCATCTTTCCAGTGAGAAAATTTAACGCCCAACTCAAAGAGGCGAACTTCGAATATTTGAATAATTAAGCTCAGATCAAAACTTAGTTGAAGTTCGTCAGAGAAAGTTTTATTATCATAAAATCTCCTCCTCATTAATGTTGTCTAATTTACAATCAAATATCCTAATGAGAGTGAAATACAATGTAACACGCTGCAAGACTTGGCTTGAGTTAATAGCCGACAGGGCGCAGCATCAGCATATCTCGTAATTAATTCCAGTCACACAAAATCATCAACCCGTCGAAAAGTTTCCACTTTGAAGTAAGACACGTAACAACATCGCCGCCATTATCCACGGCAGGGAGTAAACGTTGAACATCACAGAGGGCCGTAACAGCCCCTCATTACGAGTTCACCTGCGCCCCGAGCTCTAACCCGGCGAGACAATGGCATTAGCTGACTCGACACGGGCGGTGATAATAAGGCGGGCGCGGGGACAAGGAAAAGGAGATAATTGAAGACGAGGCCTATTATCATGTTACTTGGTATGTGAGCCTACGACTGACGTTTAAGCAGTTATACCGGGGGTTTTCAGATTATGTGGCAACCCTGTGCGCTTACGACTCACATTCGAGGCTTTAAAGTCTGAGGTAGTTTGCAGATTATATGGCAACCCCATGCGAACCATGCAGGTTATTAAGCAACCTTGCTAGAATCTTCAACTGACGTTTGAACAGGTCAAGACGTTACCTAAATAGGTATAAAGGTTAAGAGGCGAACGGAAGCGAACGGGAATCGCACGGTTCGTCAGAGTTTTTTTTTTGAAGTTTTGTCTTCCCACTAAATAATTTTTAAAAATCAGATAGTAACGACCCATAACAGCCAAATTGACGAAATAATGCCGCACACTGGAGCTCATTATGACCTCTGGTACGACCTCAAAATGTTAAATACGTACTTTTGAGTAAAATAATCGTATTTAACACTTTGAGGTCGTAACAGAGGTCATAAAGTACTCCAGTGTGTGGCAATATTTATAGTCTATTACGCTGTAATGGGTCGTTGCTATCTGGTTTTTTAAAAATTATTTAGTGGGAAGACAAAATTTAAGAAAATCACTTTGAAGAACAATGCGTTTCCCATTTGCTTCCCCAAATTATATCGCAACCAGGTACGAATTATCTAAACACATTCTGGAGCCGATTATAAGGCTGGGACAGTTTGTAGATTATCTGGCAGCCATGTTTGTATAGTAGACTGGCATAAACACAGTTCTAGACGCCAACTAAAGATATCCTAATGCTCCCAGATAACATGGCAACAATGTATTAACCTTTTGGTCGAATTTAAAACGTTGCCCGTGCCGACAAAGTGCGGCTGCAGCCATTTGCAGATTATCTGGCAACACTGTGCATTGAGCAAACACATTCACATAACCAAACATAATATGTGTGATCATAACTTGCATCAGAACTTGGGTTTCTTTTACTTTTCGTTCTTGATCGCTTTTCTTCAGGACATAAAGAACGAAAGTGACAATAACAGCACGAATATTAGACAATGATGTAACCAGACATTTTTCTTGAGAGGAGGAAAATCTTTGAAATACTCAGTGAACTCGTTACTTTACTTGCACATGCTTAGACTCCAGCAGGGCTTTATAATGATGGAGGAAATCTCCGCCACATCCTCGCCTTTAATGCCCAAGCGATTAATTAATATTAGGTCGTAATAGAAATTAATTGGGTAAAAAACCAGAAGATAATAGAAATACGTAACAATGCGTCCAAATGAAGTAGGAAACTTAATATCTTTCAGCCTATTCGTAATAATTTGGAAAACAAATTGGGATAAAGAGGCCGTGATTATACCACTAATAAAGAGGGAGGATTATATTTTTAGTAAAAATATAGGTGAACAAAAATATTTCATTAGTGTTGGAGAGACGTAATAATTTGTATTAAAACTTTATCTTGATAACATTACTTTAATTTTGAAGAACAAGTATTAAATGAAAGACTACATTAAAATAAGAAGAGATTTTACGCCATTGTGTTATAACACAGTAGAACTGATGCTCCTGAACTGCGAATTTCTCAAAATGTCAATCAGGTTACTCACTAAAGTTTTCAATGTTCTTTCCATACTGATAATTGTCTAGGAAATAATGCGACTGACGAGAAATATAACCGGACGAAAAGGTTAAATTTCTTGCGAAAAGTATGGGATTTTACACCTTTCGAGTCTTCCAAATTCCGGTTTATAGTCAAGAATGACAGATTGGTTCAGCATATTTTTCTTTTGACTTTTGACAACTTTGAGCAGCAAAAAAACTCATGAATATCTCAAAAGTGAGAATTCACATCCTTTCGGGTGGATTCTTCGCCCCTCTCGTGGCATAGATAGTAAAAGTGACGCATTCAAAAGAGAAACAATATTACAATAAAAACAAACGAACTATAATCCCTTTTCTCCAACTTGACATACATAGGTATAGTCTGGGCGTGTGAGTTGAAATAGATGCATTCTATACATTAGAGGCAGAAGGCTCAAAATCCTTTTCAATAATTCTTTACGTGAGCTAAAACTAAGTAATATATAATAATTCCATGTTAATCTAGTGGAGCGGTCGCTCCACCCAGCCAAGTCGTACTATACACTCACACTCACTCAACATACCGTAAATGCCTAATAAACTGAGGAGCAGACCAAACACTTTTACTGTTAGCAACAACATGGCATTTTCGGCCTACTGGATCTCAAAATTGGGAAATCTCACATTGTTGCGAAATAACTTAATTTCGAGCTATGGCCCACCTGACAACATATACCAAATTTGGGAACAATACGTTATGCCGTTTGGGTGCTAGAGGGTCGTGAAAACAGTAAAATTACACCCCTTTTAAAAGCTATCTGATGATGATGATTCAGATATCAGGAAACGTTGCTATCACCGCCACAGCCTAAACGGCTGAACCGATCGATATGAAAATTTTACCACATGTGCACTTTTGGCGTCTGATGATACCTTTGTTCTTATAAATTTTTTGTGCCGCCATTTTTAAACCGGAAGTGACGTCATATATCAAAAACGGCTGGACCGATTAGAACGAAATTAGCGCCATTCGATTTAGAAGGTCATCTATAAGGAATACCAATAGTGAAAGAAGAAATGTTCTATAACCGAAACCGGAAATGACGTCATAAAAATGACAAATCTGACTAAAATCATCTCTTATATCAATAACTACATATTCAGAAGGCTTATAATGTTACATAACATTTATAGATACAAATTTTAGGTGGCAGTGATGTCAACCGCCATTTTGAAAACCGGAAGTGATGCCGTAACTCGAGAACGGCTGGACCGATTGGAACGAAACTTTTGCCATACTTTGTAACATATTATTTATAGCATTAACACAGTAACAAGCACAACTTTTCTTAGCAACCAAATCACAAAATCTTATTTTTTAAAAGAATTATAATCTTTGGTGCCACAATATGTTACAAGTTGTAATAATAAACTGAAAAAAGGAGTGATATTCCCATAAAAAACACTCCGTGTAAAAATACCAGCCAAGTCTCTTCAATTAAAAAAAAATAGAAGACATCTAAAAATTCAGCACTGAAAAGTAGTGATATCAAAAAATTGGCCAAATCAAAACTTTTCAAAAAATACTTGGCGCATCGTTTTTTTTAGGACATGTGTAGATGAGTACATTTCATTTCCTGCCTACTTCTATACTATTTATATGCACGATGCGCCAAGTATTTTTTGAAAAGTTTTGATTTGGCCAATTTTTTGATATCACTACTTTTCAGTGCTGAATTTTTAGATTTCTTCTATTTTTTTTTAATTGAAGAGACTTGGCTGGTATTTTTACACGGAGTGTTTTTTATGGGTTGTAATGTACACCAGTCATTATGAAAGAAAATACATCAATATAATTAATTTGTCGATCAGTGAAATTTCAATCCACAGAGCTTGATAACATGATTACAAACGTGTCCAACGCAAACGTGTCCAACGCAAATGTGTTCAACGCAAACGTGTTCAACGCAAACGTGTGCAACTCAAACGTGCCAACGCAAACGTGTGCAACGCAAACGTGTGCAACGCAAACGTGTTCAACGCAAACGTGTCCAACGCAAACATGTGCAACGCAAACGTGTTCAACGCAAACGTGTCCAACGCATAATCGAGAAGATGACTTCGCTCCTTGGCGTCTGAGTCACAGAAACGATATAAAACAGCGCTATCTGCAATTGTCACGCCTTTCTCAGAAATGAAGACGCACTAATGTTTATTCCACGAGCAAGCGGGGTGATCGCATCTACCCTCGCATAGCCACAACTTCAAACCCTCCCCTGGCCTCTTAACCCCCTCTCCCCTCACCACTGAGCCCTCCCCTTGGCCGGGAGATAGCTCCCGCGAATAGCAGCTAGATTTATATACAGGTGTCGCTTCCGGGTTCCCTTCCGCTCCGTCCACATTAGCCGTGCGGTCGTATTGCCCCTGCGGCATGCGTGGATACCGCCCGCAACGCACACATGCTCTGCGTACGGCCTACACAAACACGCGCGGCCGGACGAGCTGCGGTATTAAAGCGCCTGTAAAAATATTAGATATTGAGATTTGTTATTCGACTTGCCGAGTCGGGAAAGCGAATGGATTTTAGAATGTAAAAGGAACTCCTTTGAGCGCGGCCTGGAACACCAGATATCTTTGATGTTTCGTCGGAGGAGGCGATCGGCTGTTCCCCAGGCGGCAAAGTCCTAGGAGAGAGGATCTCGTCGATGTAAAATACATTTCGCTGCAAATATTGTAACATAATCCACGGGGAAAGAACTATGGAGGTTCAAGCTACATTTTACTTTAGAGTTAGGTTACTATAAGATTTTACTGTAAAATAGGTATATAGGTATGTAAATTACACAAATGCAGAAGAATGGAAGAACCTAACCTATATAAATAAAATATAACTTGATCTATGCCCATTGCGTCAAGTATTAACATTGAACAAGGAAGTATGTTTTTATTAAAAACTAAATTTTTGTTGGTAAAACACAATATTTTCTTCACTCAAAAGGTTGAAAACGGCGTGTTTTACGTTTATAAAAACGGCATAAAAATTCATGCATATTCCCTATTGACGTAAGCAATACCTTTAATGTTGATTACAAATCCTTACTTTTTAATTTAAGTCAAGCAAACGGATGAATTGACTCTTGTCTCTATAAACATAAATACGCGCGCACGAAAAAGCCCACTGTTTGCGGAGGGGCAGCAAAAAGATCGACGTCGGTAAACTCCGTAACAAGAAGGCGGTACGACAAACAGAACGGATTTCAAACATAACAGACGAGCATCCATCCCGCACCGCCAATCTACGACAAAAGCTAAACACACATACATAACCAAACGAGTCGACTCCAAGGCAATCGCTTGTAAGCCGCTAAGCCCAGGCGCTCGATCATAAAAGCAAGCCGATCAGCGGCCGCGTAAAGGAATCATCAAAAACCGTTTCGATCTCTCCCCACAGATAAAGCTCCAGTGAGTTGCGGATTGATGGAAACAAGTCTCTCCCAGCTTCCAGCGTCTCCGGGTTGCACCAGAGTCAATACAAGAATTCCGACCGGGGAAGGGTTTTACAAGCGGGGGAGGAGGAATTTCGTTTGCCTTTGGTCTCGATTGAAGTGCTGTGTGGATTTTTGTTAAGAGCTTTTAATGCGAAATCAATCGGAGTGGATTTGTTAGAAGGACGCCGAAGTTGTTGAAATTTAACAGATTTCAACCGAGTTTATAAAAGTAATAGTAAGCCGTTTGTGTCAAACAAAATTTTACAAAAAAAAATTGTAAAAAATAAATAGTCAGCAACACTTTATAAACTTATTTCTGATCGGAGGCAAAAATTTAAGTAAAAATGTTAAAGTACCATCATGTAGACAAACCGTAAATTTGTAAACGATATAACAGGTATATTTATACTAAATACTTAGTAGCGAAATGTTGACGGTTCACATATCTACTAGAGATAAACATGAGGTTCTCTATTTTTATCTTGACACCTTTTAGCAATCTACGGGTTCGTTTTCTTTCCATTATACGGGAGTATGTTCAGTTTCATTGATTCGTCCAATTATTATTGTGTTTATTAGGATATTGAGTCAATGTAGCCAGCATGTAAAATGTTAAAAGTATGACCATCTACAGTAGCATTAAATCATTTTCTTCTCAACACGTTTAAAGTGAAAGTTAGATTAGAACGTGCACAATATTCATCTAGGTAGACGAATCCCGTATCTAGTCAATACTTTTCTATCTGGATAAACCCACGAGGTGACCGCCAACAAATCCGACACGAAAATCCTCTATAAACAATTTCCACGCCGAAAATCCTTACCCACGCGGAACCCACCACTCTAGGTTAGATATTGGCTCACGAAGAATCATGCGACATATGAGTGCATATTTCATGCGGCCCTACGAGACGGTGCCAAGGTATCAACTTCCCCACGTATGAAAATAAGGCAACACAATCTCCCCCAGCCGAACACGGGGACATAAAACTTGCGTCGTAAAGAAGAAATCTTCGAGAGACGAATTCCATAAAAGATATTCCGTGATATTTCTTTGTGCGAATTGAACATGGTGAGTGGAGAGAACTTGCATCCGGGTACAGAGTGGAGTCATGAGTTTCAAAGTGAATGCCAGATGTAGAGGAGAGGGTACGAATCATTCAGAAAAGACACGGATTTTGTTACTCTGTAGCTGCAATCTGTTGGTGAGGATTTTACGAAGCAGAAAGTGGATCACTGCGCCTAGAGGTTCTGGTCAGGGGAAATGGACAGTCGAGAAATAGAGATGTTCTCGAAAATAAAATATGTAAGCCCAAGAATCTAAAGTTGTGTAAAAGAAAGTTTTAATTAATAATAAAGTTCAGTTCATAAGATTGGGTAAACGATCGAAATTACTTTTTAGTTTTTACACAAACTTTTCTTGCCTAAATTACAAAATACAGTATTTCGTCTCATTCACTAAACTTCTCATAAATGACATTTCTTCAAAAAAGATAAAAATGTTTTCATATTTTCACATTTCTTCGAAAAATATGAAAACATTCTCATCTTTTTCGAAGAAATGTAATTAACATACCTGTAGAAGTTAAGTAAACTCTCGACGAATTGTCATACTTTTAATTAAATAAAATAAAATAAATTTTTAAGTTTTACTAATTTACAGTACTTCATCTTTATCATTACTTCCCTCTCATTATTATATACATTAATCCGGCGCCATTAGCCAAGTTGCAGAACAGTGCGTCGTTAAATAACACTAATACTTCTACGTTCCGATAAGTTGGCATGATAAAAATGTATCACTGCAAAATGTCGTACGGTTTTTACTCTTCACCAAATCAGGAGACCAATTCTTGAGCTTTCACATTTTCATTGTTTAAAACTTTTAAAACTTGACAGCTAGGCCATAGCCTTCAACTTTTTCAAGACTTATACAATGTTCTGTTTCGAAACGTGTATCCTCAAGAATTGACCCCCCGTATTCATAACGAAAACGAAATCACTTCGGTTTGAAATCATTTCACGGCCATAAGGATAGCATTGCGCTGAAATGATTTCAGACCGAAAGAGTTCGCTTTCGTTATCGAATACGACTGGGACTTACCGACTCAAAGTCGCGCATGTTCGGGCATGTCGCAGCGCTTACCTGGAAGAAAACAAGACAGAGTGTTAGGAATGCAATCAATAAAGGAGACTTTCAGGAGTGTACATAAAAGGAACCTCTTTTCAAGAACTGAATCACAACTTAGCTTAATCAAACACGCGAATTCAAACTTTATTTTTTTTGTCTTGGGCTTAACGTCGCACTGTTCTGCTGCGAGGCTAATGGCGACGGATGAATGATTGGGAGATGATGGTGAAGAGTTGGTAAGGATGGAAGGTGGGGAGGAGGCGGTCGTGACCTATTAGTAGGGTACCTTCCCAGCATTTGCCTGTCGACTGAGGGAAAACCACGAAAAAACCCCAGTCAGGAAGGACGGCTGCGGGAATTGAACCCGGGCCTCCGGAATACAAGTTCCGAGCGTTAACACTCAGCCAACCTGTTCCGTTTGAAACTTTTATTTCCGAGTTGTAGTCCTTCATCTCCTAAATACTGATTGTGTTAACATGAGACTGGTCCATCACACTATTATTTACGATATAAATAGAATATTTTGTAAGCATTAGAACTTTTTACGTTTGATCTTTCATTCTTAATTAGTTTCCACTAATTTTGACAGCTTGATTTGTTGTACGGTTTATTTTTTACTAACCGACCAATCAGAAGATTTGGCTTTAGAAGTATTCATGTCATGTGTGCCATTTTAGATCAATCAGAGGATCGGTCTGCTTGTATACTGAATAAAAAAGTAAAAAAAGAGATGTCAATCATAATCATAAAATATATTTATAACGTTATATAGAATCTGGTCCAATTATCAGACAAAGTGAGCATTCCCATGCAGCTAATTCCTTTGACGTCACACATAATTCTGCTCATTTACACTCTGGATTCCGAACGTTGTCATCACCTGCTGATTGGAATCATGACATCAGGTTGAACGAAGCTCAACACGTCATTACCCGTGCATTCTGCGGTCGCAGCTTCACGTAGCGGCAAAGATGAACAAGTGGCGGAATGCTCAAAGGTGTCAGACGGAATGCCGCATTCCTTCCGTAATTCAAGCGGAATTCACTCCGAAGATGTATCTCGGTACGTTGAGTTTTACATATTCCATTTTGTTTTCTTGCTTTCAACTTTTTGCGGAGAGTTTGAGTGGATTTTCAGGTGAATAACGTGTATTGGGTATAGGGCAAGTCTTGGATGGGGTTTAGGAGTTTGAAAGGAATTTCGTTGTTAACAATATGACATCCATGGAATCAGATTCATTGTTTGAAGCTCATGGGATGACCTACTTTTGTCGCGATTTCGTACATGAAATGCCAATGAAACTTTACAAGTACTCTCTTTGAGAAACAGCTGTACCACTGTAGCATGAGTGACTAAGTGAGAAAACAATTTTCAAACAGAAAATTTGGATTACACAATTTTGACTCAATCAATTTGAAATTTGAATAGGATTGTTCGTCATTGTCTCAGAAATATGCACGCAAAGGCATTTTGGTTAACTTTAGATTATACGCATTTAACGACGCATTTTAAGAGTGGCAAAAAATATGTATTTGGTTATATATTATGTACAAAAAAAAATGTTTTGCACACAAATTTCTGCAGCATCCTCTATGCATATGCTCTCAAAATTTAAAGTAACATTATATTACCGTGACTGTCAGATATTAGCGAAAATGTATCTACATTTCTAGACTCATTTCTGAGATGAACATCTTAAGAAGAGGTATTTTGTCACGTTTGACTTTGAGTTTATAATTCATGATTTTCCCGGAGCATTGTAATAATATCCCAAAGAACGCCGCGTTGTTCTAATGTCTCCCATTTGTATACACACGTAACTCATGGAAACCGCTCACAACGACGCAAGATTAATCTCGTAAACCCCGAGATTTCATCTCATCTGCCGGCGACGTCTCGCCATCTGCGCGCTTTGTCTCTGAAACTCTCCCTCTCGGCTGCGTGCATTAATCCCGCGTCTTGCGTTACGCCTACGCGATATGAACTCGGCCCCACCTGCGTGTCGGGTGTTGCGACGTAAGACGCAGGCACAAGCGTAACGACGTGTCGTCCAGGATTAATCCCGCGTCTTGCGTTACGCCTACGCGATGAACTCGGCCCCACCTGCGTGTCGGGTGTTGCGACGTAAGACGCAGGCACAAGCGTAACGACGTGTCGTCCAGGATTAAGACCGCGTCGTTACGTTATGACGCGCAAAAGGTGAGTTATTGTAATGTAGTTATTGTAACGTATACCTATGTCTAGGTATACGTTCACTCGCCGTCAGAAGAATTGACGGGAAATACTACGTTGGAGCTCGCATTACCGTAAATATTCGTTGAATGGTGAAATAATTATTACGTATGAGGAGTTGGTTGATTCTATAATCAAATCATCAAACTCCACAATCGAAATCTGCGTTTTGTCTAGATTTATCCAGATTTATTAATGAAGTTTCTAAAAAGGACGTAGACATTTGCAAGCAATTCATGTGTCCGTGGGTGTTCACAATACAAACAAATGGCACCACCCACATCTAGTAGAGTAGGAGATTGAACACCTCATGAAAATAAATATATTATCTTTCCTGGATCCGAAGACGAATTTACAGATATTCATGTGACACATAAAAACTTGTCACTTGGAACACTGTAATTTGGGTTTCTATTTATATGGATATGATAACATTCTCATTTGTTCTAAGATCGAGCCTTTCACATTGGCGCGTGAAAGAAATTAAAAATATTTAATCCTCGAGTCGTAATCGTGGTCTCATGACACTCAAAAGCCAAGGGTGACACCGATGAAAAATCTTCCTCATCCATCCCTGACATTTTTCGTCTAAACTTCCTTTTGTCTTATTTCCTTCTTTCTTCGTCGAGCTGTGCAGAGTAAAAGTTGTACTTCCGCCTCCAAGTTGACATCTGCGTTCTTCATCAATTAATAACCAGATATAAACTAAAGTGATTAGTAATACGCTGTCACAGAAAATAATGGTTGCCATGTCTATAAAGGAGGATATTAGCTTGCATTTCAGAAAAAAAACAATTAACTACAGAGTATTGCTCTGATTAACATTTATTTTATGAGCTATATTACAATTGTTGGATTTAAAGTGGAAATATTCGTAAAGTACAATGGATAAAGGAATATTTGATCTCAATACCAAAGTGCGTTCACGTTCAAAGCTTAACCGGCTAATTGTGAAAAGAGAACACAATTAAATCTGCTGTAATTAACCAGCCGAATACAAGGAGAGCAGAAAGCATGCTTTGTTCCGTACTAAATAAGTAATACGCATCTTTGTAAATTACAAGGATTAAACAACAGAATGTTGTGCAAATATTTCCAAGTTGCTTCTCAAACAAAGTAATGAGAACAATACATAATATATATATACTAAGCTCATTTCAACATTGCGTCTTAATCGACATGTGGCAGATTATTGTGCTGTCAACACCTAAGAATTAAATAAATAATAAAGTGGCTTAAAATTATGTCAAGCAGAATTAAAACATGTGATTGTAATCTTGAAAGATGTTAATTAGCCGAAGGGTGGTTTACGATAGATTGATGTATTAACCAATAGTGAAGGATGTAAGCACAAAAATAGTGCAAAATGTGATACTAATTTTTCCTTTGGTAGTCTTATAGGGAATTTTCCGCTCTTTCATAATTTCGATATCCTCAAACATTTTAGAGCTTACCCGCCGACATCTTTAATTTCTTGAATAAATACAACTTTGGGTTAGACTTAGAATTTTTATTTTTTTTATCGTACCTTCCTGACACATTGTTTATTATACAAAAACAATAAATTGACAAAAGTATTATAATTTTACTGAAATCCACTCCTTTTGGCACTTTGGACAGCCCTGGAGCCCAAAATGGCCGCCCGATTTTTTGAGGATATCGAAATTATGAAAGAGCGGAAAATTTCCTATAAGACTGCCAAAGGAAAAATTAGTATCACAGTTTGCACTATTTTGCCAAATGTATGTGCAACAGCCCTCAATACAAGACAGAGTAATGAAAGAGATCTTACAGAGAACATAGCGACATACTTCATCACGCAACTCATAAGAATCATCATCCAACTTTGAAGTACCTACACGGAGAAACCTCATCACAATGCCAACACAGCGTGCAGCAGTCACAATATCACCTCCTCTCACCGCACCGTGTTAAATATTACTTCCGAAGCCGAGATGCTGGGTACACAGACAAGAAGAGCACCTCGAGTTTGTCTACCGAATTCCACTCCGCCTCGCTAATACTCGCCAATAAAACACCCGCCCGTGTGTGACTTTGACAAATACACTAAGACGCCGAGGAAGATGTTAAATACACACCTGCAGCTGTGACAGACGCACCCGGGGTGGATATTCGCTGTGATGAATGCCGACTGAGGGGGTGTGTAAGTATCATGGGGGGGGGCGGGGGGAAGTTAATATGGAGCCAGGTGAGTAATTATGCAAATTACTTTGACGGTAACTTTAAATTAGTGTAGAGTCGTTTATGAGTTATATTACCGGGCTGGGTTGGTTAGTGGAGCAGAATGTAGTTTCGGGAGATGGAGTCTATAGTGAGGTGAAAAATAAAAAAGGAAAAAATAAACAGCTAGAAGCTCGACATTCTAGACTTTTATATCATACATTTTTATATCCTAGCAGTAAAAAATATTATGATGCCCGAGAGTTATGCTGTATTAAAAAACTGGTGTAAATTTTAATATAATTACTTAATCGATTTTTCACACCTATTAAATGACGCCATAAAGATACAGTGAAAATATGGCAAGCTTTTACGGAGCAAGTTGGCTCAGTCAGTTCACTGGAGGCACAAGAAGGCCTACTCTAGAAGAACGCTTTCCCAATTCCATTCTGATGGTATTCGGCACACGGTATAAGGATTAACTTAATGGCATCGGGAATTTATAAGTTCTAGAATAGGGCCCCTGGTTTGATTCGCGTAAGTTATTTATAAGGTTATTTTCGTAGTTTCCCTCAGTAGAGCAGCAAATGATGGGAAGGTTCCCTCATTCTAATAGGTCACGACCGCCTCCTTGCCACCTTCATCTTTAACTAAAAAGTTTCGTCAAGCATGTTGTCAGGAGTGACTTATCTTTAGTTTCCACCTCACAACGTCTCTTATTATTTACCATCTCATCCAGGCCGACACGGGGTAACAAAGATTCGAGTGCGTAACTTTCACAAAACAACGTGAAATTCACTCAATTATCCATCGCAGAGTCCCGAAACAAGGGAAATAACTTCCGAAAGCCGCAAGAAAATAGACGGCAAATTGTCGGACATAATTCACAAGTCGCGTCAAGTATGCAGACAAGAACACGGTTAGCCTGTCATAAAAAATAACCGCTCAGAAAATAACTTATTAAATATGAATATCAAAACCGGGGTGTTGTGTTTTTTTCGTGTTGGCGTAATTTACATTTTAATTGATTATGAATGAGAATGAAGGCACATCAAGTAAGTGAAGCAGTGAACAATGCAGGTATTATGCGGCAGGGGGGGGGGAGTACGCAGACGCATGCCCGGTTCACGCTTCGCTCAAGAAATTAACATCAAGATGCAATTTATCTTAGTAAATGCAGAAATTTAACTAGGAAAACGCTCGGTGTAACGCGTTGATGAGCGAGCACCGACACGCACGACATCGCCAATCATAGCACGATCCATTCAATCAAAGATAACTAACTATACATTATTTATTACCAATTTTCCCTGCAACTTTTCATAAACACTCTGGATCAATTAAATAACATATTATTGTACTGATCTTTTTCCATCAATCTCTTTGGACAGATATTCAAACACTTAAAACAGCAATAAGTCTGTAAATTCTTGACCGATTGGGCTGGAAATGTGTAAAATATGATGTTATCTAGTCAAAACGTCGTTTTCATAACTGTGAAACACAATCCATATCGTAAAATAAATTATTTTAGATAAGGTATACCTATACCTATGTATATGAAATACATACATTACATTTTGACTACATTATGTATTGCAATATGATCAACTAAGAAAAGAATCTGTCTTACATTGATATTGAGAATAGCCATCTATAAACTTTGCTTTGCTACATAGAGCAACCCAGAATGCAGTGGAATTTCTGTTTTGAAATGTAATTTCTGACAGTTATTAAAACTGTCAATAAGTGCATCTATGTTCTTGACTGGTAGGGCTGAAAATTTGTAAAATAAGAGACAATGTTGATCTGAACGACCATGCAAAATATGAGTTTGATTGATCAGATTAATCGAAGACCATTTGATAGGTCAAATGGTGGTGTGGCTATAGGTCGTTTTAAATTAAGTATACAAATGAAAAATATTGGTGCCAATCCTTGCTAAGTTTTAAGTTGCCAATCCTTGCTAAGTTTTAAGTTGATCGATTAAACCTTTATGATTGAACGGTTCCTTGTTAATTTTCAAAAATCACAGGATCTCGTTCAAAAAATATACCTGGGACCACCCATATGATATGATATGATATGTAGTGTGTGTACACAATATCAGATCAATCTGTTGAACGGTCATTATTAGTTTCATATCGTTTAAAACTTTCTGCTCTAACTACCTTGCCTTGTAGATTCGAAGTCGCCGTGAATTTGACAGCCAACACGCAAAAAGTCCCTAAAATGACAAAAACTTTTGAAAATAACGACAGATTAGAGTGAAAATTGGCAAAAATACCTTAAATGTTGGTACCAATGACCATGCGAAGTTTTTAGTTAGTCGGTCAATCGGTTCCAGTTTAAATTTCAAAAATCACAGGAAAAATGGTTTCAAATTTGAACCAATTGGAGGATATGGCTGAAATTTTTTTTGATTGGGTACAATGTTGGTTGCAATGACTTTGCTAAATTTCAAACTGATCGAACCAACCAATCGAAAGATAATTTTTATAAAATTTGAACCAATCACAGGATATCGTTCAGAAAAGATCCCAGGGATCGCATAGAATACGTTAGTATGTGAACAAAATTTCAGATCGATTGGTTGTGCGGTTTGACCTGGGCAGTGCAGGCAAAAAAAAAAACAAAAAAAAACAAAAAAAAAAAACAAAACAAAAAAAAAAAAAACACACAGAGAAAGTGCCATAAGAGTACCGTGGTGACGCTCGCTACGCTCGCTCAATAAATTAACTGAAATATATTTTAATTATAAAAGAACACTTGAGATTTACAACGTCATTATTTAAAACATCAGACCAGATTTTTAAGACTAGGAAAACGCTCTGTGTGACGCGTTGATGAGCGAGCACGGATACACGCAACACCTCGAACCGAAATTATGTCAATCGAAAATGGCATTAAAAGCCAATAATTCTTAAATTTCGTCACAGACTTATATAAATATCTCCAAAATCTCCAAAAATATTGGTCCCAATAACCTTGCTAAGTTTTAAGTTGATCGATTAAACCTTTATGATTGAACGGTTCCTTGTTAATTTTCAAAAATCACAGGATCTCGTTCAAAAAATATACCTGGGACCACTCATATGATATGATATTAGTGTGTACACAATATCAGATCAATCTGTTGAACGGTCATTATTAGTTTCATTCGTTTGAAACTTTCTGCTCTAACTACCTTGCCTTGAACTGAAGATTCGAAGTCGCCGTGAATTTGACAGCCAACACGCAAAATGTCCCTAGAATAACAAAAACTTTTGAAAATAACGACAGATTAGACTGGAAATTGGCAAAAATATCTTAAATGTTGGTACCAATGACCATGCAAAGTTTTTAGTTGGTCGGTCAATCGGTTCTAGTTTAAATTTCAAAAATCACAGGAAAAATGGGTTCAAATTTAAACCAATGGGAGAATTTTGCTGAAACTTTTTATGATTGGGTAAAATGTTGGTTGCAATGACTTTGCTAAATTTCAAATTGAGCAGAGCAACCAATCGAAAGATATTTTTTTAAAACTTAAACCAATCACAGGAGCCCGTTCAAAAACGATCCCAGGGACCGCATAGATTATGTTAGCATATGTGCAAAGTTTCAGATCGATTAAATTTGCGGTTTAACCTGGGCTGTGCGGACAAAAAAAAAAAAAAAAAAAAAAAACACACAGAGAAAGTGCCATAAGAGTACCGTGGTGACGCTCGCTACGCTCGCTCAATAAATGAAATAGCATCTGCATTACTTTGTGTGTGCATTTGTCGTATTTGTAGGTGTCTGTAACAACCGCGTGAAAATACACGTACTACTATTTAAACCGATTCTACATGGTGGCATATGTGGGATTGACATTACATGGTGACATAATGTGGGATTATAATGACTGTATCCTAAAAGTATTTACTTTCGACTGAGTAAATTGGATTATAATACGTGCTTGTGGAATGAATATAATTATATGGAGCAAATCGGGGTCAAGTAAACCTTTTGAAGCAAAACACATATTTAATCAGAAATATCCATTCATTAATTTTCGTAAAAGAAAAAAATGTTGTTCTACAATTTCTAAGTTTCCAAAAATAGATGAATCTGCTTTGTAATTCGAACTTCCGTCGTATTTTCTACTCCATCAAAAGCTCTGAAAGCTATGTATGAACAATGAAGACTCGGGTACGCAGCCACCAATCTCGTGTTGAACTTCGTCTGATAACGATCATGTCTAATGAAGGTGCAAGACTAGACGGCAGACACTTCCCCCCTCCGACCCCCCACCCCCAACTAGGAGATAATCCAGTTACTCCCGAAGCGGATGTCGGGAAAATGTCAATTTTCCTCGATTGCTCGAAGCTTACTCCCCCGCTAGCCGACGGCACTTATTGGGTCAAGTTGAGCTGGGCGGGGGGGGGGGGGGGGCGCCCTCGGTAGTCTACTCCACTTCAAGAGTGAGGGGGGGGGGGTCTTGGCAACTTCAAACTTCTCTTTCTGTAGATGCGTTGCGATACTTTCACATGTGGCTGGCTTAGACAAATGGGGATTAAAAATGTATTGAAATAATGTATATCAGTCGATAGAACAAATTGTTGAGTTGAACAAGTGAAGGTTTACGATCGTGTTTTATCTTCAAAACGTGTTTTCCTGTTTTCAGCAGTTGCATGCGTTGACACGAACCTGTATAGAACCAAATCGAGTTGGAATATTAGCAAGAAAAAGATGAAACCATCTCCAGATCGATAATAGAAAATAACAATAGCATGTAGAGATTAGCAACATTATCTTTATCGAGAATCTGTCAAAACATGTTTGCTGCAAAACTTTATGATAAATGATAAATTAAAAGTAGATCGTGTGGCTGGAGGAAATATATGTTTCTGGACAGGATATAAGAACAAGCGATGTTGAACTTCTCACTTTCAGATAACTGTATCATAGCTATATGAATCCATACGTAATACATATGTAGGTACACTTTAATTTACACATTTTAAAAAATAATACAAAACCGTAGTTATTAGGAAAAGTTAAAAATGCATAAGTCAAATCAGGATGTCTCCATTATCATGTCTCGCAAACGAGTTGGGTCATTCCACGCATCGCTTCAAATACCTTTATTCTTTCTTCCATTTGCGATATAGGTACACATTCCTTCCTTCCCCCTTCCTTACAACATCAGCACCCCCCCCCCCCCCCCGCCCCAACAGGCCACTCTGCACTATCATCGTACCCGTCTCATATTCCACAATATGCGTTGGCGATGAAGTTACTTCTACTTGCTCCAAATGTTTGATTACCAAATATCATTGTGTGATTAATAAAATATTTTAAGAAATAAGTTAACAAAATGCCAGAATATCTTCAAGTAAAGGAAATGCATGACTGTTTATGACAATCCAGTCAGTCATCTTTTCCTAACAGCCACAAATATTTGATGAGAAGACGCCTCCTCCAGAGCAGTCGACAGATTCGAAGAACTAATGCAATTCTTTGTGAAATGTACAGAGAGACATTTTAAAATGATTATAATCAACATCAGAAAGTGAGAATAAAAAAGTGTCATTAATAATACAAAATGTCTTGAATAAGCATAAAAAGGGTTGATTCGTATTCTCTTCTAATATTTATAAAATGGAAACGGTGGAATTTGCTCCCAGAGGCAATTTCCCCCGACAGCTTGGATTAAATTCTGAAGCAATTCAATTATTTTAAAACGTGGCTCCGTGAGAAAAATGAACATTGCATTCCGCGCTTGATTGCTGATGGAGAATGTGAATGAAGGAACATAATATCGAAGAAGCTGCAGCCAACTGGGTCACGGAGATCATAATATCGAAGAAGCTGCAGCCAACTGGGTCACGGAGATCATAATATCAACCATTTTCTCATTAGACTCTCAAGTGTTCAGGCACAAAAACAATCCCTTCGCAAGAAAAGAAGATAATATCGTAGATACTAAAGTTAGGTTAAGATGTTTTATTTAAGAATTTTTCCAATATTGCAATCGAAGTAAAATGTAAAATCAAGTGCCTAAGGATATTTATGTTGAAGAAACATTAAAAAGTATACAAACAAAATTAATATCCGCTTATATATTATCAGCGAATATTTCATTGTTGCATCAGTCCAACGAGAGAAGGGGAATTATACATAAATAGGCTCCACAAATTGGGTTGTTTAGATTGGTCAGCTTTAGAGCTGTCAAAGTCAACTTAGAAGCAAAAATTCTCATTATTCTGGTTTCTGACTTCAAAAGTAAACTTTAGACAACTTAAAGCTGATTTTCAAAATATAAACATGTAAAAACGCATAGGAAGAGTTTCTGGACGTGTAGAGTGAATGTTTGGCTCCATACAAAAATCTCTTCCAAAATTATTTGGAGGGTTTTTTCCCTGAATTTGAAATGAACTTGATGATGGTTCGACATTCAATTTTACAACGATTTTTTTCGAGATTTACTTTCTTCTGCGATATCTGATATAAAAGTCACACAATCAAACTAAGTGACTAGAATCCACCAACCTTCCGATAACATTTCCATGCCATGAACTTATGACCTCCCATCGTATATCAGATTTAAAGACACTCCTCTTCTATGAGTTCAAATAGTTTGGATATGTAAATTATGTACATTTTCTTGAAGGCCCATGCGAAATCTGTGTTACATCCGCCTCGAGCGACCTGATCCTCCTCAAGTCATGTCACTTTACTTCCGGGCCGCGTCAAACTGAAGCCACCTGCAGAGGTGTGAATATTGATACCCCTCAGGTTGGAAGGCCGCCAGATGGTGGTCCGCACTTTAACCTGCGATTCCTTCCACGCGCGGTTACGATGAAATATTAAATTCACTCCCGGAATCCGCTGGACCCTGACATTCACTTGCCGCGGTGGATGCGCCCGATCTGTGCGGTGGAGGCGCCGGGTCCGTGCAGATGTCTTGGTCGAGATCGCAACTAGCGGTGAGGTTCATAATCCCTAATCTAGTGGAGCGGTCGCTCCACCCAGCCAAGTCGTACCGTACACTCACACCCACTGAACATACCGTAAATGCATAATAAACTGAGGAGCAGACCAACCACTTTTACTGTAAGCAACAACATGGCATTTTCGGCCTACTGGATCTTAAAATTGGAAAATCTCACATTGTTGCGATATATCTTAATTTCGAGCTATGGCCCACCCCACTACATATACCAAATTAGGGAACAATATGTTATGCCGTTTGCGAGCTAGAGGGCCGTGAAAAACGTGAAATTAAAAAACGTGAAAACGTGAAATCAAAAAATACTTGGCGCATCGTGTACATAAATAGCTTGGAAGTATAAGCCAATTATAAATTTTACATGAAATATACATATACATAGTATACCTATAATGCCCTAAAAAAAACGATGCGCCAAGTATTTTTTGATTTTCAAATAAAGTTTTGACTTGGCTAATTTTTTGATATCACTACTTTTCAGTGCAGAATTTTTAGATTTCATTTTTTTTTTAAGTTGAAGAGACTTGGCTGGTATTTTTACACGGAGTGTTTTTTATGGGGATATCACTAGTTTTTTTAGTTTATTTACACAACTTTTAACACATATCGGAGCAACAATGACTAATTCCTTTAAAAAAATAGGCCATTTCCGAATTGGTTACTACGAAAAAATGTGTTTGGGGCTAAATATAAGCTTGTTTTGATATTCCATGAAGAATTGCGAAAGCATTGTTCCAATAGGTCCAGCCGTTTTCGAGATATGGCATCACTTCCGGTTTTCATAATGGCGGCTAAAATTACAGCCACCTAGAATTTATTTCTATAAATGTTATGTATCATTATAAGCCTTCTGAATTTGTAGTTATTGTAGTAAGAGGTGATTCAAGTCTGATTCTTCATTTTTATGACGTGATTTCCGGTTTCGGTAATAGTAAATGTATATTTTGACTATTGATATTCCATAAAGATGACCGTCTGAATCATTTGGCGATAGTTTTATTCCGATCGGTGTAGTCGTTTTCGAGATATGACGTCACTTCCGGTTTCAAAATGGCGCCTTCCGGTTGGTTTTATAAAAAGGCACCTCGGACGCCAAAAGTGCACATGTGGTAAAAATTTCAAGTCGATCGGTTAAGCCGTTTAGGCTGTGGCGGTGATTGCGGTGTTTCGTGATATCATCAGATGAAGATAGGTTTTAAAAGGGGTGTAATTTCACTGTTTTCACGGCCCTCTAGCCCACAAATGGCATTACCTATTGTTCCCAAATTTAGTATATGTTGTCAGGTGGGCCATAGCTCGAAATTAAGTTATTTCGCAACAATGTGAGATTTCCCAATTTTGAGATCCAGTAGGCCGAAAATGCCATGTTGTTGCTTACAGTAAAAGTGTTTGGTCTGCTCCTCAGTTTATAAGGCATTTACGGTATGTTGAGTGAGTGTGAGTGTATAGTACGACTTGGCTGGGTGGAGCGACCGCTCCACTAGATGGAATATCAATAGATAAAGTAGAGATGTACTATTACCGAAACCGGAAATTACGTCATGAAAATGAAGAACTAGATTTTAATGACCTCTTACTACAATAACTACATATTCAGAAGGCTTATAATGATACATAACATTTATAGAAATCTAGTGGAGCGGTCGCTCAACCCAGCCAAGTCGTACTGTACACTCACACTCACTCAACATACCGTAAATGCCTAATAAAATGAGGAGCAGACCAACTACTTTTACTGTAAGCAACAACATGGCATTTTCGGTCTACTGGATCATAAAATTGGAAAATCTCACATTGTTGTGAAATATCTTAATTTTGAGCTATGGCCCACCCCACCACATATACCAAATTTGGGAACAATAGGCTATACCATTTGCGAGCTAGAGAGCCGTGAAAACAGTGAAATTACATCACTTTCATCTTCTTTAGATGATGATTCAGAGGGTCAGGAAATACCGCAATCACCGCCACAACCTAAACGGCTTAGCCGATCGATCTGAAATTTTTACCACATGTGCACTTTTGGCGTCTGAGGTGCCTTTTTATAAAACCAACCGGTAGTCGCCATTTTGAAACCGGAAGTGACGTCATATCTCGAAAACGGCTAAACCGATCGGAATGAAACTAGCGCCAAATGATTCAGACGGTCGTCTATATGGAATATCAATAGTTAAAGTAGAGATGTACTATTACCAAAACCGGAAATGACGTCATGAAAATGAAGAACTAGATTTTAATGAACTCTTACTACAATAACTACATACTCAGAAGGCTTATAATGATACATAACATTTATAGAAATAAATTCTAGGTGGCAGTTATTTCAGTCGCCATTTTGAAAACCGGAAGTGATACCATATCTCGAAAACGGCTGGACTGATTGGAACGAAGCTTTCGCAATTCTTCATGGAATATCACTTTAAGCTTAGGTATATTGAGCACCAAACACAATTTTTCGTATTAACCAATTCGGAAATGGCGTATTTTTTAAAAGTATTTAGTCATTGTTACTCCGATGTGTGTTACAAGTTGTGTAAATAAACTAAAAAAATAAGTGATATCCCCATAAAAAAACACTCCGTGTAAAAATACCAGCCAAGTCTCTTCAACTATAAAAAAATAGAAGAAATCTAAAAATTCAGCACTGAAAAGTAGTGATATCAAAAAATGAGCCAAGTCAAAACTTAATTTTAAAAACCAAAATATACTTGGCGCATCGTTTTTAAGGGAATTATAGGTTTATTATATATATTTAGGTACATTTGATTTTTGGCATATGCTTCTATACTATTTATATACACGATGCGCCAAGTATATTTTGGTTTTTAAAATTAAGTTTTGACTTGGCTCATTTTTTGATATCACTACTTTTCAGTGCTGAATTTTTAGATTTCTTCTATTTTTTTATAGTTGAAGAGACTTGGCTGGTATTTTTACACGGAGTGTTTTTTTATGGGGTAATATTTAGTCTGAGTTTAGTAGTTTCGGTCTGGTGGAAGACCAAAATTAAGTTTTTTGTTCGCAGATACGATTTTTTAAATTTTCTTTTGCTGCATCTACTAAAATAATGCATGTACACTCGGCCAAACAAAACTTGAACGTTGACCAAATTTGAATGACTGCTGGTCTTGTCCCATAACCAATCAAAGCTTGTTATTATCATTGAAATGTGAGATCACCTACTAGAGTGAGACACTGAGATCGCTTAGACTGACTTCTGATGGTGCGATCTTACATTTATCAGCCTATCAGATTTATTGAACGTTCAAGTTTTGTTTGGCCAAGTGAACCAATATATCAGAAAGAATGATCTTCATGCAGTTTAAAAATTAGTGGATTTCTTTGACAGCTGTAAGATGACATGGAGAGGCAACTGACTTGAAACTCAATATATCTCAGAAAATAGACACGTCTTAGATGGGTTGGGTTATCAATAATTTCACACACACATAATGCAGATCTGAGCCATCTGAGCAGACCTGTTACCATCAGATAGACATATTGGTCTCCCCCTATTGGAGTTTTGCTTTCAGTTCCAATGTAGTTAGTCACTCATAACTCATAATGTGACTCATAACATAAACATGTTTTTATATGGAGCAGAGAGAGACAACCAGCACAGCTACTTTATTCCACGCTTGTACATACAGTAATACCATACCCAGAAAAAAACACTCCGTGTAAAAAAGGCAGCCAAGTCTCTTTACTTTAAAAAAATTCAACACCGAAAAGGAGTGATATCAAAAAAGGAGCCAAGTCAATGACATTTCCAAATATTTAATCGTATCTTTGAAATAAAAGTATAAACACCGAGAAATACTTTACAAAAGGACTTGGCGCATCGTTTTTTTAAAGACATCATTCTATCCTAAAAGTGGAAAGAAATTTACAAGTAGGTACATTTTCCTCTTTCTATTAGAGCCAGAATCTATGAATCAAGCTACTTTTAGTAATGACTATTCTATAGTTTTGTCAATGGCGATAGAAGCATGATTTTATGCTGTAATATATAAGTAATATAAGGGTGAAAGAATTACATAACAATTGGAAGTGGTGAGAATGTAGGTTTCTTTGGAAAACTTCCATGGAGTCAGGAGTCAGGATCCTCATCAGTGTGTTGTGTCTAATGTCCGCCCGTCCGATCGGGTAGCTCAGTTGGTAGAGCTCTCGCCCGGCAAGTGAGAGGTCCCAAGTTCGTGCCCCGGTTCGGTCGGATATTTTTCACAACACACATCCCTTCATATCAATTGGAAGTGGGCTCATACATATTCTTGCAGTACTGTTAATATGGCGATATTAGACTGGTATCTTTTCATAATTTGATCTTGACTGAAGGAAATCATGAAACGTTGTCAAATAATTACTAACTAATGGAACACAATTATATATTTTTGAAGTGTCAAGTGTATAAAGTTAAATTTTTTAATAGAAATTCAATATGACTGTCTTCTTTGTGAAATGTATTTTTATAAAATGTGTATTAATAGAAATTGTTACATGATGAGAAGGTATAACGCATGAGACTTAATTATATTCACCACGAAACAATATTACGAAGATAACTATTGTGTATATTTATAGAAAGCATAGACAACAAGTTTCATAGCGTATATAATCATATAGAAAATATTTTACAGAAGGTATGTATAATATGTACCTAATTGAAAGATGTTTCCCTATTATTCTAAACATTCAAAATGACGGTTGTATATAAATGGCACATGCTTATGAATAGAAAAATGTCTTTAAAAAAACGATGCGCCAAGTCCTTTTGTACATTCCTTGTTTGGTCCGTGTAGTGGATGGTTGTGTCTAGCAGTAGCTCCGCATCGTTTCAGTGTATTGACAATTTACTGTGTTATTATCATTATTATGTCGTGCCTAAACTCCAAGTGCAAGTTAGACTTATCAGCTGATGCTGACTTCATTCAGTGCTCAGGTTGTTCTTTAAATTGTCACTTTGACTGTGCTAAATTGAAAACGCAGGAAAATAGGAAGTTGTGGCGTTGTCCGAAGTGCATAAAGGGTAAAGTTAAAACGCCCAAGGACGATACACCGTTTGTTTTTCCTGACTTTACTGCGGCAATTGCTGATTTAAAGCGTGAACTTCTGGAGAGTTTCAGAGTAGTGTCTGAAGATTTGCGCTGTTTCAAAGACGACATAGCGAAGAAAGTTATTGCCATTGAGGCTGGGGTGGCTGACTTGCAACAACGTTGCGACGAGAAAGACGAGCGGATTGAGTTTCTGGTGCAGCAGGTCAACGATCTTGACCAATACGGTAGGCGCAATAACATTGAGATTGACAACGTATCTGAAGTCGTGGGGGAAAATATTGAAGCTATCGTTATTAAAGTGGCGGCAAAACTATCCGTGGATTTGTCTGCAAGTGATATTGAGGCAGCGCATCGCCTTCCGTCGAGGAATTCAGTCAGACCTCCTAGAATCATTGTTCGATTCGTAAACAGAAAGAAGAGAGACGAAATTATAAACAAAAAGAAGGTAGCAGCTACAATTAAGAGTCAAGATATTGTACAAGTGGGTCAGTCCCGCATATACATCAACGAGAATTTGGCTCCTTTCTTCCGCGAACTCCTCTGGTCGGTCAAGACTAGGGCAAAGGAAACCGGCTACAAGTTCGTTTGGTGGAGCCACGGAAAGGTCTTGGTGCGCAAGGACGAAAATTCCCGTAAAGTATTTAGAATTACTTCTTACCAGGATATTGACCTTTTGGTTTCTGATAGGCAGGCTGAGTCAGATTTAGCGGGTTAATACTTGCTTCCAGTTTATGCAAAACATAGAATTTGTGTTTACAGAAGAAGTCGAGAGGGAAGTAATATCAGATATTGACAGTTGGTTTTCTAAAGTAGAGGAATTTTTCACTTGTTTACATGTGAACATCAGATCAATAAATAAAAATTGGGACCAATTAAATGGTATATTATGTAAGCAAATAGGGGTTGTGGATGTCATTGCGATAACCGAAATCGCAATAACTGCAACCACACCTATTTCTCTCTTTAGCATTGAAGGTTATGATAGATTTCATTATACTCGTGTAAATAGGGGTGGAGGAGGAATATTGTTATTTGTAAAATCTGTATGGCATTTTGTTGTAAATGATGATGAATTTCAGTATTTTGAAGGAGTAGGAGGAATCTTTTCTCTGGCAAATGGAAATGTTATTACCTTGTTGGCAATTTATAGGCCACCTAATTTAAATAGAGGTGGTTTCGTGGAGGAATTGGAAATGTACATTGGAAATTATTCCAAAGTAAATAATGTTGTAATATTAGGAGATATGAATTTAAATCTGTTCGATTCAGATGATTGCAATGTTCGTTCATATTTATCGCTAATGGCTGCAAATGGTTATATTAATTGTATTAATGATGCAACACGCGAGGAATGTAGAGGTGATGTTTTTACGAGTACTTGCATTGATCACATTTTTATTAAGTCTAGTTGCCATGATATTAAGTCGGCTGTGTACACTACCAAGATATCTGATCATTATATAATTATTGCCGGAATCATGTTTCATGGCTCATCTCAGAAATTTCAACATCAAATTCCAGTAAAAAAATGCATTAATGAAGTTAAATTAACACGTTTGTTGAGAGAGTGTGATTGGCTTGAGCCTATGACATATGATACATGCACTGACGTTTTTGACAACCTAACTGCCAAGTTTGATTATTGTTATGATGAATCTTATTACCTAAATTACCAGCTGGGGAAACGTAAGAAAAAGTCTTGGTTGACGGCTGATATTATTAAATCCTGTAAAGAAAGAGACCGTCTATTTAAGAAATGGAAGAATTGTAACGGTGTATTGAAATTTTACTATGGCGTCGAGTACAAAAAATTCAGAAATAAAATAAATAATGCTATTCGTAATGCCAAAAAAATTTATTATACAGGTGTCTTTGAGAAGTCTAGAGGAAGTATTAAGGACACATGGCAATCTATTAATGATGTACTTGGTAAAAAGAAAAAGGATACTGTAGATCAGGTTTTAAGTAAATATTTAGGGAAACAATTCAATGATAAGCAGATTGCAGATAGATTTTTGCACTGTTTCATCAGTGAGGTAGAATCTTTGAAACATGTTTGCAACATTCATACTTTAAGTTACAATTATGATGTAGTTCAGCTTCAGTCTTTATACATGCCTCCAGTGTGTGCCACCCGCATAAATTATATTATAAATTCATTAAACTCTAACAAACAACCGGGTTTTGACAGGATACGAATAACTGATTTGAAAAATATAGCGGAAAAAGTAAGCCCAGTTATTGCTAAAATTATTAATACTTCAATTTCAGAAGGTGTTGTTATATCTAAATTAAAAATGTCAATAATTCGACCTGTTTACAAAAAAGGTGACCACCTCGAGTTCAATAATTACCGACCAATTGCTTTGCTCCCTACTATTGAGAAAATTATGGAGCGGTGTGTTGCAAAAATATTAACTGATTATTTATCAAAGTTTAAAATCATCAATTCACATCAGTTTGGTTTTCAAAAAGGTAGAAGCACCACTGATCTGCTTACTCTTTTCGCTGATTACATAAATTCTAAATTAAATGAGAATATGCACGTTCTGGCTCTTTTTATAGACTTTTCAAAGGCATTTGATACGTTAAACCATACAAAATTGTTAACATCTCTTGAAAATGCTGGTATTCGGGGTCCCCTCTTATGTTGGTTTCACAATTATTTAACGGATAGGCAAATTATAGTTAAAGTTGGTGAAACTGTGAGTATAGCTGGGGTATGTAATTCTGGTGTACCTCAAGGGTCAATATTGGGTCCAATTCTTTATCTCTTATATGTGAATAACATGCCTAGTTATATTCAAAATTGTAAAATTTATATGTACGCAGATGACACTGTTCTAGTATCTGCTCATAAAAATTTAGAACAGGCTCAGATAATTCTTCAGTCTGATTTCAATACATTGTTGATGTGGACTCATGATAATGATTTGTTAGTAAATAGTACAAAAACTAAGTTAATTCACATTTGTTCACCTTCAATTGCAAGTAGGTTAGACCCTGTAACATTATTGTGTCATAGTTTTAATTGTTTACATACATTAGATTTTGCTTTGTGTACTTGTACTGATCTGATTGAGGAGGTTGATACTTGTTTATATTTAGGTATAACAATTGATAAATACTTTTCCTGGAGACCTCATATAAATAGCTTAGCTTCCAAATTACGTTCTTGCTCGTTTCAATTGTTTCATGTAAAATCTTTTTTACCTGTTAGAATTTTAAAATTAATATATTCTGCTTTAGTGGAATCTGTAATTTCTTACGGTTTACTTGCTTGGGGCAGCACATCCAATGTTCACCTTCAAGTCATTCGATCTATACAGGATAGAATGATCAAGAATTTGACCCCTGATGCCGTTAAGCTCAAATGTAACAATAACACTCTCTTAATGTACGATCATCTTAACTTCCTTCCAATATCTGATTTGTATAAATATAAATTCATAATCAAATATTTTTATTCGAACGAACTTAAAATTATCTACAATCATTCCAGGGCCACTAGATCAATGGTGAATCCAGTTTCTTTAATACTCCCCCGATTTACTAATAAGTATGGAAAGCGATGTTTAAATTACTCTGTCCCTTTTATTTTCAATCAGTTGCCTCAAGAAATTAAGTCTTTAGATAATTATAGTAGTATTAAGAAAGAAGTGAAATCTTGGTTGTATGAATACTCTGATGATGTATAAAATATTATTTTTTTCTTCTTTGTTAATCAGTTTATTATGTATTTTTCTCTCTTTTCTTGTATATTGTTTAAACATTTTTGTATCCACTAATTTTCTTTAAATTAATCCACAGAAAAGCCGTTTTGGCTTTGTGGAAAACGGAATGTATGTATTTTTGTGTGTTTACAATAATAAATAAATAAATGAAATAAAATAAATGAAAGTATTTCTCGGTGTTTATACTTTTATTTCAAAGATACGATTAAATATTTGGAAATGTCATTGACTTGGCTCCTTTTTTGATATCACTCCTTTTCGGTGTTGAATTTTTTTAAAGTAAAGAGACTTGGCTGCCTTTTTTACACGGAGTGTTTTTTTCTGGGATATCACTTCTTTTGTTAGTTTATTCATACAGCTTGTAGCACAGCTTGTGTCCGTGCAAGAACTTATTTCTTTAAAAAAATACGCCTATGCCGATTTGGATACTTAGAAAAGTTGCGTTTGGTATATAAGATTAAAATAATTATCCAAGAAGAATAGCTTTAAGTTTCGTTACAATCGGTCCAGCCGTTTTCGATATATGACGTCACTTCCGGTTTTAGCAATGGCGGCCGAAAATAATGTCGTCTTGAATTCATAATTATTACTCCTACACATTTCCAAAATTTGGTTGCAATCGGTACAGCCGTTTTTGATATATGACGTCACTTCCGGTTTTAACAATGGCGGCCGAAAATAATGTCGTCTTGAATTCATAATTATTAGTACAACACATTTCCAAAATTTGGTTGCAATCGGTACAGCCATTTTCGATATATGACGTCACTTCCGGTTTTAACAATGGCGGCCGAAAATAATGTCGTCTTGAATTCATAATTATTAGTACAACACATTTCCAAAATTTGATTGCAATCGGTACAGCCATTTTCGATATTTGACGTCACTTCCGGTTTTAACAATGGCGGCCGAAAATAATGTCGTCTTGAATTCATAATTATTAGTCCAACACATTTCCAAACTTAGGTTGCAATCGGTACAACCGTTTACGATACATGACGTCACTTCCGGTTTTAAAAATGGCCGCCGAGAACACTGCAACCTTGAATTTATAATTATTTACAAAGTACGTTTACTTATATCTATTTTAAAGTATAAAGTGGTGAATTTAGCGTCATTTAGCATATTTATGACGTCATTTCCGGTATAGGTCATAAAATGTGTGACGTCATTTCCGGTTTCGATATTTGAATCATCAAATATTACTGATTACATAAAGTTGACCGTCTAAATCGTTTAGCGTTGGTTTTGTTCTAATCTGTTTAGCCGTTTTTAAGACATGATGTCACTTCCGGTTTCAAAATGGCGGCTTCGGTTGGTTTTATAACAAGTCAAATGAAATATCAAAAGTACAAACGTTACATAAATATCAAGACAATCGGATCAACAGTTGTTGCTGAAATGCAAATCGATGTATATTAAATTTCATGACGTCATTTCCGGTTTATTTAAAATAATGTTCAGTCTTTTGATATTGATAATCCATATAGATGACCGTCTGAAACGATTGGCGCAAATTTCGTTCCGATCGGTCCAACCGTTGACGAGATATGACGTCACTTCCGGTTTCAAAATGGCGGCACAAAAAATTCATGGGGACAAGGTTAAATCAGACGCCAAAAGTGCACACGTGGTAAAAATGTGAGATCAATCGGTTCAGCCGTTTAGGCTGTGGCCTGTTTACCGGATTTTAGCTCCAGCCTACTACTATGATTACTGATTATGAAAACCGCCCTAAAACACTGTTTTCACGGCCCTCTAGCGCGCAAAGGGCGTAACCTATTGTTCCCAAATTTGGTATATGTTGTAGGGTGGGCCATAGCTCGAAATTAAGATATTTCGCAACAATGTGAGATTTCTCAATTTTAAGATCCAGTAGGCCGAAAATGCCACTTTGATGCTTACAGTAAAAGTGGGTTTGCTCCAGCCTTTATATGAGAGTGTGCGCGCGCCGTACGACTTGGCTGGCGTGGAGCGACCGCTCCACTAGATGAGTGGTCCCAGGTATATTTTTTGAACAAGGTCCTGTGATTTTTGAAAATTAACAAGGAACCGTTCAATCATAAAGGTTCAATCGATCAACTTAAAACTTTGCATGGTATTGGGACCAATATTTAAGGAATTGTTGGAGATTTTTATACAAGTCTGTGGCGAAATTCAAGAATTATTGGCTTTTAATGACATTTTCGATAGACATAATTTCGGTTCGACGTGTTGCGCTATCCGTGCTCGCTCATCAACGCGTTACACATAGCGTTTTCCTAGAACAATTGCTCAGAGAGCCAGAATTGCTCTCTTGAAGGACGAATGCTCTTGAAGGCAAATAACGAGCCTTGATTTTAAATCAAGGCCAATTGAACCACAGAATTCATCTTAATGGTACCCAGTTTGCCGTGACAAGCTGGTGACTTTGTTTGTCGGGAATATTTATTTATTTGTACACCTCGTAAGTGAATGTTTCCGAAATTGAAAGGACTTTCTGAAGGAGTTGCGCCCAAAACTAAACCTCTACGTAAGTAAAGCCACTTGTCAAATTAAGTATGTAGGTAATCGTATGTAAATGTTTTATTGGAACCAATGCATCTGAACAACGTTTGCAGTGACGATGTCAAACGCTAGTGAAAAAGCTCTTCTGCGTAACCTTGAGTGCCCGCTGAGCCTCGAGCCGTCCGCCCCGCCGTTCACGACGTCAACGGCTGCTGAAGAGGCTCTTCTGCGCGACCTTCAGTGCCCGGTTAGCCTCGAGCCGTCCGCCCCGCCGTTCACGACGTCAACGGCTGCTGAAGAGGCTCTTCTGCGCGACCTTGAGTGCCCGGTGTGCCTCGAGCCGTCTGCCCCGCCGATTTACTCCAACCGTCACAACATCTGCTCGGACTGCCGAGAAGATCTGCTGCGTAACCTACAGTGCCCGGTTAGCCTCGAGCCGTCAGCCCCGCCGTTCACGACGTCAACGGCTGCTAAAGAAGCTCTTCTGCGCGATCTGGAGTGCCCGGTGTGCCTCGAGCCGTCAGCCCCTCTCTTCATGTGCGTCAACAGTCACAACATCTGTTCGGACTGCCGAGAAGATCTGGACAGCTGCCCCATTTGCCGCGTCCCGGTCAAGCCGGCCATACCCAACATCGCTCTGGACAAGCTAAGCCAGCAAGTGCTGAGCGCTGCTTGCCTGTACAAACCCAATGGATGTGACACGAAGAGAATGAGTGCGGAGGGTTTGGAGGCGCATCAACAGATATGTGAATTCGGCTGGCCTTACACATGCAAGCAGATGGGTATCAGTGACTGTCCATTCGTTGGTCAAGCAGCAGAACTCTACGAACACATGGAGAATAATCATCCTAAGCAAGTCAAGTCGGTCGGAAAGGAGTTACTTGTGACTTTCCATGATCAATCAGTACAATATGGTTGCATATTCAAGTGTAAAGACAAGCCGGACTACTTCATAAACTTCTTCGGTTACGATTCGAGGCTTAAGTACTATTATACGTACACTCGCTACCTCGGGCCCAAGAAGAACGCAGATAGTTTCCTAATAAGCAGGACGTTGACGTCATCGGATAAGAAGTCAGCTGTTCTTGTATGCGTCGGGCAACCTATGTCCATGTACGAAACATTCAAGGTTAGCGAGGACGCGATCACCTTCGGAAAGAAAGTTTTTGAGAGTAAACTAATTGGTAAAACATGTATTTATATAACATTTGGACCTATTGTCAAGATTTGATCCAATCAAAATAGTACCCGTTTTGTATTGATTTTGAAGTATTGTTTTGTTGCAATTGAAAATTTGTATTTTAATTCCGAGCAAATGTATACAATGATATGATATTATATTATGTAGTTTCATGTCAAATTAAATATATTTTCACCAACTCTATAAATTCTTTGTAACTTGTCACTCGATTATTTTTACAAATACATGAATTAGATAAAGGGATTTATGAATGTAGGACTCAATAAATCTGATTGACTGAAACATATTAGATCACAGCATCAGAAGTCAGTCCAAGAGATCTCTTGGTATCACTGAGCGTTTTCCTAGTAAAGCAAAACAACACGACTTATTCAGACATTTTGTGTAACATGAATCAAGAGTTGCTCCCGAACACTGAATTCCCATTCACCTTGTACATTTTATATCCACTCCCATAATGTATAATTCAACGAAGAGATTACAGAATGTTGGCTGAATAATTTACAATAGGGAAAGAGGTACACGGAATTCAGATACTTGTGAGTTAATAATACATTTTGTGAGCAATTATCAATAGAGATAAAAGTGGGATAAGAAAGCACCTGTTACTTTCCCTTTTCCTCTGAAAAAAGCTTTTCGAATACTTAAACTGATTGTAAATTAGCAACAAGACGATGAGATAACAAGATATTTTTAATGGCTCTAGAAACGCGGACGGAGCACAGACACATGGACACATGGAGAATAATCATCCTAAGCAAGTCAAGTCGGTCGGAAAGGAGTTACTTGTGACTTTCCATGATCAATCAGTACAATATGGTTGCATATTCAAGTGTAAAGACAAGCCGGACTACTTCATAAACTTCTTCAGCAGAACTCTACGAACACATGGAGAATAATCATCCTAAGCAAGTCAAGTCGGTCGGAAAGGAGTTACTTGTGA
This sequence comes from Leuctra nigra, assembly GCA_934045905.1. NCBI lineage: Eukaryota > Metazoa > Arthropoda > Insecta > Plecoptera > Leuctridae > Leuctra > Leuctra nigra. The sequence continues at coordinate 32,958,755 of OW203765.1, forward strand.
CTTTCCATGATCAATCAGTACAATATGGTTGCATATTCAAGTGTAAAGACAAGCCGGACTACTTCATAAACTTCTTCGGTTACGATTCGAGGCTTAAGTACTATTATACGTACACTCGCTACCTCGGGCCCAAGAAGAACGCAGATAGTTTCCAAATAAGCAGGACGTTGACGTCATCGGATAAGAAGTCAGCTGTTCTTGTATGCGTCGGGCAACCTATGTCCATGTACGAAACATTCAAGGTTAGCGAGGACGTGATCACCTTCGGAAAGAAAGTTTTTGAGAGTAAACTAATTGGTAAAACATGTATTTATATAACATTTGGACCTATTGTCAAGATTTGATCCAATCAAAATAGTACCCGTTTTGTATTGATTTTGAAGTATTGTTTTGTTGCAATTGAAAATTTGTATTTTAATTCCGAGCAAATGTATACAATGATATGATATTATATTATGTAGTTTCATGTCAAATTAAATATATTTTCACCAACTCTATAAATTCTTTGTAACTTGTCACTCGATTATTTTTACAAATACATGAATTAGATAAAGGGATTTATGAATGTAGGACTCAATAAATCTGATTGACTGAAACATATTAGATCACAGCATCAGAAGTCAGTCCAAGAGATCTCTTGGTATCACTGAGCGTTTTCCTAGTAAAGCAAAACAACACGACTTATTCAGACATTTTGTGTAACATGAATCAAGAGTTGCTCCCGAACACTGAATTCCCATTCACCTTGTACATTTTATATCCACTCCCATAATGTATAATTCAACGAAGAGATTACAGAATGTTGGCTGACTAATTTACAATAGGGAAAGAGGTACACGGAATTCAGATACTTGTGAGTTAATAATACATTTTGTGAGCAATTATCAATAGAGATAAAAGTGGGATAAGAAAGCACCTGTTACTTTCCCTTTTCCTCTGAAAAAAGCTTTTCGAATACTTAAACTGATTGTAAATTAGCAACAAGACGATGAGATAACAAGATATTTTTAATGGCTCTAGAAACGCGGACGGAGCATAGACACATGGACACATGGAGAATAATCATCCTAAGCAAGTCAAGTCGGTCGGAAAGGAGTTACTTGTGACTTTCCATGATCAATCAGTACAATATGGTTGCATATTCAAGTGTAAAGACAAGCCGGACTACTTCATAAACTTCTTCAGCAGAACTCTACGAACACATGGAGAATAATCATCCTAAGCAAGTCAAGTCGGTCGGAAAGGAGTTACTTGTGACTTTCCATGATCAATCAGTACAATATGGTTGCATATTCAAGTGTAAAGACAAGCCGGACTACTTCATAAACTTCTTCGGTTACGATTCGAGGCTTAAGTACTATTATACGTACACTCGCTACCTCGGGCCCAAGAAGAACGCAGATAGTTTCCAAATAAGCAGGACGTTGACGTCATCGGATAAGAAGTCAGCTGTTCTTGTATGCGTCGGGCAACCTATGTCCATGTACGAAACATTCAAGGTTAGCGAGGACGTGATCACCTTCGGAAAGAAAGTTTTTGAGAGTAAACTAATTGGTAAAACATGTATTTATATAACATTTGGACCTATTGTCAAGATTTGATCCAATCAAAATAGTACCCGTTTTGTATTGATTTTGAAGTATTGTTTTGTTGCAATTGAAAATTTGTATTTTAATTCCGAGCAAATGTATACAATGATATGATATTATATTATGTAGTTTCATGTCAAATTAAATATATTTTCACCAACTCTATAAATTCTTTGTAACTTGTCACTCGATTATTTTTACAAATACATGAATTAGATAAAGGGATTTATGAATGTAGGACTCAATAAATCTGATTGACTGAAACATATTAGATCACAGCATCAGAAGTCAGTCCAAGAGATCTCTTGGTATCACTGAGCGTTTTCCTAGTAAAGCAAAACAACACGACTTATTCAGACATTTTGTTTAACATGAATCAAGAGTTGCTCCCGAACACTGAATTCCCATTCACCTTGTACATTTTATATCCACTCCCATAATGTATAATTCAACGAAGAGATTACAGAATGTTGGCTGACTAATTTACAATAGGGAAAGAGGTACACGGAATTCAGATACTTGTGAGTTAATAATACATTTTGTGAGCAATTATCAATAGAGATAAAAGTGGGATAAGAAAGCACCTGTTACTTTCCCTTTTCCTCTGAAAAAAGCTTTTCGAATACTTAAACTGATTGTAAATTAGCAACAAGACGATGAGATAACAAGATATTTTTAATGGCTCTAGAAACGCGGACGGAGCACAGACACATGGACACATGGAGAATAATCATCCTAAGCAAGTCAAGTCGGTCGGAAAGGAGTTACTTGTGACTTTCCATGATCAATCAGTACAATATGGTTGCATATTCAAGTGTAAAGACAAGCCGGACTACTTCATAAACTTCTTCAGCAGAACTCTACGAACACATGGAGAATAATCATCCTAAGCAAGTCAAGTCGGTCGGAAAGGAGTTACTTGTGACTTTCCATGATCAATCAGTATAATATGGTTGCATATTCAAGTGTAAAGACAAGCCGGACTACTTCATAAACTTCTTCGGTTACGATTCGAGGCTTAAGTACTATTATACGTACACTCGCTACCTCGGGCCCAAGAAGAACGCAGATAGTTTCCAAATAAGCAGGACGTTGACGTCATCGGATAAGAAGTCAGCTGTTCTTGTATGCGTCGGGCAACCTATGTCCATGTACGAAACATTCAAGGTTAGCGAGGACGCGATCACCTTCGGAAAGAAAGTTTTTGAGAGTAAACTAATTGGTAAAACATGTATTTATATAACATTTGGACCTATTGTCAAGATTTGATCCAATCAAAATAGTACCCGTTTTGTATTGATTTTGAAGTATTGTTTTGTTGCAATTGAAAATTTGTATTTTAATTCCGAGCAAATGTATACAATGATATGATATTATATTATGTAGTTTCATGTCAAATTAAATATATTTTCACCAACTCTATAAATTCTTTGTAACTTGTCACTCGATTATTTCTCAAATACATGAATTAGATAAAGGGATTTATGAATGTAGGACTCAATAAATCTGATTGACTGAAACATATTAGATCACAGCATCAGAAGTCAGTCCAAGAGATCTCTTGGTATCACTGAGCGTTTTCCTAGTAAAGCAAAACAACACGACTTATTCAGATATTTTGTGTAACATGAATCAAGAGTTGCTCCCGAACACTGAATTCCCATTCACCTTGTACATTTTATATCCACTCCCATAATGTATAATTCAACGAAGAGATTACAGAATGTTGGCTGACTAATTTACAATAGGGAAAGAGGTACACGGAATTCAGATACTTGTGAGTTAATAATACATTTTGTGAGCAATTATCAATAGAGATAAAAGTGGGATAAGAAAGCACCTGTTACTTTCCCTTTTCCTCTGAAAAAAGCTTTTCGAATACTTAAACTGATTGTAAATTAGCAACAAGACGATGAGATAACAAGATATTTTTAATGGCTCTAGAAACGCGGACGGAGCACAGACACATGGACACATGGAGAATAATCATCCTAAGCAAGTCAAGTCGGTCGGAAAGGAGTTACTTGTGACTTTCCATGATCAATCAGTACAATATGGTTGCATATTCAAGTGTAAAGACAAGCCGGACTACTTCATAAACTTCTTCAGCAGAACTCTACGAACACATGGAGAATAATCATCCTAAGCAAGTCAAGTCGGTCGGAAAGGAGTTACTTGTGACTTTCCATGATCAATCAGTACAATATGGTTGCATATTCAAGTGTAAAGACAAGCCGGACTACTTCATAAACTTCTTCGGTTACGATTCGAGGCTTAAGTACTATTATACGTACACTCGCTACCTCGGGCCCAAGAAGAACGCAGATAGTTTCCAAATAAGCAGGACGTTGACGTCATCGGATAAGAAGTCAGCTGTTCTTGTATGCGTCGGGCAACCTATGTCCATGTACGAAACATTCAAGGTTAGCGAGGACGCGATCACCTTCGGAAAGAAAGTTTTTGAGAGTAAACTAATTGGTAAAACATGTATTTATATAACATTTGGACCTATTGTCAAGATTTGATCCAATCAAAATAGTACCCGTTTTGTATTGATTTTGAAGTATTGTTTTGTTGCAATTGAAAATTTGTATTTTAATTCCGAGCAAATGTATACAATGATATGATATTATATTATGTAGTATCATGTCAAATTAAATATATGAAGTATGAACTCTTTTTTTATATTAATTTCACATTCCTGGGCAATTTGGTCTTCTATTAGTGATATACATTACTCAATATAAACAGGGAAGGATTTGTTAAATTCGAGAATGATATTTCAACATGCGGATAAATAGATTTATCCCTTTTAGAATTGTAATAAAATATTTGATTGAATTCCGACAGATGTTTGATGGTGTTTTAAATTAAAAAAATATATTTTCATACTAGTTATTAAGTGTAAAGTTAAAACAACGTGACTTTGTATGATTTAAGCTCTAGAATTTATTTATTTTAGTGACAAATTTAATAATCATACGTTAGCTTAATTGCAAATGATTCGACGATCGTCCTCCTAAAATAAAATAAAATAATGGTCGAATTATGTTCTCATAGTAACTTGACCCATAGCTATCACGCTATAAGGGTGATTTTCTATCCTCTTAGCGCAGTAATGTCGCCCTAATGACGAATCCCAATAGGGTCGATGTTTCCACGCGCGTACAATCTCATGCGTGGAGGTGCTGGGCTCGCGCCGGATGAGTTGTACAGACTTGTGAGCTCCAGAGGACGTGCGCAGCATCCCAATGATCCGTCTGGCGCGAGATAAAGTCGTTGCATCGCGTCTGAGTGGTGTCTCACATTGAGGCACGTCCGCGTCACGACATTCATGTGTGTGTTGTTTATGCGGCTCAACGCAGGGCAGCGAGGGTAAAGAGCATTTGAATAAATACTGTGTACCTATGGTCGGTGACAGGCTCTACCATAGGCTGACCTATACCTGGCCATGTTAAACAGGGTTCATCTTTGCCTGTCACCGACCGTTCCTACTTCAAAAATTGCGATTGCTGAATTATCACAACTATGACTGTCCAACTAATAATTAACTTTTTTATGTCAAATCAGAATCTTTATGTAAATTATTAATCTCAATATATTACAATTCTGTGCTGCAATTATGCAACTATTTTAGAATCCTGGCCGAATAGCAATCTGTATAAAGCTGATGGTGAAATCTCATTGCTAACGAAATTGCTACCGTTTTGCAGTTAGATTGCCAATCCTGGGAGCTTTTTCAGGATTAATCATAAACATTTTCAATGATTGTTTTGTCTTTAAAAAATGAAAAAGAGTATGATCATTCCTGTAAATATTTAATTAATTATAATTTAGCGTGTCTAATATTGGTAATTTATCTTTAATATTTGAACCTTGAGTGTGTTTGATATATTGAATATGAGCTAAATGTAAGATTCTGAGTGCTATGCTCTTACAGAGATGTTCTGCGTGTTGACTTATCAGCTTTCCAACACTTTTAAGGCTCAAATATCGCACATAATTCGCTTCGTTACACTGCGTAAACTTACTACCATGTCCGGAACTTAATAAGATATTTGTATTATGAAACATTCTCTCCTTTCTTGGCTGGCCATCACAAGCCTGGTCTATCGCTATTATTTCAGTAGCACCGTGTTACTGTAGCACAATCGGCTAGTTGCCATGGCGACAATGTTAATTCTTATGTTTAAAACTTTATAACAAAAGTAGTGCTACAGTAAAACGGTGCTACTGAAATATGTCGATATAAGGTAAGGGGATGATATTACATAAAATGACAACTTACTTGTCGCAGCGACAATTTTCTCATTTAAATGTTATTCACGGCCTTCTCGCTGCGACAAGTAAGTTATCATTTTATGTGATCACACCCCTGCCGCGACCGCAATCTGCCTCCACGCATGTCGGAGCCAATCTTCATCAAACATTGATCAAATAAAACAAACTGTTATAATTTACGTATTATACTATTTACGTTATATTCTCTTCATGAGAGTTGAAAAGATGTAATTTTAAATCAAACTTCTTCCCATGATGTGATTGCTCTTGTTGAATATATTCTACCCGAGTCTACTCGAACTCGGCCCTCTCATCTTCATCCTAACTTGCGGGAAGCTTTCAATCGAACCCGAGACTTGAAAGCCGTGATGGTCGATCAGGCTGATTTGAAGCTGATAACCTCAAATCATAATATCTATCGCTCGGACTAAGCGACGAGGCGTTGTGACTTGTTGAGGACACGTGAGCGTCCACGCACGTCGCAGAACCTTGTTCGTCGCGGCGGCCCGGGCCGCCCGGGTTAAGCCGACGCCGACGCCGACGACGCGGGAGGGTCGCGAGGGGTGTTTTGATTGGGGACCACGACGTGCAATCTCCTCGCAACGAGGTGGTCCAGGAGGCTGGGAACTCGGCGACGCGTGACATGTGACGCGATGGAGACGGCGGACAGAGGGTCGTCGACGCTAACGAGCATGAGGGGGGGATGTCGTGCATCAGGCTGATCTGAGACTCTGGCTAGCAAGTCGGAAAAGAAAGAGCGACAATCTTGAATTTTATCAAGGTGCGTGCAGGCACTAAATACAAGTTCATGTTCTTTGGTAGCTCGTGGCTGTTTTTTCTTGTGTGTTGATTTCATTCACCTTTCAAATTAAATTCTTATTGTCACACTCGTGTTAGGGACGGTCTTTGTACCTCTTGCCAAATGAGGTCAACCGGATAAAGTTCTTGATAGCCAGTTCCTTAAATTAGATTTTTTATAAATGTTGTAGATATATATTATAAAGAAGTATAATAAATACGATATTGCCAAGTCCACGCTGACTTCTCACGTGTTTTACAGGCAGCAGCGAACAAAGCAATTAAATGAGAGTCGAGCAATGCAATGATCTTGGTAACAATCAGGGTGTCTACATCAAGGAAGTCTGCTCCCGTGGCGAGTACAACTTCTGACACCACATGTAACACGTAGTTGTTGTCGTGTGGAATCTTGTTCGTAATTGTCGTCGACATGCCTGGGGACTGACATTGACCCAACACGCGATTTCAACTTCATAATGGAATGATCGTAAAGCTATATCCAAGCCAGAATATCGAATGCTTTTCTGTTTTTGTTCGTTGCGATTGAAATGTTGAATGTTTTAATAAAATCTGTGAAAGTTCGACAATGATGTTGGGAATCTCGCGAACAATTGTGAACTGAAAACTATCTGTAGTTTAGGACTGCAGATTTATACATTGTTATAACTTGATTCATGTACGAAAGTTCAAGGTGACTTTGGTACTGATCAAGATTTTTCCTTTTTGAAAGATATAACTTCAAAGGTTGAAAGTTATTCTGTAGATGACTTTGTATACCTATCACGACCATTAGTGATACCAAAAAGTTAAATAATTCGTTATAAGTACAAAATGTATTGTCTATTTACATTAATAACCAATATTATAATTGATAGTAATTTCAGACAATAAACAAATAATTTTAATTTCTATTCCCGATTTATAATTAAAATTTTAATTTATAATTAAACTAATAGTTGTGGCTGTTCTTGATTTTAAAGCGAATGCTATTATTCTCCCTGATTGGCCTAGCTACCCGTCGAGTTTGGTTGCAAACTTTCGCGTCAAATGTTGACTCTTCCAACGCCTTGTTTTTCTTTCTTCCTGCGAGTCGAGTTAATTATCTTCAAGCAACAGAATATTCATCTGATTTTCATCACAGCGCCGGGGCAAGTGAAGTAACAGCGTTAACATTCATTTAAACTCGCAGGAGAATTTCAAAGGAATTTGTAATAATGCTTTAGCGTTGAGCTCAAGTGTTGTGTTAATTCCGAGCAAATGTATACAATGATATGATATTATATTATGTAGTATCATGTCAAATTAAATATATTTTCACCAACTCTATAAATTCTTTGTAACTTGTCACTTGATTATTTTTACAAATACATGAATTAGATAAAGGGATTTATGCATGTAGGACTCAATAAATCTGATTGACTGAAACATATTAGATCACAGCATCAGAAGTCAGTCCAAGAGATCTCTTGGTATCACTGAGCGTTTTCCTAGTAAAGCAAAACAACACGACTTATTCAGACATTTTGTGTAACATGAATCAAGAGTTGCTCCCGAACACTGAATTCCCATTCACCTTGTACATTTTATATCCACTCCCATAATGTATAATTCAACGAAGAGATTACAGAATGTTGGCTGACTAATTTACAATAGGGAAAGAGGTACACGGAATTCAGATACTTGTGAGTTAATAATACATTTTGTGAGCAATTATCAATAGAGATAAAAGTGGGATAAGAAAGCACCTGTTACTTTCCCTTTTCCTCTGAAAAAAGCTTTTCGAATACTTAAACTGATTGTAAATTAGCAACAAGACGATGAGATAACAAGATATTTTTAATGGCTCTAGAAACGCGGACGGAGCACAGACACTCCCCCAATTGCTACTAAATATGAAAAACACAAATGAGCTTAGGTTTTCTTACTCGCAAAGTTGATTGTGCGGGGAAATCCCGACGCTGAAACTCGGCGTTGCATGAATAATCTGTGGCTGGTTGTATTGTGGCCTCCTCCACTCGGCTTTTCCGGCTAATATGCTCAATTTAGCATTCTTTGTTGGGCTGGAAGGCGGGCGATTAGGCAACAATGGAGACGCTAAGAGCAACAACGTGGCCGGGAAGATTGACGGGGGATGAATGAAAGCGGAATAATGCGCCAGCCAAACAGAAGGAAGGTATTTGTCATTCAGACATGTTAGCGGTTGAGCGCCGGAAATACATCATTTGAATTGTATAATCGAGCTTTCTTGTATTGTATAAGATGGCGAAAATAACGTAAATATTTATGAGGTTTTTGATTTAAAAATGCGCGACGTTTATTATAGAATTGCATAATAGGCGAGGCAAATTTAAATAAAGTAAATACTCAAGTGATTTTCTAAAAGAAATAAATTACTGTTTCTATAATTCGCAAAGTTTTTTTCTAAAGCACTGCATAATACATCATTTGTTTATGAAATCTAAAGCCAGCCGACAGCCTTCTTATGAAAGCTTTTACTGATGACATGAAAGAGGCAAAATCGGAACTTGGATTTCTTGTTTCAACTATTCACAATATTAAAGACGTGCTTTCTGCCACGGATGCAAACTGTGTCTGGAATCATCAGGATGGTCCAACCTTCCCACAGGTCCGTGGACGGGATAATCCGATTGACTGGTTTTTTAGAACTAAGAAACAGACGTTCGAATTGTGACATCTCGCTCATTCATATCCCAATAATGATCGTAACTATGGTGTTGTGTACATATTCAATGGAGCTCGATCATGATTGAAATATCAGACGTGTTCTTAGAACGTGGTCGAAATCTGAATCATGATCATATTTTAAAGTAAGTACTTATGAATCACGATCTAGAATGCACATCAGACATTCGAAGGTTACTTGCCACCTTTTATTATTTCGATCGAGGTTTAACTGAATCATGAAGGAAACTTAAAAGTGAAAGGGTAAAGAAAAGTTACACAAATCATAAGGGTTCTGAGAGAAGAACATATATTTTTAAATCCTCATGTCTCAGCTTTAATTTATCTGTATGCTAAAGATTAATCCGTTCCAGCATTCAGCACCGTGATCTTTGGATTATTTAATCAAAGAAAATGAGTTAACTTGTTTTACACAACAGAGTGATTTCCTCCGTGATGGCCGCCTGTGACATATGGAACAAAGGACCATCGAAATGCCAGATCAAAGAGCCAACCCCCCTGTGACTTTCTCTTATTGCTCCTTAGAATGAAGTTCAAGAGAAATACGTCTTGCGAAGAACAACATTCTTCCGATGAAAGTAAACTCTCGTCGCACAACTTTTTATCAGTAACTTTTTACTTAAACGAAAGCTGAACTTAGATCTTTAACTGAAATCTACTGACAAATTCGATTAAAACGAACAACAGGACGGGGGATATAAAAAAGTACGCAAAAAGAATTCGCTTAACTGTAATTAAGAAAAGTGCGATTAAAGTTGAACGTAATCTGGACTGCTTTTAATGAGCGGCGTTTCGAAAGGGAATCTATTTTCAAAAGGTTGAAAGTTAGTATACTTGGAGGGAAATTACGGTTCACAATTAATGAAACTCTTAGAATAAAGTTTCACAATTCGGTCTTTGTTCGCGAGTGGGTTTCCGCCGCCGGTCCCGAAGGTACGTAGCTAAAGCTCGGGAAAAGAAATCTGGAAATAGTAGATTGAAATTGAAATAAAATACATTTCAATTCACAGAATGTCATAAAAGGGACTTTCACAGCCTGTAGCATGTGCGAAGCTGTAAGTGAATTTCTAAAGTCGCGACAAAACACTTCGCGTAAATGATTGCGGGAAGGGATTGGAGCGATGCAAATTACGTATACATATTGTTATTCCAACAGAACGTTGTTACAATAAGACTGGAGTATGACAATATATTCTGGCTTGGATATAGCTTTACGATCATTCCATTATGAAGTTGAAATCGCGTGTTGGGTCAATGTCAGTCCCCAGGCATGTCGACGACAATTACGAACAAGTTTCCACACGACAACAACTACGTGTTACATGTGGTATCAGAAGTTGTACGCGCCACGGGAGCAGACTTCCTTGATGTAGACACCCTGATTGTTACCAAGATCATTGCATTGCTCGACTCTCATTTAATTGCTTTGTTCGCTGCTGCCTGTAAAACACGTGAGAAGTCAGCGTGGACTTGGCAATATCGTATTTATTATACTTCTTTATAATATATATCTACAACATTTATAAAAAATCTAATTTAAGGAACTGGCTATCAAGAACTTTATCCGGTTGACCTCATTTGGCAAGAGGTACAAAGACCGTCCCTAACACGAGTGTGACAATAAGAATTTAATTTGAAAGGTGAATGAAATCAACACACAAGAAAAAACAGCCACGAGCTACCAAAGAACATGAGCTTGTATTTAGTGCCTGCACGCACCTTGATAAAATTCAAGATTGTCGCTCTTTCTTTTCCGACTTGCTAGCCAGAGTCTCAGATCAGCCTGATGCACGACATCCCCCCCCTCATGCTCGTTAGCGTCCACGACCCTCTGTACGCCGTCTCCATCGCGTCACATGTCACGCGTCGCCGAGTTCCCAGCCTCCTGGACCACCTCGTTGCGAGGAGATTGCACGTCGTGGTCCCCAATCAAAACACCCCTCGCGACCCTCCCGCGTCGTCGGCGTCGGCGTCGGCTTAACCCGGGCGGCCCGGGCCGCCGCGACGAACAAGGTTCTGCGACGTGCGTGGACGCTCACGTGTCCTCAACAAGTCACAACGCCTCGTCGCTTAGTCCGAGCGATAGATATTATGATTTGAGGTTATCAGCTTCAAATCAGCCTGATCGACCATCACGGCTTTCAAGTCTCGGGTTCGATTGAAAGCTTCCCGCAAGTTAGGATGAAGATGAGAGGGCCGAGTTCGAGTAGACTCGGGTAGAATATATTCAACAAGAGCAATCACATCATGGGAAGAAGTTTGATTTAAAATTACATCTTTTCAACTCTCATGAAGAGAATATAACGTAAATAGTATAATACGTAAATTATAACAGTTTGTTTTATTTGATCAATGTTTGATGAAGATTGGCTCCGACATGCGTGGAGGCAGATTGCGGTCGCGGCAGGGGTGCGATCACATAAAATGATAACTTACTTGTCGCAGCGAGAAGGCCGTGAATAACATTTAAATGAGAAAATTGTCGCTGCGACAAGTAAGTTGTCATTTTATGTAATCCCATCCCCTTACCTAATATCGACATATTTCAGTAGCAACGTGTTACTGTAGCACAACTTTTGTTTTAAAGTTTTAACCATAAGAATTAACATTGTCGCCATGGCAACTAGCCGATTGTGCTACAGTAACACGGTGCTACTGAAATAATAGCGATATTAGGTAAGTGACCAGGCTTGTGATGGCCAGCCAAGAAGAGAGAGAATGTTTCATAATACAAATATCTTATTAAGTTCCGGACATGGTAGTAAGTTTACGCAGTGTAACGAAGCGAATTATGTGCGATATTTGAGCCTTCAAAGTGTTGGAAAGCTGATAAGTCAACACGCAGAACATCTCTGTAAGAGCATAGCACTCAGAATCTTACATTTAGCTCATATTCAATATATCAAACACACTCAAGGTTCAAATATTAAAGATAAATTACCAATATTAGACACGCTAAATTATAATTAATTAAATTTTTACAGGAATGATCATACTCTTTTTCATTTTTTAAAGACAAAACAATCAATGAAAATGTTTATGATTAATCCTGAAAAAGCTCCCAGGATTGGCAATCTAACTGCAAAACGGTAGCAATTTCGTTAGCAATGAGATTTCACCATCAGCTTTATACAGATTGCTATTCCGCCAGGATTCTAAAATAGTTGCATAATTGCAGCACAGAATTGTAATATATTGAGATTAATAATTTACATAAAGATTCTGATTTGACATAAAAAAGTTAATTATTAGTTGGACAGTCATAGTTGTGATAATTCAGCAATCGCAATTTTTGAAGTAGGAACGGTCGGTGACAGGCAAAGATGAACCCTGTTTAACATGGCCAGGTATAGGTCAGCCTATGGTAGAGCCTGTCACCGACCATAGGTACACAGTATTTATTCAAATGCTCTTTACCCTCGCTGCCCTGCGTTGAGCCGCATAAACAACACACACATGAATGTCGCGGCGCGGACGTGCCTCAATGTGAGACACCACTCAGACGCGATGCAACGACTTTATCTCGCGCCAGACGGATCATTGGGATGCTGCGCACGTCCTCTGGAGCTCACAAGTCTGTACAACTCATCCGGCGCGAGCCCAGCACCTCCACGCATGAGATTGTACGCGCGTGGAAACATCGACCCTATTGGGATTCGTCATTAGGGCGACATGACTGCGCTAAGAGGATAGAAAATCACCCTTATAGCGTGATAGCTATGGGTCAAGTTACTATGAGAACATAATTCGACCATTATTTTATTTTATTTTAGGAGGATGATCGTCGAATCATTTGCAATTAAGCTAACGTATGATTATTAAATTTGTCACTAAAATAAATAAATTCTAGAGCTTAAATCATACAAAGTCACGTTGTTTTAACTTTACACTTAATAACTAGTATGAAAATATATTTTTTTAATTTAAAACACCATCAAACATCTGTCGGAATTCAATCAAATATTTTATTACAATTCTAAAAGGGATAAATCTATTTATCCGCATGTTGAAATATCATTCTCGAATTTAACAAATCCTTCCCTGTTTATATTGAGTAATGTATATCACTAATAGAAGACCAAATTGCCCAGGAATGTGAAATTAATATAAAAAAAGAGTTCATACTTCATAATGCAAATGTGAATTCACTTGAGCTCAACGCTAAAGCATTATTACAAATTCCTTTGAAATTCTCCTGCGAGTTTAAATGAATGTTAACGCTGTTACTTCACTTGCCCCGGCGCTGTGATGAAAATCAGATGAATATTCTGTTGCTTGAAGATAATTAACTCGACTCGCAGGAAGAAAGAAAAACAAGGCGTTGGAAGAGTCAACATTTGACGCGAAAGTTTGCAACCAAACTCGACGGGTAGCTAGGCCAATCAGGGAGAATAATAGCATTCGCTTTAAAATCAAGAACAGCCACAACTATTAGTTTAATTATAAATTAAAATTTTAATTATAAATCGGGAATAGAAATTAAAATTATTTGTTTATTGTCTGAAATTACTATCAATTATAATATTGGTTATTAATGTAAATAGACAATACATTTTGTACTTATAACGAATTATTTAACTTTTTGGTATCACTAATGGTCGTGATAGGTATACAAAGTCATCTACAGAATAACTTTCAACCTTTGAAGTTATATCTTTCAAAAAGGAAAAATCTTGATCAGTACCAAAGTCACCTTGAACTTTCGTACATGAATCAAGTTATAACAATGTATAAATCTGCAGTCCTAAACTACAGATAGTTTTCAGTTCACAATTGTTGGCGAGCTTCCCAACATCATTGTCGAACTTTCACAGATTTTATTAAAACATTCAACATTTCAATCGCAACGAACAAAAACAGAAAAGCATTCGCCAACCATCAGACACTTCACTCTCATCTCGATAAACTTCGCGAGCAAAACCAATAAAGTCTCTCGACACGAATTTATATCCCCAGAAGTGCGATCAAAACACATAACTTGCAACAGATATCAGTACAAGTAGACGGCAGACGTGTGTACTCGAGCACGAGCTAATAGTTCCACTGATAAGGGCCGTGGGTGGCGCCCGCATTTGCTCAATCAGCAGCCTACAGGGTGGCGCCCCCCCACCCCCGGGTTACAGCCCGACTATGACAGGGCATGAATAATAAGCATTGGTCGATGCAGCGACGACGTTGACAGAAACAATTATGCAAATCGCTCTGAGGGTTGAAGTGGGGGGGGGGGGGGGGGGGGGTGAACGAATCTATTGTCCGTGGGCCAATCGTTTTACAGAGACGAAGATGATGTTGAAATTGCGATGTCGGTTATGTTGACTGCTGTCGACAGGATTTCGGTTCACATTTTGCTGCGTGTCGTGATATTCAGTTATTCGAGGTTCGTGTCTCAAGCATATGAACTAGTTGATAAAAGACCTTGACCACAGCCTCTCTCTCCGATCATCCATCAGTAAAGCTGAGCATAGGCTATAAATCAACAATCCGGTGAAACCAAGAGACCAATCTTGCTAGAATTAAATAGAAACGTACAGAATTGTGATTAATATTTTGTAAACATTTGCGTGATCAGTTACTTCTTTTGACTCGTACAGCAAAATTAACCCCAAACCAAACAATACAGAGATCGTGACATCAGTTTGAAATATAGACGCTCGCTACAAATGCGTAACCACATAGTTGAGTTTTTACTCATGAGTTGCGTTTTGAGTCGCAATCTTTGAGACTCACGAAAACGCTGGATGATGCACGTCTGAATACTAACCGTCATATTTGCTCCTGATGGACAAATCCGGTTGTCGACATCCCGCGCTATTTTCGCGCTCACTGAATCGGACATAAAAATATTAATCCACATGACTCACCTTTACCGTCATATCGTCGTAACTTCAGATATCTCATATAATTGACATCATCTGAAGTCGGTAGACTTCAGCGTGGTGCAAGAGCGACGATTTTGCCGCGTTTTGCAGGCACTTTTTTGGATACGATTGGAGACAAAATGGGTTGACGAAATGATTTGAAATATTAATCATGATTAGATAAAAGACAAACTTAGGGTTATCACTTGGTTAATTTTAATTTTTTGCTTATTAATTAGAAATTATTAGTTGATATTTGGTGAAAACTGAAAATTGCCTATTTTCTTGTCTCGCTGGGTGCCGAATGAAATTTAATTTTAGAAATGTGCCAAGTGATAACCCTAAGTTTGTGTTTTGTCTAGTCATGATTAAAATTTGATATTAATTGGTAAACGGGTTTGGTCTCCAATCGTATCGGAAATTACATAGTTTTATGCGACGTTTTGTTGAATAACCGGCGACAAGGCACAAAGCAAAATTGAAAATGTGCTACTAATATACAACCAGACTGAACATGTGAAAATCCTAACAAAGCTACACCCACATATGAAACAATTTTTCTCTCTCAATTTGCTAAAACGCCCGAGCGCTTGTATCACCTTAAATACAAATAAAAAAAAATCAATGATTAATTGACGCCATTCTAATAATTTCAAGCACCCCAATCAGTTGATTGGTTGTAAAAAGAACGCATCAAATATCAGTGTACGTGATAGAAATGAACTTCTGGAAGCTGTAAAATAAAAATAAAAAAGTGCGACACACGAAACGACTCATAAAAAAGTCGATAAAATAACGGATCCAATTTTTTAAACGGGGTGTCTTTGTAAGTCGAAAGGTTGCGATCGCGATTCATGTACAGTAACGCGCCATAAAGTTGAGATTAGAATGCCGTTGCTCGTCTTAAGCCCACATGTAACCCCGATTCAGTACCCCCATTCAATAACCCCATTCAATAACCCCATACAGTACTCAATCCACATGAGCGAGTTCTACTTACACACGTGGTTGACAAATGAATGGTCAGGAACGCGCCATAAAGTTGCGATTAGAATGCCGTTGCTCGTCTTAAGCCCACATGTAACCCCGATTCAGTACCCCCATTCAATAACCCCATACAGTACTCAATCAACATGAGCGAGTTCTACTTACACACGTGGTTGACAAATGAATGGTCAGGAACGCGTTAAAAAGTGTTCCAAATGACAAAAACTGAGGATAAAGTGTGAAAAAAAGAAAGAAAAGAAATTGATCCCGTTAATATAACATTTTAATTCCGGCTTCGAGATTGCACTAAGTGCGAAAGCTTTACAGGGATTTATGAAAGGTATATAAATTACAAAAGTTGAAATCCATTAGGTAGGTACTTACGAAAAAAAATCCTAAAACAAAATTTGTGACAGAATATAAAAATATGAGAAAAACAGAAATGAGTTGGACGTAGGAATGACATAAAAAGGTGAAATGAGAACAAAAATAATCCAAAATTGAGTGAGTTAATTCAACCCGGCTGTTATAATTCCTGTATTAAGGCGAAGGATAATCATAGTTTACTACCTGGATACTACTCTGGAATCCGTTCACTGATTACAAAACGAGAAAAGAAGTTAGTGACACTATAAAACAGCAATCACTCAGAACATGCCAGACAGAATAGCTTTAGTTTTCTTAGCCATACATCTTTTTACAAGCATTGTTGAGAAGAAACGTTGTGATACGTGTGTATCCGGGTGATATTGCTTCTGTCTACCTAATGAAATGTGATGCGAGATAGAACATGACGGACACAAGTGACGTCAGTAAGTGCTGCTCAAACATCGCGTCTCTTCTTCATCGCTAGAGGACACTTGCAACTGACACATACGAGGAGGATCAAATAACAGAACAAACAGGACAGATCGCGTCGATTCATGGCTTGCTCGACCACAAGTAGTGCTGTTCCATCCTACAGCTGACACCATTTGTAGTGCTCTACTCATCTTACAGCTGTCACCATTTGTAGTGCTGCACTCAATCCAACATCTGACACCATTTGTAGTGATGCACTAATTCTAGAGCTGAACCCACTTAAACTGATACACTGATCCAACAGCTGACACCATTTGTAGTGTTACCCTGATCCTACATCTGACACCATTTGTAATCATACACTGATCATACAGCTTACACCATTTATAGCGATGTACTAATTCTAGAACTGTCACCACTTGTAGTCTCAAACCATCAATTATTTCGATTCAAACCGTAGACTATAATATTCACAGAAATCAACATTATCAATTGATCAATTTACAGCAAAATAAATATATACATCGAATGTAGTTTTGACCGATCACATCGCTCATGACAACAGAATTCTCGATGTCCTCAACCAATGTAATCTGGATCCCACCGCTGACACCAAATGTAGAGAGCTCAATGCCAACAGCTGCTGTGAACTTGGGAGTAGCGTACACGAGACATCTGAAGCGGGCCTAGGGGGGGGGGGGGGAGGGGGAGGGGCGGTATTGACATTGCTTCCGATCTAGCGACGAAACACTCAACTCTCCGTGAACTTTCAAACTGATGATTTCGTGCTCGTGCTCAACGACGCACTCCACTAAGAGGTCAAGATGTTCTGGAGTTTCAGGGAAGTATTGTCAAGCCTACAAGCAAGGAGTCTAGGATTCTAGGAGCAAATGGGAATCATGTTCAGGGAATCAGAAACATGACGGTCATGTTTTCATTACCAGTTCTACTCTAAATGTAAATTACATCAGCATATTATTTTAATTACACCCGTATTTGTCTCTATAAATAATGTGGTACTGAAACACTGAACAAATAAAAAAAATCCAATACGTGTATTGACTCAACAAACATACGTTTGAATACAATTTCTCTCCGTTCCTAAAATAAACATCAAAGCCACGTTCTGGCAGGCACAACTCCGAGCTGGATACATGGTAAATGATATCGAACGTGTTTTTCGCGGATGAAACAGACCCTGATACATTTCCAGGTAACAAAACAATACCAAGGCGATGTCAATCCGGGCGCATCAGTTCAAGATTTCAGACAGGGTATGTAATTTTTTGATGTTTTTAATAAAAATAAAAAAAATCGGATTTATTTGATTTAAATCGATTTTTTAAATCAGATTTTTATTGATTCAAACGGATTTATATTGATTTAAATCAAGAAAATATATAAAAAAAGTGCAGAAGACGAATGAAATATTTGTGAAAGTACTTCATTATCTATAAATTATCAATAAAGTACTTTCACAAATATTTCATTCGTCTTCTGCACTTTTTTTTAATATATTTTTTGATTTAAATCAATACAAAATTGATTTTAATTAATTAAAATCTGATTTAAATCAGATATAATACATATAAATATAAAAATAAATAAAAAACTTGATTTAAACCAACGATTTGAATTTAAAAAAACCACTTGTTTAAATCATAAATACCCTGATTTCAGACAATATGATGAGTTGGATTGGCCATAAATTATTTAAGTTTAAAACATCGCAGTAGAAATTAAATTTCGGGAAACTCTCGTCTTTTGTTTCGGCAAATTAAATTTTCCGCAAATTCATATAGAACTCGGAAGCCAGCGTAAACTCCCTTCCAGCACGCTCAAACCAAATCCACGCCCACTACATTTTCAATTTCAATTAGAATCTCTCAAAACACATGCTAATATTTACCGAAAATCTCCCGCCCGCGCCGGTATAGTCGTACATGCGCGAAGAAAGTTACAATTCCATCAAGTCTTCGGCGCACTCATGAATATTAATGTGCAGTCCCATCGATCGCCAATTACGCGTGCAAATTAGCCGCTTTCTGCGCGGAGGATTCAATAAGCGACAGACAGGCGGACGGGAACTGATTCCGCGGCCAAGAAGTTAAGCGGGCCGATGGCGACGCCAGTCACGTACCAGGGAGTCCGCGGATCGATGCCCGAGCGGCGAACTGTTGCTTCCGCGGACGTACAGCCAATTAAAGGAGTCCTGCCGGCTTCGATTTAAAAAGAATTGCGTTTTAGATAAGTTGATCTAGGTAATCTAAAAAACTTATTTAAAAAAGTCGATTAAGCGCTCGGTCGTTTTAGAAAATTGAGATAGAAAAATTGTTTCATAAGTGTGTGTAGCTTTGATAGGATGTTCACATGATCAGTCTGATTGTAGGTATTAGTAGAACTTTTTCATTTTTGCTTCTTGCATTGTTAATTAGGCGCCGGTTGTTAAACAAAATCGCTCAAAACTATGAAATTTCCGATACGATTTGGAGACCCAATTGATATCTCAAATTTTAATCATGATTAGATAAAAAACATACTTAGGGTTATCACTTGGCACATTTTTAAATTAAATTTTATAGTGCACCTATTGAGACAAGAAAATATACAATTTTTCACCAAAAAACAACTAATTATTTATAATTAACGAAGCAAAACAATTAAAATGTACCAAGTGATAACAATAAGTTTGTCTTTTATCAAATCGCGATTAAATTTTCCAATAGCTTCGTCACTCCTTTTTGTCTCAGATCGTATCAAAAAGTGCCTGCAACACGCGGCAAAATCGCTCGCGCTTGCAGCATCTTAATTATGTGTTGTCAAGCCTTCTGTAACACCTCCCAAGCCAGAGATTGTCACAAAATCAATGCCATCAAAATCCATGGCTTACTGTGAGTGTTCCTATTGATTTCTAGCAAGATCGGTGTCTTGTTTATACTCCGCTTTACTGATGGATAATCTGTAGCAGAAGATGTCGAAAATCGAATACTCGTTTATCAACGCGTTCACCGAGCGTTTTCCTAATATTAAAAGTATAACGGATAATGCTAGCAGCAATTTCCTTGGATTCCACATTATGTTTCACTCACATCTGTAGGTGATTGGTTTAAAACTCGGGTCACATCTCAGATTCGTTTATTCTGCATACGTGTCTGCTCGAATGTCGAACAGAATCATGCAAATCGCGCTGCTAAGTCGGCGATGAACACACTTGTCACGCGGCGGCAGATCGATGAGGCCGGTGCTTGGGAACTGTTGCGCCCGTGGCAGTGATCACTGCGACACACGTGCGTGGGTTATGCGCGCCCAGGAGGTCGTTATGTCGCTCGCCTCACTCGTCACGCGGCGCGCCAGATCGATGCGGACTGTTGCGCCCGTGGCAGTGATCACCGACACACGTGCGTGGGTTATGCGCGCCCAGGAGGTCGTTATGTCGCTCGCCTCACTCGTCACGCGGCGGCAGATCGATGAGGCCGGTGCTTGGGAACTGTTGCGCCCGTGGCAGTGATCACTGCGACACACGTGCGTGGGTTATGCGCGCCCAGGAGGTCGTTATGTCGCTCGCCTCACTCGTCACGCGGCGCGCCAGATCGATGCGGACTGTTGCGCCCGTGGCAGTGATCACCGACACACGTGCGTGGGTTATGCGCGCCCAGGAGGTCGTTATGTCGCTCGCCTCACTCGTCACGCGGCGGCAGATCGATGAGGCCGGTGCTTGGGAACTGTTGCGCCCGTGGCAGTGATCACTGCGACACACGTGCGTGGGTTATGCGCGCCCAGGAGGTCGTTATGTCGCTCGCCTCACTCGTCACGCGGCGGCAGATCGATGAGGCCGGTGCTTGGGAACTGTTGCGCCCGTGGCAGTGATCACCCAGACACGTGCGTGGGTTATGCGCGCCCAGGAGGTCGTTATGTCGCTTGCAACACTCGTCACGCGGCGCCAGATCGATGCGGACTGTTGCGCTCGTGGCAGTGATCACCCAGACACGTGCGTGGGTTATGAGAGCCCAGGAGGTCGTTATGTCGCTCGCCTCACTCGTCACGCGGCGGCAGATCGATGCGGACTGTTGCGCTCGTGGCAGTGATCACCCAGACACGTGCGTGGGTTATGAGAGCCCAGGAGGTCGTTATGTCGCTCGCCTCACTCGTCACGCGGCGCCAGATCGATGCGGACTGTTGCGCTCGTGGCAGTGATCACCGACACACGTGCGTGGGTTATGCGCGCCCAGGAGGTCGTTATGTCGCTCGCCTCACTCGTCACGCCGCGCCAGATCGATGCGGACTGTTGCGCCCGTGGCAGTGATCACTGCGACACACGTGCGTGGGTTATGCGCGCCCAGGAGGTCGTTATGTCGCTTGCAACACTCGTCACGCGGCGGCAGATCGATGAGGCCGGTGCTTGGGAACTGTTGCGCCCGTGGCAGTGATCACCGACACACGGGCGAGGGTTATGCGCGCCCAGGAGGTCGTTATGTCGCTCGCCTCACTCGTCACGCGGCGCGCCAGATCGATGTGGACTGTTGCGCCCGTGGCAGTGATCACCGACACACGTGCGTGGGTTATGCGCGCCCAGGAGGTCGTTATGTCGCTTGCAACACTCGTCACGCGGCGGCAGATCGATGAGGCCGGTGCTTGGGAACTGTTGCGCTCGTGGCAGTGATCACCGACACACGTGCGTGGGTTATGCGCGCCCAGGAGGTCGTTATGTCGCTGATCGTAGACAAGAGTTCTGCTGGATTGTACCAGAAAAAAACGCTGAGTGAACGCGTTGATCAGCGAGACATTGAAATGCATGGGAGACCTAGAACACAGCTTTTCCTTCAGAGTATCCATCAGTAAAGCGAAGTATAAATAATAATTAAATTTTACCTGATATAAATCAACAGGTAAACAAACATGATAATATGTTTTTGCAGATTCATGACTATCACTATTTTAGCAATTAAAAGTTTTGGGACAATTCGTCATGTTTTTGTAAAATTATTTATTATTTTGTCTACAGTTTCGATTTTTATATTAAAATCTTCTGTAGGAGAAAACTTTACAAATTTACTCATTTAAACTTTACAAATTTTAAAATTTTAAAATTTTTGTCCTGAGGAAGATTTTAATATAAAAATCGAAACTGTAGACAAAATAATAAATAATTTTACAAAAACATGACGAAATATCCCAATACTTTCAATTGCTTTAAACATGTTAATAATTAAATAATTAATAATGTTAATAATTACCATATCTACGCAACAAGGTATATGCATAGAGCATAAATATGAATTCGCATGCAATACGAATGCTCGCTTATCAACGCGTTCGAATCTGCTGTGGTGCAGTTTCGTTCGTATCACTAATCTCTCCATCCCCAGCGGGCGTGGATCTCTACTTCCGCCGCTCTACTTCTACTTTCACTTCCATCTCTCACCGTGTCCCATGTGTCGCGCCGCGCACCACGACTAATGTCTTACCTGCAACAGACAAACAGAAAGATACATTACTGGGGGAACTCGCGGAGACACAGAAGAGAGGAATAAGATGAAGTTCGCGATCAAAGGAGAAAAACAATCGATCAAGAGCGTTTTACATGATACTAAACACATTTGTCAAGAACCGAGATAAAGTATACACTAGTTTCTTTAGTGCTGCACCATTTTCAGATTTGAAGAAAATGGAAATGTCCCAGTAAACAGGCAAAAGAGTGCGTAAAATCGACAATGAATAGTGTAATACGTATCACAGAAATAAATTATAAATACGTGACTGATTTACTTGAACCTGATGGCTATTACGTTTTAAGGGTGAATTTCTATTAACTATGAATACTAATTTCGACCTTAGTAGCAAATCGTAAATAAGTCGACTTATTCAGTCTAAATATGTTCTGAGAGATCCTTTTCACTTATGTCCAGAAAGCCCTTAGGGTGATTTTGTAGGGTTATTTCATGATAACGTCGACCTTATGGTGTAATTGAAAAACATTCTTATGGTGGATTTACGTACATTTATGGGGTAAAAGGTAAACCAGGTAAAAGTAAACAGTTTTGAGATGATGTACAACAAAGCAGCATTTAATGAAATCGTTATATTATACTTGCGATGAATTATATTATTCAATAAATCGACAGAATTAATTAACTTTTTGTCTAAATCAATTGCGCTAATAACAGATTGTCAAACGTTTTGTACAAACACGACAAATTATATTCACAACTAGGAAACACGGATTGTAATGTCATCAAATATGATAAAAACATGACATTAAATTGCAAGGATTTATGGAAAATACAACAACCGATGCAAAATCCGTAATTACAAAATATAATTAAACGAAAACTAAATAAAGCTTCGAAGCATAAAAAATTGATGTTTCAAGAAAAAATATAATTCTGAAAGAAATAAAGTCGTGCCATGAAAATACTGAAAAGATGGATGAATAAACACGGTATAATTCGAGAAGGAATTAACTCAGAAAATCATCCTTATATATAAAGTAGAATGTCAGCCGGCTTGTTCTTCATATTCCTATACAGTTTGATCGATTTCAACCTAATTTGTTGTAGACATTCTATGGGAAAGAGCCCATATCCTAGGGGATATCCCCTTCCCGAAAACGACAAAATTAAATATACACGTTCTACAAACACGCACGCGCTCGTGATCTTTGAAACGTTTCCAAAAAAGCTAACTGCGCAGACGGGAACAATTGCGGCATAGTCATGTTCTTCCGGCTCGAGCGCGTGTAGTCATTTGATTTGCAAACCTTTAAGTCGTAGTATATAGAACTACTAGGAAAACGCTCTGAGTAACGCGTTGATGAGCGAGCACGGATACGCAGAACACCTCGAACCAAAATTCTGTCTATCGAAAATATCTAAAGCCAATAATTCTTGAATTTCGTCAGACTTGAAGAAAAATCTCTAAATATTCCTAAAATGTTAGTATCAACCTTTATGATTGAACTGTTCCTTGTTAATATTCAAAAATCACAGGATCTCTTTAAAAAAATATATATACCTGGGACCACTCAAATCATATGATATTAGTGTGTACACAATATCAGATCAATCTGTTGAACGGTCATTATTAGTTTCATTTCGTTTGAAACTTTCTGCTCTAACTACCTTGCCTTGAACTGAAGATTCGAGTCGCCGTGAATTTGACAGCCAACACGCAAAATGTCCCTAAAATTACAAAAACTTTTGAAAATAACGACAGATTTGACACAAAATTGGCAAAAATACCTTAAATGTTGGTACCAATGACCATGCGAAGTTTTTAGTTGGTCGGTCAATCGGTTCTAGTTTAAATTTCAAAAATCACAGGAAAAATGGTTTCAAATTTGAACCAATGGGAGGCTTTGGCTGAAATTTATTATGATTGGGTACAATGTTGGTTGCAATGACTTTGCTAAATTTCAAATTGATCAAACCAACCAATCGAAAGATAAATTTTAAAATTTGAACCAATCAGGTGATTTCAAAAAAATTAGGGTCTGCAACGCCCGGAAATGGTCAGTACATGTGTGCAAATAACAGAAAAAAAACACACAAAAAAAAAAAAAAAAAACAGAGGTCCGTGCCAAAAGAGCCAAAAGGAGACGCTAGCTTCGCTCGCTCAATTAGTATAAACTTTATTAGTATGAATTTTTTAGGGCGTGTAGACACGTCGAAAATATTTTAACAGAGCGCTTTTTGTTCTCTTTCAAAACATTGTGCGACGCGACTATGGACTGAATCCCACAAAGTCAAAGTAATATAAAGAAGTATCTGACTACAAGGGCGAGTGCTTAGAAACTCCTCACTAACTTGTATGCAGTTACATTGTTGCAATGCATGTTAAATACACAGAGCGCGCAGCAACACGCACACGTCCGACACGTTGAGCCTCCGACTGCCGACTAACAACCTCAGCATAGAGCGGCTGGCTGGTGATTTCAGGACAGCTTCAGGGAGTTTACAAAATTTTTCGAGAACAAAACCACAAGTGTCTGTGCAATTTGTTAGATTTTGGCGTTTATTAACTAAATAACAATTATATTTTCCATTGTTGGGTTGACTAGAGAGTTTTTATTTGTCATTTTAAACTTATTTACACTTTCCCATGCGATATTATCGATATTTGATTAGAAGAGAACCAAAATGTCGATTTTTAGGTACCGTAGGATCAACGTGAAAGGAATGTGCCATTTATCTCATTAAGTGCGTATATATTATGTAGAAAGCCTAAATTTTTTGGTGCTACCCCCCCCCCCCCCTAACCCCCTCCCCCCCCCCCCTACCACCACTAGCGGGTGCTGTGGGCGGGTTGCTAAAATAATTCATTCCTGTAGCCTTACCAAAAAGACAAAGAGGATTACATTTTGAAAACGCTATGTGTAACGCGTTGATGAGCGAGCACGGATACGCGCAACACCTCGAACCGAAATTCTGTCTATCAAAAATGTCATTGAAACTTAAAAGCCAATAATTCTGGAATTTCTTCACAGACTTGTATGAAAATCTCAAAATATTCTTAAAATATTTCTCAATAACCATGCAAAGTTTTAAGTTGTTCGATCAAACGGTTCCTTGTTAATTTTCAAAAATCACAGGATCTCGTTCAAAAAATATACCTGGGACCACTCATATGATATAAATGTGTGTACACTTTACACAATATTACATCGATCTGTTGAACGGTTATATATGCTTTAACTACCTTGGAACTGAAGATTCGAACTTGCCGTGAAATATGAAATTCGAGAAATTTGACAGCCAACACGCAAAATGTCTGTAAACTGTCAAAAACTTTTGGATTTAAACACATATAAGTTTGAAAATTGTCAAAAATATATATAATGTCGGTCCCAATTACCATGCAAAATTTAAATTTTAAGTTGATTGGTCAAACGGTTCTAGTTTAAATTCAATAATCACATTAAATATTTTTTTAAATTTTAACCAATAGGAGGATTTGTATGACACTTTATAAGATTGGGGACATACTTGGTAGTAATGACTTGTCAAAATTTCAAATTGGTCAAATCAACCAATCGAAAGATATTTTTTTTTAATTTGAACCAATCAGTGGATTTCAAAAAAATGTGGGTCTGCAACGCCCAGAAATGGTCCGTACATGTGTGCAACATTTCAGCTCGATCGAAGAAAAACTGTAATTTGTATAGCCTCTGGTAGCAGAAAAAACACAAGAAAAAACAGAGGTCCGTGCCAAAAGAGCCAAAAGGAGACGCTCGCTCAATAAGTTGAAAACTTTATGCCGTATTGCAAGAAAGAAATAATCCATTTTTGCCACCATCTTGGTAAAATACAAATTCTAAACACTAGGAAAACGCTCTGAGTAACGCGTTGATGAGCGAGCACGGATACGCAGAACACCTCGAACCGAAATTCTGTCTATCGAAAATATCATTAAAAGCCAATAATTCTTGAATTTCGTCAGACTTGAAGAAAAATCTCTAAATATTCCTAAAATGTTAGTATCAACCTTTATGATTGAACTGTTCCTTGTTAATATTCAAAAATCACAGGATCTCTTTAAAAAATATATATATACCTGGGACCACTCAAATCATATGATATTAGTGTGTACACAATATCAGATCAATCTGTTGAACGGTCATTATTAGTTTCATTTCGTTTGAAACTTTCTGCTCTAACTACCTTGCCTTGAACTGAAGATTCAAGTCGCCGTGAATTTGACAGCCAACACGCAAAATGTCCCTAAAATTACAAAAACTTTTGAAAATAACGACAGATTTGACTCAAAATTGGCAAAAATACCTTAAATGTTGGTACCAATGACCATGCGAAGTTTTTAGTTGGTCGGTCAATCGGTTCTAGTTTAAATTTCAAAAATCACAGGAAAAATGGTTTCAAATTTGAACCAATGGGAGGCTTTGGCTGAAATTTATTATGATTGGGTACAATGTTGGTTGCAATGACTTTGCTAAATTTCAAATTGATCAAACCAACCAATCGAAAGATAAATTTTAAAATTTGAACCAATCAGGTGATTTCATAAAAATTAGGGTCTGCAACGCCCGGAAATGGTCAGTACATGTGTGCAAATAACAGAAAAAAACACACACAAAAAAAAAAAAAAAACAGAGGTCCGTGCCAAAAGAGCCAAAAGGAGACGCTAGTTTCGCTCGCTCAATTAGTATAAACTTTATTAGTATGAATTTTTTAGGGCGTGTAGACACGTCGAAAGTAATTTTAACAGAGCGCATTTTGTTCTCTTTCAAAACATTGTGCGACGCGACTATGGACTGAATCCCACAAAGTCAAAGTAATATAAAGAAGTATCTGACTACAAGGGCGAGTGCTTAGAAACTCCTCACTAACTTGTATGCAGTTACATTGTTGCAATGCATGTTAAATACACAGAGCGCGCAGCAACACGCACACGTCCGACACGTTGAGCCTCCGACTGCCGACTAACAACCTCTGCATAGAGCGGCTGGCTGGTGATTTCAGGACAGCTTCAGGGAGTTTACAAAATTTTTCGAGAACAAAACCACAAGTGTCTGTGCAATTTGTTAGATTTTGGCGTTTATTAACTAAATAACAATTATATTTTCCATTGTTGGGTTGACTAGAGAGTTTTTATTTGTCATTTTAAACTTATTTACACTTTCCCATGCGATATTATCGATATTTGATTAGAAGAGAACAAAAATGTCGATTTTTAGGTACCGTAGGATCAACGTGAAAGGAATGTGCCATTTATCTCATTAAGTGCGTATATATTATGTAGAAAGCCTAAATTTTTTGGTGCTACCCCACCCCCCCCCTCCCTAACCCCCTCTCCCGCCCCTACCGCCACTAGCGGGGGCTGTGGGCGGGTTGCTAAAATAATTCATTCCTGTAGCCTTACCAAAAAGACAAAGAGGATTACATTTTGAAAACGCTATGTGTAACGCGTTGATGAGCGAGCACGGATACGCGCAACACCTCGAACCGAAATTCTGTCTATCAAAAATGTCATTGAAACTTAAAAGCCAATTATTCTGGAATTTCTTCACAGACTTGTATGAAAATCTCAAAATATTCTTAAAATATTTCCCAATAACCATGCAAAGTTTTAAGTTGTTCGATCAAACGGTACCTTGTTCATTTTCAAAAATCACAGGATCTCGTTCAAAAAATATACCTGGGACCACTCATATGATATAAATGTGTGTACACTTTACACAATATTACATCGATCTGTTGAACGGTTATATATGCTTTAACTACCTTGGAACTGAAGATTCGAACTTGCCGTGAAATATGAAATTCGAGAAATTTGACAGCCAACACGCAAAATGTCTGCAAACTGTCAATAACTTTTGGATTTAAACACATATAAGTTTGAAAATTGTCAAAAATATATATAATGTCGGTCCCAATTACCATGCAAAATTTAAATTTTAAGTTGATTGGTCAAACAGTTCTAGTTTAAATTCAATAATCACATTAAATATTTTTTTAAATTTTAATCAATAGGAGGATTTGTATGACACTTTATTAGATTGGGGACATACTTGGTAGTAATGACTTGTCAAAATTTCAAATTGGTCAAATCAACCAATCGAAAGATATTTTTTTTAATTTGAACCAATCAGTGGATTTCAAAAAAATGTGGGTCTGCAACGCCCAGAAATGGTCCGTACATGTGTGCAACATTTCAGCTCGATCGAAGAAAAACTGTAATTTGTATAGCCTCTGGTAGCAGAAAAAACACAAGAAAAAACAGAGGTCCGTGCCAAAAGAGCCAAAAGGAGACGCTCGCTCAATAAGTTGAAAACTTTATGCCGTATTGCAAGAAAGAAATAATCCATTTTTGCCACCATCTTGGTAAAATACAAATTCTAAACACTAGGAAAACGCTCTGAGTAACGCGTTGATGAGCGAGCACGGATACGCAGAACACCTCGAACCGAAATTCTGTCTATCGAAAATATCATTAAAAGCCAATAATTCTTGAATTTCGTCAGACTTGAAGAAAAATCTCTAAATATTCCTAAAATGTTAGTATCAACCTTTATGATTGAACTGTTCCTTGTTAATATTCAAAAATCACAGGATCTCTTTAAAAAAATATATATACCTGGGACCACTCAAATCATATGATATTAGTGTGTACACAATATCAGATCAATCTGTTGAACGGTCATTATTAGTTTCATTTCGTTTGAAACTTTCTGCTCTAACTACCTTGCCTTGAACTAAAGATTCAAGTCGCCGTGAATTTGACAGCCAACACGCAAAATGTCCCTAAAATTAAAAAACTTTTGAAAATAACGACAGATTTGACTCAAAATTGGCAAAAATACCTTAAATGTTGGTACCAATGACCATGCGAAGTTTTTAGTTGGTCGGTCAATCGGTTCTAGTTTAAATTTCAAAAATCACAGGAAAAATGGTTTCAAATTTGAACCAATGGGAGGCTTTGGCTGAAATTTATTATGATTGGGTACAATGTTGGTTGCAATGACTTTGCTAAATTTCAAATTGATCAAACCAACCAATCGAAAGATAAATTTTAAAATTTGAACCAATCAGGTGATTTCAAAAAAATTAGGGTCTGCAACGCCCGGAAATGGTCAGTACATGTGTGCAAATAACAGAAAAAAAACACACACAAAAAAAAACAAAAAAAAAACAGAGGTCCGTGCCAAAAGAGCCAAAAGGAGACGCTAGCTTCGCTCGCTCAATTAGTATAAACTTTATTAGTATGAATTTTTTAGGGCGTGTAGACACGTCGAAAGTAATTTTAACAGAGCGCTTTTTGTTCTCTTTCAAAACATTGTGCGACGCGACTATGGACTGAATCCCACAAAGTCAAAGTAATATAAAGAAGTATCTGACTACAAGGGCGAGTTCTTAGAAACTCCTCACTAACTTGTATGCAGTTACATTGTTGCAATGCATGTTAAATACACAGAGCGCGCAGCAACACGCACACGTCCGACACGTTGAGCCTCCGACTGCCGACTAACAACCTCAGCATAGAGCGGCTGGCTGGTGATTTCAGGACAGCTTCAGGGAGTTTACAAAATTTTTCGAGAACAAAACCACAAGTGTCTGTGCAATTTGTTAGATTTTGGCGTTTATTACTAAATAACAATTATATTTTCCATTGTTGGGTTGACTAGAGAGTTTTTATTTGTCATTTTAAACTTATTTACACTTTCCCATGCGATATTATCGATATTTGATTAGAAGAGAACCAAAATGTCGATTTTTAGGTACCGTAGGATCAACGTGAAAGGAATGTGCCATTTATCTCATTAAGTGCGTATATATTATGTAGAAAGCCTAAATTTTTTGGTGCTACCCCACCCCCCCCCCCTCCCTAACCCCCTCCCCCGCCCCTACCACCACTAGCGGGGGCTGTGGGCGGGTTGCTAAAATAATTCATTCCTGTAGCCTTACCAAAAAGACAAAGAGGATTACATTTTGAAAACGCTATGTGTAACGCGTTGATGAGCGAGCACGGATACGCGCAACACCTCGAACCGAAATTCTGTCTATCAAAAATGTCATTGAAACTTAAAAGCCAATAATTCTGGAATTTCTTCACAGACTTGTATGAAAATCTCAAAATATTCTTAAAATATTTCCCAATAACCATGCAAAGTTTTAAGTTGTTCGATCAAACGGTACCTTGTTCATTTTCAAAAATCACAGGATCTCGTTCAAAAAATATACCTGGGACCACTCATATGATATAAATGTGTGTACACTTTACACAATATTACATCGATCTGTTGAACGGTTATATATGCTTTAACTACCTTGGAACTGAAGATTCGAACTTGCCGTGAAATATGAAATTCGAGAAATTTGACAGCCAACACGCAAAATGTCTGTAAACTGTCAATAACTTTTGGATTTAAACACATATAAGTTTGAAAATTGTCAAAAATATATATAATGTCGGTCCCAATTACCATGCAAAATTTAAATTTTAAGTTGATTGGTCAAACAGTTCTAGTTTAAATTCAATAATCACATTAAATATTTTTTTAAATTTTAATCAATAGGAGGATTTGTATGACACTTTATTAGATTGGGGACATACTTGGTAGTAATGACTTGTCAAAATTTCAAATTGGTCAAATCAACCAATCGAAAGATATTTTTTTTAATTTGAACCAATCAGTGGATTTCAAAAAAATGTGGGTCTGCAACGCCCAGAAATGGTCCGTACATGTGTGCAACATTTCAGCTCGATCGAAGAAAAACTGTAATTTGTATAGCCTCTGGTAGCAGAAAAAACACAAGAAAAAACAGAGGTCCGTGCCAAAAGAGCCAAAAGGAGACGCTCGCTCAATAAGTTGAAAACTTTATGCCGTATTGCAAGAAAGAAATAATCCATTTTTGCCACCATCTTGGTAAAATACAAATTCTAAACACTAGGAAAACGCTCTGAGTAACGCGTTGATGAGCGAGCACGGATACGCAGAACACCTCGAACCGAAATTCTGTCTATCGAAAATATCATTAAAAGCCAATAATTCTTGAATTTCGTCAGACTTGAAGAAAAATCTCTAAATATTCCTAAAATGTTAGTATCAACCTTTATGATTGAACTGTTCCTTGTTAATATTCAAAAATCACAGGATCTCTTTAAAAAAATATATATACCTGGGACCACTCAAATCATATGATATTAGTGTGTACACAATATCAGATCAATCTGTTGAACGGTCATTATTAGTTTCATTTCGTTTGAAACTTTCTGCTCTAACTACCTTGCCTTGAACTGAAGATTCAAGTCGCCGTGAATTTGACAGCCAACACGCAAAATGTCCCTAAAATTACAAAAACTTTTGAAAATAACGACAGATTTGACTCAAAATTGGCAAAAATACCTTAAATGTTGGTACCAATGACCATGCGAAGTTTTTAGTTGGTCGGTCAATCGGTTCTAGTTTAAATTTCAAAAATCACAGGAAAAATGGTTTCAAATTTGAACCAATGGGAGGCTTTGGCTGAAATTTATTATGATTGGGTACAATGTTGGTTGCAATGACTTTGCTAAATTTCAAATTGATCAAACCAACCAATCGAAAGATAAATTTTAAAATTTGAACCAATCAGGTGATTTCAAAAAAATTAGGGTCTGCAACGCCCGGAAATGGTCAGTACATGTGTGCAAATAACAGAAAAAAAACACACACAAAAAAAAACAAAAAAAAAACAGAGGTCCGTGCCAAAAGAGCCAAAAGGAGACGCTAGCTTCGCTCGCTCAATTAGTATAAACTTTATTAGTATGAATTTTTTAGGGCGTGTAGACACGTCGAAAGTAATTTTAACAGAGCGCTTTTTGTTCTCTTTCAAAACATTGTGCGACGCGACTATGGACTGAATCCCACAAAGTCAAAGTAATATAAAGAAGTATCTGACTACAAGGGCGAGTTCTTAGAAACTCCTCACTAACTTGTATGCAGTTACATTGTTGCAATGCATGTTAAATACACAGAGCGCGCAGCAACACGCACACGTCCGACACGTTGAGCCTCCGACTGCCGACTAACAACCTCAGCATAGAGCGGCTGGCTGGTGATTTCAGGACAGCTTCAGGGAGTTTACAAAATTTTTCGAGAACAAAACCACAAGTGTCTGTGCAATTTGTTAGATTTTGGCGTTTATTACTAAATAACAATTATATTTTCCATTGTTGGGTTGACTAGAGAGTTTTTATTTGTCATTTTAAACTTATTTACACTTTCCCATGCGATATTATCGATATTTGATTAGAAGAGAACCAAAATGTCGATTTTTAGGTACCGTAGGATCAACGTGAAAGGAATGTGCCATTTATCTCATTAAGTGCGTATATATTATGTAGAAAGCCTAAATTTTTTGGTGCTACCCCACCCCCCCCCCTCCCTAACCCCCTCCCCCGCCCCTACCACCACTAGCGGGGGCTGTGGGCGGGTTGCTAAAATAATTCATTCCTGTAGCCTTACCAAAAAGACAAAGAGGATTACATTTTGAAAACGCTATGTGTAACGCGTTGATGAGCGAGCACGGATACGCGCAACACCTCGAACCGAAATTCTGTCTATCAAAAATGTCATTGAAACTTAAAAGCCAATAATTCTGGAATTTCTTCACAGACTTGTATGAAAATCTCAAAATATTCTTAAAATATTTCCCAATAACCATGCAAAGTTTTAAGTTGTTCGATCAAACGGTACCTTGTTCATTTTCAAAAATCACAGGATCTCGTTCAAAAAATATACCTGGGACCACTCATATGATATAAATGTGTGTACACTTTACACAATATTACATCGATCTGTTGAACGGTTATATATGCTTTAACTACCTTGGAACTGAAGATTCGAACTTGCCGTGAAATATGAAATTCGAGAAATTTGACAGCCAACACGCAAAATGTCTGTAAACTGTCAATAACTTTTGGATTTAAACACATATAAGTTTGAAAATTGTCAAAAATATATATAATGTCGGTCCCAATTACCATGCAAAATTTAAATTTTAAGTTGATTGGTCAAACAGTTCTAGTTTAAATTCAATAATCACATTAAATATTTTTTTAAATTTTAATCAATAGGAGGATTTGTATGACACTTTATAAGATTGGGGACATACTTGGTAGTAATGACTTGTCAAAATTTCAAATTGGTCAAATCAACCAATCGAAAGATATTTTTTTTTAATTTGAACCAATCAGTGGATTTCAAAAAAATGTGGGTCTGCAACGCCCAGAAATGGTCCGTACATGTGTGCAACATTTCAGCTCGATCGAAGAAAAACTGTAATTTGTATAGCCTCTGGTAGCAGAAAAAACACAAGAAAAAACAGAGGTCCGTGCCAAAAGAGCCAAAAGGAGACGCTCGCTCAATAAGTTGAAAACTTTATGCCGTATTGCAAGAAAGAAATAATCCATTTTTGCCACCATCTTGGTAAAATACAAATTCTAAACACTAGGAAAACGCTCTGAGTAACGCGTTGATGAGCGAGCACGGATACGCAGAACACCTCGAACCGAAATTCTGTCTATCGAAAATATCATTAAAAGCCAATAATTCTTGAATTTCGTCAGACTTGAAGAAAAATCTCTAAATATTCCTAAAATGTTAGTATCAACCTTTATGATTGAACTGTTCCTTGTTAATATTCAAAAATCACAGGATCTCTTTAAAAAAATATATATACCTGGGACCACTCAAATCATATGATATTAGTGTGTACACAATATCAGATCAATCTGTTGAACGGTCATTATTAGTTTCATTTCGTTTGAAACTTTCTGCTCTAACTACCTTGCCTTGAACTGAAGATTCAAGTCGCCGTGAATTTGACAGCCAACACGCAAAATGTCCCTAAAATTACAAAAACTTTTGAAAATAACGACAGATTTGACTCAAAATTGGCAAAAATACCTTAAATGTTGGTACCAATGACCATGCGAAGTTTTTAGTTGGTCGGTCAATCGGTTCTAGTTTAAATTTCAAAAATCACAGGAAAAATGGTTTCAAATTTGAACCAATGGGAGGCTTTGGCTGAAATTTATTATGATTGGGTACAATGTTGGTTGCAATGACTTTGCTAAATTTCAAATTGATCAAACCAACCAATCGAAAGATAAATTTTAAAATTTGAACCAATCAGGTGATTTCAAAAAAATTAGGGTCTGCAACGCCCGGAAATGGTCAGTACATGTGTGCAAATAACAGAAAAAAAACACACACAAAAAAAAACAAAAAAAAAATAGAGGTCCGTGCCAAAAGAGCCAAAAGGAGACGCTAGCTTCGCTCGCTCAATTAATATAAACTTTATTAGTATGAATTTTTTAGGGCGTGTAGACACGTCGAAAATATTTTAACAGAGCGCTTTTTGTTCTCTTTCAAAACATTGTGCGACGCGACTATGGACTGAATCCCACAAAGTCAAAGTAATATAAAGAAGTATCTGACTACAAGGGCGAGTGCTTAGAAACTCCTCACTAACTTGTATGCAGTTACATTGTTGCAATGCATGTTAAATACACAGAGCGCGCAGCAACACGCACACGTCCGACACGTTGAGCCTCCGACTGCCGACTAACAACCTCAGCATAGAGCGGCTGGCTGGTGATTTCAGGACAGCTTCAGGGAGTTTACAAAATTTTTCGAGAACAAAACCACAAGTGTCTGTGCAATTTGTTAGATTTTGGCGTTTATTAACTAAATAACAATTATATTTTCCATTGTTGGGTTGACTAGAGAGTTTTTATTTGTCATTTTAAACTTATTTACACTTTCCCATGCGATATTATCGATATTTGATTAGAAGAGAACCAAAATGTCGATTTTTAGGTACCGTAGGATCAACGTGATAGGAATGTGCCATTTATCTCATTAAGTGCGTATATATTATGTAGAAAGCCTAAATTTGTTGGTGCTCCCCCCCCCCCCCCCCTAACCCCCTCCCCCCCCCCTACCACCACTAGCGGGGGCTGTGGGCGGGTTGCTAAAATAATTCATTCCTGTAGCCTTACCAAAAAGACAAAGAGGATTACATTTTGAAAACGCTATGTGTAACGCGTTGATGAGCGAGCACGGATACGCGCAACACCTCGAACCGAAATTCTGTCTATCAAAAATGTCATTGAAACTTAAAAGCCAATAATTTTGGAATTTCTTCACAGACTTGTATGAAAATCTCAAAATATTCTTAAAATATTTCCCAATAACCATGCAAAGTTTTAAGTTGTTCGATCAAACGGTTCCTTGTTAATTTTCAAAAATCACAGGATCTCGTTCAAAAAATATACCTGGGACCACTCATATGATATAAATGTGTGTACACTTTACACAATATTAGATCGATCTGTTGAACGGTTATATATGCTTTAACTACCTTGGAACTGAAGATTCGAACTTGCCGTGAAATATGAAATTCGAGAAATTTGACAGCCAACACGCAAAATGTCTGTAAACTGTCAATAACTTTTGGATTTAAACACATGTAAGTTTGAAAATTGTCAAAAATATATATAACGTCGGTCCCAATTACCATGCAAAATTTAAATTTTAAGTTGATTGGTCAAACGGTTCTAGTTTAAATTCAATAATCACATTAAATATTTTTTTAAATTTTAACCAATAGGAGGATTTGTATGACACTTTATAAGATTGGGGACATACTTGGTAGTAATGACTTGTCAAAATTTCAAATTGGTCAAATCAACCAATCGAAAGATATTTTTTTTTAATTTGAACCAATCAGTGGATTTCAAAAAAATGTGGGTCTGCAACGCCCAGAAATGGTCCGTACATGTGTGCAACATTTCAGCTCGATCGAAGAAAAACTGTAATTTGTATAGCCTCTGGTAGCAGAAAAAACACAAGAAAAAACAGAGGTCCGTGCCAAAAGAGCCAAAAGGAGACGCTCGCTCAATAAGTTGAAAACTTTATGCCGTATTGCAAGAAAGAAATAATCCATTTTTGCCACCATCTTGGTAAAATACAAATTCTAAACACTAGGAAAACGCTCTGAGTAACGCGTTGATGAGCGAGCACGGATACGCAGAACACGTCGAACCGAAATTCTGTCTATCGAAAATATCATTAAAAGCCAATAATTCTTGAATTTCGTCAGACTTAAATAATAATCTCTAAATATTCCTAAAATGTTAGCATCAACCTTTATGATTGAACTGTTCCTTTTGTTTATATTCAAAAATCACAGGATATCTTTAAAAAAATATATATACCTGGGACCACTCAAATCATAATGATATTAGTGTGTACACAATATCAGATCAATCTGTTGAACGGTCATTATTAGTTTCATTTCGTTTTTAAACTTTCTGCTCTAACTACCTTGCCTTGATCTGAAGATTCGAAGTCGCCGTGAATTTGACAGCCAACACGCAAAATGTCCCTAAAATTACAAAAACTTTTGAAAATAAAGACAGATTTGACTGAAAATTGGCAAAAATACCTTAAATGTTGGTACCAATGACCATGCAAAGTTTTTAGTTGGTCGGTCAATCGGTTCTAGTTTAAATTTCAAAAATCACAGGAAAAATGGTTTCAAATTTGAACCAATGGGAGGATTTGGCTGAAATTTATTATGATTGGGTACAATGTTGGTTGCAATGACTTTGCTAAATTTCAAATTGATCAAACCAACCAATCGAAAGATAATTTTTTTAACATTTGAACCAATCAGGGGATTTAAAAAATATTAGGGTCTGCAACAATCAGAAATGTTACGTACTTGTGTGCAAAATTTCAGCTCGATCGAAGAAAAACTCTGACCTGTATATCGTCAGTAACAGAAAAAACAAACAAACAAACAAAAAAAAAACAGAGGTCCATGCCAAAAGAGCCAAAAGGAGACGCTCGCTTCGCTCGCTCAATAATGAAGAGTTGCTGCGCCGGTCAAGATGGGGAACAGCACAACAATAATGCTAACAAAATTTATCCGAGCAACGCCGGGATATATTTCTGTCTCTACACACTTACGTCTTGTGTACAGAATCAGCACAACAACGCGCCATCTCTTCCGTCTCTTAGCAGAGATCTGTGCTCCGCTTATTGTCTTCGCATAATCTTACACGTCAGGTAACCATAGAGATGTATACACAGTTATATATCTCTATGAGGTAACCAAGGCTACGACGCAAACCCACCCAACCACGCTATAAGCTCTCAACCGAGAACCGAACAAAGCTTTGTGAACTCAAGATTAAGAATTCATTTTAGAAAGCTGCTAGAGACGTACTTAAAGCAATTCTACGTTCAGTTTAGAAGGTAATAAATAGCTCTTGGGAGAACGTTTTCAGAAGACAGTGGAATAAGAGGAAGAATTTATGAAAACTCATTTACTAAATAATTAGTTTAACTTAAATCTTTCATTTCCCAATGTCATAAAGTTATATAAATAATAGATAAACCACAACCTACCCCACATAGTATTACGCGAAGAGGAAAGACGAAATGGTAAGTTTAATATTGTCAAATGTTCACTATATTTTGTATTTCAATTTATAATATTTCACTTCATCGTTTGAATAATTTGAGTCGTTTTCCCTAAATAACACCATACATTGGAGCTGATTGCAGAATCTGGTTTGTCCTCAATACATAAAATACACATTTCTTTAACGAATTGATGAGGAAGTGATGTTCGTAAAGTACTAAGTTGTGGATTCATTAAGAGTTGCATTGAAGCATAAATCAGTATTTCACAACAAATAAAAATGAATGAAAAACAGAAAATGATTTTCTTTCTCCAATAAACACTAATTAGTATTTCGAGCTCAATGACAGCTTCCAAAAAAACAAACCCTAAAGACCAGTAGAAATACACTATTAATTTGCATACGTTTTAAACTTTATGTACTAAGTTAATGGATATTTATTCTCGGTTTCTGGAGATAAAATTTTCATGTGTCATCGTAATTATTTTGAATAATAATGTGTAGCTAAAATAATAAAAAGGACACATAATGTCAAAAAAATGTACGAATAAAATAGATGCATGTAACTGAACAACTTTACATCGGCCACCAAGCATCTAAGAATAAACAAAACATCCCACAGAACTTGCCATCTAATTCGTAACATCAACCCCCAAATTTAACACAATATTATTAATTTAACAACCCGGATGAAACCATCAACAAGGTAGAGTTAAATACATAGAAGACGCCAACAGGAAAAGCAAAACAGTAAATAAAATGTATAATGCCAAAGGTATGCAG
This sequence comes from Leuctra nigra, assembly GCA_934045905.1. Taxonomy (NCBI): domain Eukaryota; kingdom Metazoa; phylum Arthropoda; class Insecta; order Plecoptera; family Leuctridae; genus Leuctra; species Leuctra nigra. The sequence continues at coordinate 32,997,486 of OW203765.1, forward strand.
CTAGCGAGACTAATCCCTAGAGTTGAAATCTGTTATCGCGAAGAAAGATGGCGAGATCGTCGCAGAGAGATGCACGAGCTTTGTAAATGATGCTGTAAACTCACGGGGGTATAATGAGGACGTCGTTGATTTGTTTGTTTTAATAAGCTTACAATCGTTTCGCTTCTTCTCCGTCGTTACGTAATATCAAGAACATCTTTGCGAGGGCGAAGTTTTAATGGAATTGTATTTGAGAAGGTAGAAACAACTAATGCGACCTCCGAGCGTATAATATATTATCGTCTTCCATTGTTTTCGAGTGATATCGAAACCGTGTCGATGAACTCAGGTGCGTGAATCCTCGGTAAATTCAGAGCGTGAAAGTAGTTCTGGAGACATAAAAAAGCAAGCACTCCAAAATAGATTACGATAACTTTTCCCAATGCAGGCCTTTCACTCAAGTTTCACTGTGATGATTTGAAACTACAGAGTAATTAGTATTCATATGTATTCATAAGGAATATGTTTTCCCAAATATTGACTGACATAACAATTAATGTGGGAAAATACATTTGATGATCACCTGTCTAGTTACCGCAATGTGTCCTGGGGCCCTATTCCATAACCTATAAATTCCCTCTGATGAATCTGATGCCGTGAATCTGATTCACGGCCAACATTGCACGGAATCGGATTCCTAAACACAATCGGGAAATTTAAAATGTTATAATATGGTCCTTGACATATTCTTCAACTTACAGCATAATCGTGATATAGCTAAACTATATCTGTAGCTCAGAGGTAGACGGACGGAAGTCAATTTCCTCGCAATGCGTAATGATGTAATCCAGTACAGTTACAACACGTGTCCACTCTCCAAATGCGAAATCATTTGGAATCCAATCCCAACACGCACCGCCCTGAGCTTTCCGAAGCCGAGCTTTCTTATCCAACAAGACTAAGCTTCTGTATCGACACACGGACAAACACAATAGAACCGAAGATAGAACGATCTCCTCCGCCTACTGGAAGATAAACCTACCCGAACAATGTCTCCTGTCGAGTCGATTGTTTCCACGAGACTGTTTAGAGTAGCCTCGTGCGATGCTTCGTCCATCTGCGATGTTATTGATAGATATTATATCTGGCCGGCCGGCTGGGATAGCGTCGGGCCGGGATCTTAAGCCGCACGTACGAGCTATCAATTGCTAAGGCGCACAGCAGCCGGCGAATCCTGCTGAGTGGTCTACAGATGACTGAGGGTGACATTTAGAGTTCCAGCACACGACTGTGATATCAGATTTGAACTGGATCAAGAAAATATTCGAAAAGATAGATGGTTTTTTTAAAAATGTTGAACTGAACAGAAATCCAATAAAAATCAGAAATTACATGATTATTTTTAAATGATTTTAATCAACATTCAGTATTAGGACTAAATGTACACTCGGCAAAACAAAAATTTATATTTAAACAAATTTGAATGACTGCTGGTCATGTCCCATAACCAATTAACGACTGACTTCTGATGGTGCGATCTTACATTTATCAGCCTATCAGATTTATTGAACGATCAATTTTTGTTTGGCCAAGTGTACCTAAATTAGTTAAAAAGTGGAAAAGTATTTATTATGAATTTTTATTCTATGTAAAATAAAGAAGACAAGCGGCGGATTTGCCGCTCAGGCAACGCAACCCGCAGCACGGATATGTGTTGCGGGCTGCATGTAGGAGTATGAACACGGCACTTCTCATAACTTTGATTTTATGGAAACAAATTGCTGAATCAACTAACGTATTCACTTTCGAAATTGATCGAAGCAGTTTTTAAGATGACAATTTATTTAAGCATAAACCTGTTTCCAATATATTTTGGGTACAAAAAGCAACATAACATTTTCATACTTTTTACACACTTTAAGTTATTAATATGTATCTAAAAAGAAACCCATATTCAATGGTAACAATACACAAAACAGTCCTAATCAATCGTTTAAAAGTTAGCAGCGTATTGAAAGACTGGCTCTAACTCTATGCGAACCTAGTAATCTACTTGCAAAAGTTCAACCACATGACACTACCCGATCGCTCGTGAATTGCAAGTAGAAATCAGGCGGCAGGTAACTACCCGAGTGATCGAACTGCACCTGCATTAGTAATCCGGTAATCTTGCGGCGGAGACGTGGCAACGTCGCGCATGGAAACTAGATTATTCATGCGACCTCCGCGGACGTAATTCACCACAGCGTGCCGATAGCGCCTGCAGTGTTGCCACGTAAGCGCCATCCGCTGGGACTTGCAGTAGATTGCAGTCCGTGATTAGGTTTGAGCTGTACAGTTCGGCAACTATGTATACCTTTGACTATAAGCTGGATGGGTGGAAAGTACAAGTCGATATGGGGTAATTAGGGATAATTGTGTGGTTGAAACTCAGAGTAATTGGTTCTCTAGGGTTACTAATTATCTCAACACTCGTCTTTGGACATAAGTGAAGACAATTTGTGGAAGTTGTGATGTTATGTCTTCAACCGTACCGAAAAACTGCTGCGAGAACTTAGTAATGCAAATATGGAAGTTGGAAACTATGGTTCAAATATTGTACATTACAATTGGAACATATCGGTGATAGATAATAAAATATGATATGTAGATACTAACCTAATTTAACATTGGTTTATAGCAAATATCTAATAGATGATGAAATGAAGGGATTAAGGTATATACCACAGTGACTGTGAAGTGATGATATTGAAATTAACTAATTAGTAGTTCTGTATTACATCCAATTAATGTGTAATTAACATCCAAGTCACCAAGGATCTAGCAGACAACCTAAACAAATACAGGTATCGTATTCTAGGAAGATTAGCTTGGCTCCATGAGCATCACATGCACGCTGTTGGAACGTAAGGGAGTCGGAGTTGGAGCAAGTTCAGATTGCACCGAGCTCAAGTGGCGCTGTCTGTCCCAGGCAATCCTGCATGTATGTTGATAGCAAGGAACACTAATGGGATACGTCTTGTTATCTGAGCTGTTGAGAACGAGTTACTACTTAGCGTTATCAACTGAGCGAACTGTGCGAACTATAGCAAATCAGATTCAATTCAATTGGCACTGGAAAACATTAATTTCGATACTTCAATTCTCACAGCAATAAGAAAGAGTCATGAAATAAAAATACGGTATTTCCTGGTTTAATTTTGACTTGCTGTCAACAAACTTTTTATGTTGACGGAAGAAATACTTCAAAGGAAGATTTGCTTTATTTAAGAACCTAACATTATCTAATATTTAAATATGATTAGTCCTTAAGTTTGTAAATGTATTTACATTTATTACGAACGAAGCTACAATTTTGTTCTGTGTTTTACTTATTTTGGTTTGGTATTAAACCAATGTTAGCGGTGATTGGCGAAGATGATTTAAAATGAAGATGGGGACTCGCGCCAGTGGATGATGACGAGGATTATTGGAAGATACAGACGATCAAAGGGGAAGGATGATGGAAGATACATATGAAAGGGGAAGGATGTTGGAAAAGTGGCTGTCGCGGTGTATTAGGGAGAAAGTTTCCAAACTTTGTCTCAAAAAATATAAAAACAAATCTACAACAAAAAATCAGATTGCCACCAGAACCTTTAATTTTATATTACGAAGCGGAAAGCCCAAACTAACACTCAATTGAAACCAAAAATGAATTTTTATCAAGTAATATAACGTATAATAATTATTTTTCTAACATGCCAAATAAGATTACATTTATTGCGTAGTAAAAAAGGAACATTCTGTCTTGTATTTCCAACTTTGTACTGAGCAGTTCTCGGTATAATCCCACATAATCCATGGTCTTGATAGCCCTCCACCGGACTCGAACCTGTAGGCGGATAACAAATGAAAACTCGGACATATCCACAAAACACGCTCTAATATCCAACAAAAGCAGTTTTTATGGTTACTTTGGCAAACAAAAGGTATACATAGTTGATGATTAATAGCACAGTACATGGAGTAGAAGACAATGCGATATGAGTAATGGCGAAGCATCAGTATACGCAGATCCCCCGTATGGAACATCCACTCAGAACAAGAGCAAATTCGATATTTTTCCAACACTTCCAAACCCAGCCTAACAAATGAGCTGCCACCTCACACCTGATCCTCCCCGTCACACGTAGGCTCACAGCGCGGGAACCCTCGCGCGACTATAGATCAAACCCGGCGATCGAGGGTTCCGCGTCGAGCACCTAGAAGACGGAGCAGAAATCAGAGTGACATCTCGCAGGATCCCCGCAGCGGGACGACCGAGCGTCAGGGTTGGAGGCGAGTCAACCGGGTGTCCCGAGTGCGAGATCCGCGCCGGCGGAGGGCGGAGAGAGCACTCGTGCCGAGAGCGACGCGCGATGAAAGGCAGAAGCGGCCGCATATCTCTCACGATGATGACAAAGACTGGAGGACGCTGGGAAAATGTCAATTCTGTTTTCTTTCATAACTTTTCACCGGGTGGAGGGAGGAAAAGAAAAGAAGAGAAGCGAACGACGAGACATTGAGAGGTGCAGTCGAGGAAGAACAAAAAACTAGAAAGGCAATTTTTATGAAGACATAACATTGTCGTAAAGACAGTAGAGGGATCGGTTTTCAAATAAATCAGGTTTCAATTTCGTCTTCGGGAACATCCTACGCCGTCTTTTTATACCTTGTTTGTTTCTACGCCTGACATATTTTAAAACTGCTGCCGAGGGTCCTTTTCTCTACGAGCTACGGCATTACTTCTTCATGCTGAGACGCCGAAACGACTGGAGTACATGGCGGGGAGTTTATTCTGCATTGTCGCCAATCAAATGTTCAAGAGTATCAAGTAGACGTCACGTGACAGTAAAGCACACGGAGTTTCGCCAAGTGCAGCTTTGAAAAGACCATTTGACATCACGTCAAATAGATGTAGTGATAGAATAGTGAATGCACGTGGGGAAAGAGCTTATTGCTTACCTTTCAGCAATATATTTTTCAATCAAGTACAAAATGCTTCCGTTTCTTGAAACATCAAAGTTTAAAACATAATTTTAATCAAAAAAGTGTAGGTAATATAATAAATTATTATTTGAGAAAACTATTTCCACAACAATTATCTCGACGATATTGTTGTGTTCCTGTTTGTAGAAATGATGACTTGTCAACACAAATAATTGTCACACAATAAGTAGATTCTACGGTTCAATGTGAAGCAGATTGAACTGCTCAAATTAGGATCCTTTCCATGTTGAGGTTATCAGGTTTGTGTTATTTTTTCTAGAAATATGACATATCTTTAGAAGTCTTCTATGAATGAAAAATAAATTGTGCTCTCTTACATGAACAATAAACATTTGCTATGAAGTCTGATGAAACGTATCGAAATTGATTTGAGGACACAATTGATTGTAGAACTGTCAGAATTTACAAGTCTCTTTATTTTGAAAGTGCATTCCAGTGTTTTTGAAAGCTCAACATTCAACGAATTGTAACAAAGAAAATTTAACTCACATGACGTTAGAATTGTTTTTAGCCAATCATCAGGTGAATAAATGAATTTAACCGAAGAAAATGAAACTCACATGAAGTTATAATTGATTTTAGCCAATCATCAGGTGAATAAATGAATTGAATTAGTGAATTCAACAATGAATTGTAACAAAGAAAATGAAACTCACATGAAGCTAGAATTGATTTTAGCCAATCATTAGGTGAATAAATGTACCACTTTGCACAAAATAAAACCACAAGTGCTTTCCACTGCTTCAATATGCAACCCGACTCCAATCTTACACAAAAACACAAGTGAACAAAGCTTTCAGCGAATGAGCAACGTCATTCGAAACAAATTACCAGCTGGCTTCTCGCCAACACGCTGCACTCTGTTGCATCTCAAGTGCAGGCCAGATGCATTCTAGTTGCATCTCAAGTGCAGGCCAGATGCATTCTAGTTGCATCTCAAGTGCAGGCCAGATGCATTCTTGTTGCATCTCAAGTGCAGGCCAGATGCATTCTAGTTGCATCTCAAGTGCAGGCCAGATGCATTCTAGTTGCATCTCAAGTGCAGGCCAGATGCATTCTAGTTGCATCTCAAGTGCAGGCCAGATGCATTCTAGTTGCATCTCAAGTGCAGGCCAGATGCATTCTAGTTGCATCTCAAGTGCAGGCCAGGTGCATTCTAGTTGCATCTCAAGTGCAGGCCAGATGCATTCTTGTTGCATCTCAAGTGCAGGCCAGATGCATTCTAGTTGCATCTCAAGTGCAGGCCAGATGCATTCTTGTTGCATCTCAAGTGCAGGCCAGATGCATTCTTGTTGCATCTCAATCCCATGCCAGATGCATTCTAGTTGCATCTCAAGTGCAGGCCAGATGCATTCTTGTTGCAGCTTACACACATCACAAGAAGCGCCGCCATCGGATCTCGAGAGAAATAACACATCCAGTCAGATAATTACAAAGCGAGTTGCAATTAGATTCGAACTCAACTCGGCTGATTCAGTAGCTTTTTGTCAGTTGATTTCGACGCAATATCAATTAGCTGTCCCGCGCTCGGCCGCTGGAGCTCGATGATGGAGATGAAATGTTCGCCCTCGGATTGATCAATCTCACTGTACATTTCATTGCTTCGTTCCAATTGTGAAATAGTCGCGGGTGCAGCAACAACCGACAAAACTGTTTTACGTGCATTTGCAGACCGTACCCGATGATAACCAAATTATTTCATATTTTAAATATGTGTTCCTGAAAAATATACACTGAGTTGATCGATCAAACTCGACCGAAATTAAACTATTTCCATAATTTTCAAACGGAACAGGTTGGCTGAGTGGTAACGCTCTGAATTTGTATTCTGGAGGACCGGGTTCGATTCCCGCGGCCGTCCTTCCTGACTGGGATTTTTCGTGGTATTCCCTCAGTCGACAGGCAAATGCTGGGAAGGTACCCTACTAATAGGCCACGACCGCCTCCTTCCCATCTTCAATCCTTACCCACTCTTCATCATCATCTCCCAATCATCATCATAATCATTCATCCGTCGCCATTAGCCTCGCTGCAGAACAGTGCGACGTTAAGCCCCAGACAAAAAAATCAAAATGTATAAGGTAAATGGGTGGAAACGTCCACGTTTCAAGAATATAGCTTAAAATATTTTCTTAACCAGAATTGTTCACGGTTTATACTCATTTTAATTTTGTTCATCTTTATCGTATCTCATTCCGATCTCTTATTATCGTTATATTATCCTCACAGTATCTTAATTAAAAACTTGATAAACGTTAAAAAGCTAATTAACTTCGCCACCACTCCTAACACTTCTAAAGCTTCGCCAACATCCTCAAACAGCCACGATTAAGTCCATCCAATCAATTACTGTCCGAAACTTTCAGCAAACACAGAAGATAAACATTGCATTTCGATTAATAAAAATACTGCACGAGGAATATCCACTAGGGTCATGTATTATCTAACAATTTCAGAGATGCGATTTATCTACGGAGCTGTCCATGAAGGAGCAATATGGAAACTGCATCACGAGCCACTTTCGAATAATGAATGTTCTCTTTAGATAATTCGATAACGGATGCACTTTGATAATTAATAATTGCTTATTATGGTATAGTAGATGCTTATATAGTTGCTCTTGTTCACTATTATGTGTTCGGATTGAAAAAAGGCGCAGTGCAATGTTTTACAGATGAAAACTTGTGAGCAATATAGAACACATCAAATCGAACGCGACACCTGCTGGAAAATAGAAACAAACTCGACTCGTGTGACATTTATTGCTGGTAGTGTGGATTCCAATGTTGTAATTGTCTCTTTTCCTGTGCGGAAAATGTACTTGGGGTGAAGTGTGACATACACTTGGGTATTCAGTGCCGTGTGAGCTACATCACAGATCGAGCTCGGAATTGAACTCAAAGTAAATTCCACATTGAAAGTGGCTCAAGTTGGTTCTGCAACACACTTGTAAATTAATTTCAAACTCTGGGCAGGTTTCTGTAAAACAAGTTTCAATTAATACGTACACTTGGCCAAACAAAACTTGAACGTTCAATAAATCTGATAGGCTGATAAATGTAAGATCGCACCATCAGAAGTCAGTCTAAGCGATCTCATTATCTCACTCTAGTAAGTGACCTCACATTTCAATGATAATAACAAGCTTTGATTGGTTATGGGACATGACCAGCAGTCATTCAAATTTGGTCAACGTTCAAGTTTTGTTTGGCCGAGTGTACCTACTCGTACGACTAATTAAATTTCCAGGTACTCTTCAACATTACCAAAAACAATATTTAAAATTCAACATGGTATAAGAAGAAAAAAGAAAGTTCTAGGGCTTCTGACAATATTTCTCTCTTTAATTGGCTCTTCAATTGTAAAGCCCCATTTACACGGTGTAATTTCTTGAACAACTTCTGTGTCACATTCCCAATTTTCATAAAATTTTGTATTTACACGACGCAACTTTCTGTCACAGAAGTGTGGCACAGAAGTTGAACAAGAAATTGCACCGTGTAAATTGGGCTTAAGAAATTATACCTAGAATGCTAATTACCAAATATTTCAATTCGTATTAGGAAATAAAGAGAGCCATTAAAAATATTAATGAGGGTAAAATGTGTAACTAATATAAGAGATAATGTGAATAATACATGGTAAACAAAACAAACAAAACACAATTAGTAAACATTTAACCACTTCTCGGTCAAGGATATAAAAGAATAATCACCCCATCTTTGTCATATCCATCCCAGAGAACTCAACAACATTACCAAGATAACTCTCCTCTAACCCGACCAATCCGTCATCGAATTCGCAATACCTACGTTGAAATCCCCTCGCAACTCTCTTCTCCGCCGGTGGATTACCTTCATTACCGAGCGTCCAAGACACCCTACCATGTCGCCGGCGGAGTTATTAGCCGTGTAGGCGGCCAGTGATTTGGTCCGGGGTGGAGAGTCGAGCAAAGTTCAGCGCTGAAAGGAAATCACTCTTCGCGGCCGACGGAGTGACCAAACAGCGATTTCCCATTTGCGACGGTCAATACGCGAGGCCGGAGCAAGACGATGATGGATAACGGCAGAGGCCAAGTGACGCCTGCCATTTATCTTGACTCGGAGAGAATCTGCTTCATCATCGTAGGCTTATTACCGGATTTGCGTTTTCAGGAAAACCGATTTTTTACCGAATAATCACTACGAGTATAAATCGCTCAGAGAAAAATAACGAGGTGACATAAGATACATTTTTATTTTTATCTTTACTAAACACCAGAGCGAGTAGATATTCCCATTTGACTTCTTTATGAATCGACCATCGTATATTTTCCAAGAAACCGAATCATGTTGGGGTATATTACACAATATCTATGCATGCAAACTGTATTGTTAAAATTAATCCATAGTTTTGTAAACGCATCCATAACCTTGTACCTTTTAAAAATAAAATCAAAACATTATAATCCCCTTCTCTCCTGGTCTAGTGAGTCACTGCGATCGTATAACTTTGCTCGACAAACGATCGACAACTCTTATGGGAGAATAACATTGACACGTCATAGTCGATCGACTACAAAGTCGAGTCAATGCTAATCTCTCGTAAGAGTTGACGATCGTTTGTCCAGTTATGCGATCGCAGTGCACCATCGGCTTACAGCAAAAATTCACTATCTCACATTCAGTGATTATTCCACATTCTACCACATTATTATTCCAATACAAACTAAACTACACAAAACCTTCAGTGAACACTCAAGTGCATTTTAGTGATTTCTATCGGTCTTTGCACTGCCTGGCGTAGACGTGACGGCGACGCAACACAAAGTTGACATTACTTTCCTTCCGTCACCGCTGCGTCAATTGTGGACAGACTCATTGCACTTTGATATTCCGTCTCTTCCGTATCCGTTGCGTCAATATAACAGATTAACACGATAGTATGTCAATTATTCAGAGCTACAGTATACGAGTTCGTGACTTTTTGCAGTCAGCCGACGATTTATATTGTTAAATCAAATGCAATTTTCTAATTGTAAATGTCAATAGATTCAATCCAATTTTCTGCCAACACAAATGCAGCCCTAAACTTCTCGTCTCACTCCACTTATTCCATTACGTCCCTATGTACAACACCGCCGTCAAACTATCTCTATAATTACATTAGCCATATAAGCCGCCAGCTCAGTTGATTGTAAGTGCTGATCTGTGTACAGTGTTGCCGTGTCCCCGATATTACCATTGTACTTCAATATCTGATATTACTCCGTGCTGAGTGCTCTCGGATATTTCGCAACAGCGCCGTGTTTTTGTTCCATTTCGCGGTTAGATATGTTTTCCCCCCGCGTTGCAAGTCAAAGAACTACTCGAGAGAGGTCGTAATGAAAAATAAAGCCACGCTGGATCTGAGATGGTGAATACAAAATGATGATTTTACAACGGTGCTCGAAGCAAGAGAAGTTCAACCCGTCTGTGTTCCCGAACAGGGCTCCCAACAGTTTCTACCTTCAAAAATAGTGAGTTTTAATGACTTTTAAGTAGAAAAATATACCAAAAAATTACCTAAGTAAATCAACGATTAAAAATAAAATAAATAAATTATATCATTTGACTTACTAATGAATGATCATTTGATATTATAATTGAGGGGGTCAGAATATAAAGCATCCAATGACAATTTTAAAAACAAGATTGCCAAATGGTGGTTGCTTCATTCATTAAAAATTAGTTATTTTACATTTGAAGCAATGCTTCAAAAATCACTTTGATCGTTCATCTAAAATCAAATCGCAGTCAGTGGTTAATTTGTAAAATAATACGTGTGCGAACGATCGTCGATTATCAGGAGGGGAACCACATTTGCTTACGAACACAATGGGGGGTTTGGGGGGAGGGCCCCCCAACATAATGAGAGCTCCGTGAAAATTTAAATTCCAGGAACAAATTTGGCGCTTTTTATGCGATTTGTACACGATTTTAAGCCAATTTTTACTTCTATGACAAAAAATTAGTTTTAATGACCATAATGACTATAAATCATGGAAAAATGACTTGGCTAAAAGAAATGACTTTTAGTGAAAACAGTGACCAGTTGGGAACCCTGTCCGATGAAAGTGTGACAGGAGATTAACTGAAACTAATAACGTATCGAGCGCATAAGTCAAGAGTTACAGAGTATGCAGTTTGTTGTTACTTGGCACATTGTGAAAGCGTATCTGTGCACTATGGAAATGTACTCAATGAAGCTGCATGTAGATATTCCGTCTGAATTAACAAGGCAGAGTAAATCTGCGCGTGATATCGACTGTTGTTATTAGATGCAATCAGGGTGATATTTGGAATGAGCTAGAAACGGATGAGCAGTCGCCAAATAATACACAGTTGGGGTTGTTTCGTTATACTGAAATACATACTTGCAAAACGGATAGTAACGGAACCAATTGGTTGCCATTTTAAGGTAACGTACCATCAACCTATATACACAAATATTTGTTCTTGAAATTACAAGTTCAAACATCGTTTTCCTACATTTCAACTATATTTAAGTATAAATGAATCATAAAAGTCATTTAACTTGCAACCCCTGTCGTACAGGTTTCAATTTATTGCCTTACGAGATTGAACAAAACTGTAACACGTAGGAGGTATAGGGAAATCATTTAGTTTTTGGTTGATAACTTTTAAAATAGCACACGTAAATTGTTTTCAATTTTTTCCCTAAAAGAATATCCAACTATCTATATACCTAGAAATCAGTTTTTTTGAAAAAACGTTAAACCTCTGTAAAATTCAAAACTCAAAAACGTAAAAATAGCATGGAAATCGTCATGATTTTAATGGCCTAGATAAGACTACTTGTTAAAAATAGGAATTTATAACTTATACAATATCTCAAAATCTAGACACGAGAAGTTGTTCATATTTCACAGAATCGTGTAGTATCAATTAATAGTGCTTATTGATACTGTTTGTATAGTAAAAAAATAAAAATAAGCTAAAAATAAGCTCATTTGGAATTGTTGAGCCACCTTAACAGGACGTCTGAAAGAATGGAGACTTCTTCCAGATTATAAAACGTTGGCATGTGTTGTGTTGGCGTGCGACTGACCTTGAGTGCCGTCTGATTTGTCCGACTCCGACCACATCGCTACGTTCTCCCCGCCGCCATCTTGAATCTCGACTTTCATCTCACCTCGCTATGTCTTCGGATGTTCTCTCTTTGCCGTGCACGCGTCGAATGACAACTCAAATTTGTGCCCAGCCCTTTTATAACCTCGCCATGGATCGCAGTTTCCATTGTTGGAAATTGGAGGGAAAATAAGTTAAAAGCGCGCGAAACGGAAGTCTCTAGTTGCGATTGTTGACGGCAACAATGAAAACTGTCGCCCGTGACAACAATCAGTGGCATCGCCGAGTCGAGAATAAGCATTGGAGAGAATATTAACGTACTGTTTCAAACTGTTTCAATACTGACGAAAGTAAAATTACCTATGTACAAAAGCAGAAGGACTGTAGTCAATTTTCTGGATGCACAGATTATGATAGTCAGCTTCGAACAAATTGCATTTGGCACCTAAAAACAAGAATACTCGGTAAGCTTAAATAAAATTATCCGGTCTTTTCAGTCTCTTCACACTTTCAGCATTGAATGAATCAAAACTCAGCTCTGGAATATTATCAATTTTAACAGTATTAAAACTAGACAATATAATTACACCTCTAGTTAACATTTTAATCCGCCGCTTGGAAACTTGAATCTAGTGATCAGAATGTTTTCCTATAGGAATCCTGCTCGTGACATCACAGTGGTAGAAAAATGGAGGCTGCTATGGTAGGGGAAATGTGTCAAAGCTATAATTAATAGCTATAAAATCATATTTATCAGATGAATATTTAACTTGAACATGTGTATGGATAAATATTGCGTATTATTATTAGCTTATACTTACTTAAATATCTTTCTTTCACAAGTAATCACTCTAAATATGAGATTTGGATTGCCGCTGTCAGATTTGTTTATTCCCTATACTTTTGTATAGGTTACTATACAGTAAGCGACAGGGCAAGTTGGACCCCAGGTATAATTTCCACCCCTACTGAACCTTCCCCCACCATGCTACCACGCTGCCGAGCTGCAATCTCGCCGAACAACAAGACCTGTCAAAACAAATTGACATGGGTCGATATCCAACCACTTCATTAGTTACAAATATTATTTTGTTGCGTTTTTGCTCAAAATGATTTAGTTTTTGTCAGATTATTATCCTGCTTTAAAATTGAATGTCATACCTCTTTTAAATTTAAAAAATGGTCAATATTTGACTAAACTACGGAAAAAGGTGTATCACTGCAAATACAGTTGGAAATTCGATTTGTCGCGGTTTATAGACCATTATTATTATTTATTAAGTCTATATTCTCAACAGAGCCAGGCTCCACTAGTGAGAATGTAATATAGAGAAGGGAGGAGAGGAAACCCGGTACCGGCATGTAGCCTACTCCTGACGAGAGATACCAAGGGGACCAACGGCTTAACGTCCCTTCCGAAGGACGGTGTAACATTCACAGCACGAGCCTCCACAACCCGCGCCGTCGAGAGACTGATAACAGGTGGAGGGAGGTCGTCACACTGACCCCCAAACACCCCAGTCTCTCTGACCCAACGGCAGCAACCTGGCAAGGCAGAGTTGAATGGTCACCCATCCAACCGCTGACCGCGCTCAATGTTGCTTAACCTCGGTGATCTAACGAGAACCGAGGTATCCAACACACCAGCCGTTGGGTAAATCGTTGGGTATAATAAAGTTGCGTTTGTTTGTTTCATGAATTTATATAAACGATCGACCAGGCAGTGAATAATTGCTAGATTGTATGACGCAACTCCAATTGCATTTATTCAATATTATTGGACAAACATTGATTCTTCAAATCAATAGTTAAGCATGAATAATTCAAATTATAGTCGCAAATTTTAACAACGAATGAAGATGAATGAATCGCCGTGTTTCCAAGCAGTTTGTGTGCAGCGTCTGATGATTTATGTTACAATACACAATTTGAATATCATGATGTTCAAATACATCATCAAAGAAACGTAATAATTTGACAGCTAATTTATTAGTTTATTTGTGGTAAATAAAGTTTTATCTTGCAAGATGGTCTAATATCTGATCATTGCTAAGGGATGAGGATGTGACGGCGGATCTTGAATGACTCGATAGTTATAGCGATATTCAGGTAATATTATCACCAATGTTTATCTTTTAGTACAGCTGACTCTTATTGACTGTCATTAAATTTGGGGGTTGAGATTCTACTCGAGGACGATATTGTCGACAATAATTTGCATCAGTGGGTGTTTTTCACTCGCCATGGCAGACCATTAAGCTCGTGACCAATCGCCCGACAAATATTTGAGTGCTCGATCGAAAGGGAAGCCAGTGTCAAGCCAAGAGCGTCGTTTATTTTTGACAGTGTATGCAAACTTGCGTAAGCAGAATCCTGGACTTGGTGTGAAAGACGTGATAGTGAAGGCAGCCGCGTTGTGCGGCATTTCTGTATCTTAAGCTTAAAGCGAATTCGAAATGAAATTCGACATGATATTCAAATTGTGTATTGTAACATAAAATCATCAGACGCTGCACACAAACTGCTTGGAAACACGGCGATTCATTCATCTTCATTCGTTGTTAAAATTTGCGACTATAATTTGAATTATTCATGCACAACTTTTGATTTGAAGAATCAATGTTTGTCCAATAATATTGAATGAATGCAATTGGAGTTGCGTCATACAATCTAGCAATTATTCACTGTCTGGTCGATCATTTATATAACTTCATGAAACAAACAAACAAACAAACGCAACTTTATTATGGTCTATAAACCGCGACAAATCGAATTTCCAACTGTATTTGCAGTGATACACCTTTTTCCGTAGTTTAGTCAAATATTGACCATTTTTTAAATTTAAAAGAGGTATGACATTCAATTTTACGGCAGTATAATAATCTGACAAAAACTAAATCATTTTGAGCAAAAACGCATCAAAATAATATTTGTAACTAATGAAGTGGTTGGATATCGACCCATGTCAATTTGTTTTGACAGGTCTTGTTGTTCGGCGAGATTGCAGCTCGGCAGCGTGGTAGCATGGTGGGGGAAGGTTCAGTAGGGGTGGAAATTATACCTGGGGTCCAACTTGCCCTGTCGCTTACTGTAGCAACCTTTTCTCACGCAGGATGCCTATACTTATATCCTTGTGATAATAAAGAGATGTAATAATGGGATATCCTAAGTATGTTGGATCTAGTTGGCCTTCAATCTCTCAGTCCTTCTGTGATTACATCGCGACCAATCTCAAGGTTACAGATTTGTAAATACAGCTGTTTTATTCAGCTACTTCTCAAATGAAGGCCTAACAGCTGCGACATTTTCCTTCTCATCCTACCACACAGAGCTGGCAAATCATTTAGTCTCTTATAGCGTCCATGAAAAGTGTAGCCTGGAATAGGACGTGTAATGCTGCACGTTAAACTCTAGTTAATTATCTCCTGCGTTAACTAAGCGACCACATTCGGCCGTAAGAGTGATTAGAAAGTAGCTATAAAGAACGGCGCCGAGTGCCTGAGAACCGCCGAGTACAAGAGAAGGGTTGCCACAAAACCCTCACAATAACGGCATCTATTGGCGTTCCCGCAGAGCGTATCACGTAAACCCAGCATTGTTCCCGCAGAGCGTATCACGTAAACCCAGCATTGAAATGCCGGAGACGGTCTTGCTATGCTCCACATTGCGGTAGAGACGGGCAGTAAAAGTCGGGTCCGTATAGTTCTACAGTCCCAAGATTGTGTAGACGTCCGGCCAAGAACAGAGTCTACATCAGAAGAAGTAAAT
Organism: Leuctra nigra; assembly: GCA_934045905.1. Classification (NCBI taxonomy): domain Eukaryota; kingdom Metazoa; phylum Arthropoda; class Insecta; order Plecoptera; family Leuctridae; genus Leuctra; species Leuctra nigra. The sequence goes on from OW203765.1 coordinate 33,013,373, forward strand.
AGGCGGTGTAAGTACGAGATGTACATCAGAGAGTAGGTAAATAATGTGTTGGTCAAGGATATATTACACATAATAGTGATATAAGTACAGAGATGTTGTATAATAATATCATGTCCAATAAAAAATGATAGACGGATATAAATTTGAGGGACAGGTTTCAATGCTAGCTACTAGATGTTAAACAGAAATCAAGCCCAAACTTATCTCATAGTAAGTAGCAAAGTTTATCAATTTTTTTTTATCACAGAGCATACATAAATGCACACTTCCAAATTAAATAGGAGTGGGGAAAATCGCTCACAAAAATATAGGCCACAGAAGAAATAAATTCTGACTAAACTCTTAACATAACAATATGAGTAAATAGTGACTTGACTACTAATTTAAACCATGTATGAAATGCTGAAGCGGATTCGCCCGCTGTGTTTGAACTGGCGACTGTACGTTTGTCAAGGGAGGTAAATTTCAAGGTGACTCTAAAAGTGGTCAATAGTCCCATGTCATACAATAGTAAATTAGTGAAGAGCCGTAAGAAGTGGGCAACTATTGGCAAAGAGTGGGAGCCGTGAATCAGTCCTATATAGTGGCTGTTCCTCTCATCTATACACTTGACAGCTTCTTGTCAGACACGTCAACCACGCGTGGTGCGTATCCAGCTATGACGTCACGACGTATCCGCGATCAGGCGCTATTGAACAGCGATGACGTCACGACGTATCCGCGATCAGGCGCTATTGAACAGCGATGACGTCACGAAGTATCCGCGATCAGGCGCTATTGAACAGCGATGACGTCATCAAGTATCCGCGATCAGGCGCTATTGAACAGCGATGACGTCATCAAGTATCCGCGATCAGGCGCTATTGAACAGCGATGACGTCATCAAGTATCCGCGATCAGGCGCTATTGAACAGCGATGACGTCACGAAGTATCCGCGATCAGGCGCTATTGAACAGCGATGACGTCATCAAGTATCCGCGATCAGGCGCTATTGAACAGCGATGACGTCATCAAGTATCCGCGATCAGGCGCTATTGAACAGCGATGACGTCATCAAGTATCCGCGATCAGGCGCTATTGAACAGCGATGACGTCACGAAGTATCCGCGATCAGGCGCTATTGAACAGCGATGACGTCATCAAGTATCCGCGATCAGGCGCTATTGAACAGCGATGACGTCATCAAGTATCCGCGATCAGGCGCTATTGAACAGCGATGACGTCACGAAGTATCCGCGATCAGGCGCTATTGAACAGCGATGACGTCATCAAGTATCCGCGATCAGGCGCTATTGAACAGCGATGACGTCATCAAGTATCCGCGATCAGGCGCTATTGAACAGCGATGACGTCATCAAGTATCCGCGATCAGGCGCTATTGAACAGCGATGACGTCATCAAGTATCCGCGATCAGGCGCTATTGAACAGCGATGACGTCATCAAGTATCCGCGATCAGGCGCTATTGAACAGCGATGACGTCATCAAGTATCCGCGATCAGGCGCTATTGAACAGCGATGACGTCATCAAGTATCCGCGATCAGGCGCTATTGAACAGCGATGACGTCACGACGTATCCGCGATCAGGCGCTATTGAACAGCGATGACGTCACGACGTATCCGCGATCAGGCGCTATTGAACAGCGATGACGTCACGACGTATCCGCGATCAGGCGCTATTGAACAGCGATGACGTCACGACGTATCCGCGATCAGGCGCTATTGAACAGCGATGACGTCACGACGTATCCGCGATCAGGCGCTATTGAACAGCGATGACGTCACGACGTATCCGCGATCAGGCGCTATTGAACAGCGATGACGTCACGACGTATCCGCGATCAGGCGCTATTGAACGCTCACTTGCGGCGGCTTGTTTATATCCTCTGACGGCACGAGAGGAAGAGGAAGGAAGTCCTGACGGAGACGCGCTTCCGTCGACAACAGGATGATTCAGGACGAGATTAATATTTCATAAGCTGGAGGAGGACGTAATGCCAGGATACATTCACATTATACTGCCGATCTGTAGACAGTAGAATAATAAAAACAAATATATTGTCACAATGGAAATGGTATAAAATTATTATAAAATTATAATGCTGAAATTTAACTACGGTCTTAAAAGATTTTGTAACTTCGGCTGTTAAATCGATGTAAATATTTTCAAATCTTGAGATGTACGTACAGATACGTCTACATCCGCAGACGTAAAAGACTGGTAGAAAACAAAGATTGATCGAATAACGTAATTGCCAGATCGATAACAACTTTATGCTAAAAAAAACTATCGGAATATTCTAGCAAACCACGGCACGGCACACGACACATCGTGTACTCTTGGGTTTCTTTTGAATGCGAAGAACAAAAGTCGAAGTCGCTCCGCAGCATTAACATTGGCAGGAGTCCCAAATCGAGATAATAAAATACGTTGGTTGTCAATAGCAAATGAAGCAATCCATTCCTCCGCAGATATCTCGCATCAAGAGACAGAAAACATTCAGATGCGCAGCGCGACTTGAAAAGAAACTCGCATAATGATGCTGGCAGGTAATAAAGAAATCGCGCTCATTAGCTATTCATATTTAGAATCTAATCAGAGCTCGGATTCGAGGACGCACTTGACTCGCGGATGTCGTTTGAGATTCTCGACGACGCGCACAATACGACTAATGCGCGTTTCCAATTCCCGATCTCTGGAGCAAATTAACTGGGGCTCCTCGTTCTTTTCCCTCCTGGTAAACATCTTAATCTGAAACCAACACAATCACGACGAAGCCGAGGAGATCTCGACATTCCGGGGATGAGAAGTGGAGCATCATTCAATCTTGAGATGAGGACTTTGGCAACGCTCGTGCGAATGAAAGAATATAGAAGAACCCTTCTTACCTCTACGATAGAAGATTGCAGAAGTCCGATCGGATTGGAAGGAAATATTTAGAAGAATGTGGGTCCGTGTGTATTCAAATGACACTGAATATACGAGCTAGTTTTTTTGTCTGGGGCTTAACGTCGCACTGTTCTGCATTGAGGCTAATGGCGACGGATGAATGATTATGATTGATGATTGGGAGATGATGGTGAAGAGTGGGTAAGGATGGAAGGTGGGAAGTAGGCGGTCGTGGCATATTAGTAGCGTACCTTCCCAGCATTTGCCTGTCGACTGAGGGAATACCACGAAAAACCCCCAGTCAGGAAGGACGGCCGCGGGAATCGAATCCGGGCTTCCGGAATACAAGTTCAGAGAGGTACCACTCAGCCATACCTGTTCCGTACGAGCCAGGTCTTTTACTTACTAATTATCTCATTATTTTCTACAATCACTATAAAAAACGGATTTATCTTTGAACACGTAAATATCCGGACATTTAGCTGGATCCACATAGACCGTTTTTGCGTTTTCCGTTTTCTTGCTTTGACCGATCACAAGTCCAGAAACCGCAAACGGCAGACTTGTGTTTGGTTAATAGAAAGAAAAAAAACGGAATACGACCAAGATAATTTTCAGCTTTTAGCTGCAAAATAAATCTCTAATTATCTAAAGCGTCGCATACTAACAATGATTTCCTAATCATCTGAACGCTTTCTAAAACATTTATTTAACCGGAATATATTTTCGCATCCTCATAATTTCAGTAATAGTAGAAATAAAGGGTCTCCGCACTCTCCCTCCAAGAGCCGATTCGTATCTACCCACCATTTTATGTAAATATTTTCCGCCGCGTTTGACAAAGTAAACAATTTTCATGACATGCCAACAGTATTACATTACCCCTTGTAAGTCGCACCGGCAATTCACTATCCGTAAAAAACAATTTTCTCCGTCACTAAAGAAACCCCGCACGTAATAGCCCTGTTTGCTCCGCTGGCAAATAAGTGAGTTGTTGACTATTTGTTGCCGCTATTGATTACCGAAAAGCACGTGAGGAATCCGGCAATTTCCCCCCGTCTAACATGATATTAGTGTAATAGACGCAGGCGTGAGCGCATTCATAACAAGAGGGGTATTGATTTCACATCGAATCAATATCACGCTGTCAAGAGAAAATGTCCGCCCACGCAAGAGGGGCTTAATAAGATGTTTTTTATTTTCGAGGAAAGGCGTCGTCAGTCGGTCTGGACGGTGTTTTGAGACGTGGCAACACTGTCTAGGAGACGAGGCTACATTGGCATCAATGTCTAGACGCAACTTGGCAACACGGTTCGCCAATCTACTCTTGTCAATTAAGGTGAAATATCCCGCTCGTTGTCTTAACTTTGTGATTGTCAATTACAGGGAATTCAAGATGAAAATGATTCAGCAAATGAAAGCAACTAATTACGTTTGAAAACTCGAAATTTCGATTTTTTACAATTACAATAAAACTTACACAATCAATAGATTATTTTTGGACGTTAACGTGTAAAGAAAGATGTAACTAATTTTAAAATGCTGGATCATTTTGCCCACAAAAACGAGAAACCTTGAAATGTTGACATCGTAAATACATCCGGCGTCTTATCAAAGTAATCAGCGACAGCATGCGGCCGATACCACGTGAGAAGAGTGATAGCATCTACATCAATGGGCTCCATCTTGAGGCATGTATGAATTAGCTTTAAAGGGGGAGCTTTAAAGTTGTCAATAGTAGGTATACCGATAAACTGACAGCTTTTAGTTCCAAGTGGACAGACACACAAAAGTGTAAATACCCTAAATATGGAATATTTATGTATATAAATATTCCATTCATCTTCCTCATAGCTTCTAATACAATAATCTCTTGAAATGTATCCCAGTAATCTGACGGGACCGATTGCTGAATTGAGTTATCGAGCTTCAAAGTGATTGTTTCGATACTTCCCAGAGCTACATTCTTCTCCACACTTCGCTAGGCTTATTTAATCAGATATTGAAATTTGTATTCCGAAATAACGAAATTCCGAGAGAGAAGTCAAAAGAAATCATGTTTCCGAAAGCCAATTTACTGCGTATTTTTTCCATCTCCTTTGAAGAGTACCTAACGGTGAATCGCATTCAAATACACATGCGAATTACATTACAAGTATCAACCATTATTTCCAATTATTGCACACGTCAAAGGAGACATGAAGCCATCTGTATGAAAAAGAGAAGCATTGACAGAATGTCCGCATCAGTTGATTTCGAGCTTTGCGCAATCGAATGGCGGAAGGTAAAATCTATTTCCAGTCTTCTGTTTGCAATCGGTTCTATGTGCAATTGGCTCGGTCGCGTCATGGTGTAGTAGGGAGAGGTCCACAATTAAGACTGAGGGAATCAGTCCAAAATAGGGAAATTGAGTTTTTTTATCGGCTCTTAGCATGTAGTGATTCATTTAAGGAAATTAATTAAGTAAAAAAATTAAATGAAAGTATTTATTTATTGATCTTGAACGATATGTAAAGTAAAGCAATCCTTCACTTCCAAATTGATGAAAATATATATTAGTAGATTTTGTAAGATTTGCATAATGATGGTAAAAATGATGGGAAGGGTGGTGCTGGCTAGGAAACATAACAACACTTTCCTTCAACTCAAGGAAAACCACGAAAACACATCGGGAATCGAACTCACGACCACCGAGTGACCGAGAAACGTCTTTGAAAAGCTGAGTGGCTTTGAGGTGATTGGATATTGGTTATCTGGCAAACCTCGATCAGATACGTACACTTACATATAGCAAGAGTAAGAACGCAAGCAGACGGGCCGCGTGCATGAACCAGGTATAATGAGATGACCGGTTCATATGCACACTTCGCACCATAAGTGCAGTTTCATAGCATAGTGCAGGGGTCGTCAACCTGCGGCTCCTTGGTGGTTCTTGAATGGCTCTTTATCATTTGAATAATGATCTGGAATCGAAAAATTATAAATTCGATAAAAACGCCCTGCGGGGCAACATTTGGAAGATAATTTGATTCAATTTGTTCATTTTAGAGTCCCAGAATCACCTTTTAAATTGTTGAAATTTTAAAATCACGCCATGCGGCGCAACAATTCTCAGGGTATTCGTCAAAATATAAAAATAAAGTTGCAATTAAATTGATTATTTTCGGTGTGTTTTATTTGATTGCCTCTACTGCGGCTCCCATTATTATCTAACTAGAGGGTCCCGTCATGTATAACATGACCAATGCGCACCAGTGAGGTATGCATAAATATTAAATATAAAAAGACAGCAATATTTGTCAGCAGATTGTGCGCCGTTAATACACACGTTACGTAATTAACAGACCAAATGCCCAACAAAATACCTAAATGAGGTACGAAGGAAGGCAATTTAATCATACCTATTATGGTAAATCAATTACATAAGTCTTCAAATGTAAACCATGACCATGAGTATTAGTAAGAAAATTAAGAAAATGTATAGTGTCATAATGCGCCGTTAAAATATAGGTGAAGTTGATATCGTGACCCGATACACACGACACATTCTTTATTTGTGATACCAATTCATAGTTTGCACGTGACATCATCTCATTGTTGAGAGGCCATATTGGTGTAACGTGTCAGAACGGCTGTCAATCTGTGTTTCGGTATTGTGGTGATATAATGGTTACCTGTGCAATAAACTGCAGAAGAAATTCTTATGGGTATAAAACCACCTCATATACCAAATATCTTTGATTAACCGCTTATAATTAGCATTAATCGACTTGACATCTGTAAAATGGTTGAAATTTACTTTTTTACATTGTTGATGAAAAACAAATGAAGCTCGTGCAAACTATGAATGCATGGTGAGCTTCATTATATCCGTTTCTCTGAGGTCAGAGGTAGGTATAAGAGTGGAAGGTCATATGTTTTGGATTTCTCAGTGCACACTTTTGGAATGGTAATCAAGCTCTATAAGTACCTACCATTGGACTGATGTTAACAAATACAGTTATATTGAAGTATAGGTACCCTTACAGAAGGCCCATGTCACCATTACAAATATGATTGGATGAAGAATTCAGCTCAGAATTACTGGTTATTGAGATCACTTTAAGAATCATTGAAATTGACATCCGCCCATCTGCCTCTAAGGTACCTATCAGTATGCAATGTAAAAATTTAAGCATTGATGTTTAAAACATTACCAACAGTAACTTGACGTCGTTTACATTGACTCAATACACACCACTCTTAGTAAATAAGAAACGAAGGAAAATTATTTCCCAAGAAAATGTATAATATAACTCCATCGACTTTGGTTTGATCATGTTCACGGCCTACGAAATTCAGAGCAAGAGAAAATAAGAAAAATAACATTTGAAGTTTCTTGCCGAGATGACGTTTTTAATGTCATGTGCTGGTTTAGACCGTATTAGTATCTTATTATGAATTTATTATAATTACAAAAGGATAAGGTGCTCGTCTTAGGTGAGTTTCGGTTATTAATTTATTCACAAAAGGCAGAAGATGTAATTTTAGACATGATGGCAATAAAACGCCTCCATCTTAGTTATAGTTTTCAATAAATATCAATGTCAAATCGAAGCGCGCAACCGTTCCTGACACACACACAGATAGACAGACAGAACTGGGTAACTACAAGTAAGATTATTAATTTTTGGAAACATATTATATTGCATTTCAAATGTGATTTAAAATGCATACAAATTTGAACCTTGACTTTCAGAACCAAGTTCAACACAAATTTAACTTTCTTATGTTCGTCACCGTTGTGGACAAGCTAGGTAATGGAACTTCTCACATTCTAACGCCAAGCCAATCACAAGACAGCGCTGGTAGTCTGCTAGCGAGCCTCTGCCAACTGACACACGGCGCTGAGTGGCGGTCCTCAAGCAAACACACTCTTTAACACTTCTTTAGCACTCTTGCCAAGCGTGGTGGCGGACACAGACGACTCCCCTCTCTCTCTGCATGTCTGATATTTATTCCTGGCACCAGAACCACGTGAATAACTCGCGCTATATCGGTGCTCCGTGTGACGTGGAAGGTAAACAACACTCGGATGAGAGAGATGACGAACAGATGGAGGAGGCTGGCAATCTGGACCAGAATCAATCATTCACTCGATAGGCCAATGATGAGGGTTGGAGGACTTGCCAGATTACACATGTAGTTATTTATTGGCACTTTTAATTTGAAATTAAATGTAGAGATCAATTACTAAGGGCCGGTATTGTCATTAGTTAAAGCTGCAGTTAGCGTGTAAGCTCCACTCCAGAAAACTCGGTGTGTTACCGATATATACTGCAATTTAATTCCGGGGCATATTTCCTCAGTATAAATAAACCTCGTGCTACATGGAATGCAGATTTTTGAAGCAATGAACAGTACATCATGTTAATATACCACATTTTCAGAAGTGGAGCTTAAAACTTATTGTAATATGGCCCCAAGGGCCGGTTTTTCAATCGTCGGTTAAACCAGTTTAATTGGTCGTTTAAGGAAAGTAATTGGTTGTTGCCATGGCAATAAGTCCAATCAACTATTTAAAATTATGCAGAGCATTGAAAAACTGGTACAAAAAACCAACAAACAATTCAAGAAAATTAATACACAATTACTAATCAAGTGCAACCCATAAAAAGTAGCTTCTAATGTTTGGCTAATACTGTGGGTAAAAGTTTTCTTGTTTTATCATAAAGAAGCATGGAAAATTGAAATTAAAAGAAATTGATCAGAGTGTGTACATAAAATAACGCAGTTCAACTTTATTTCTCATTTACTTCCTTGTTTTGCCGTCTGGATAATATATCATGATGATTGCATCAAGAAGATAATATGAACCGTGTCGGTTGTAACATTTTCCAATTCCCTTGTCCGAGTTCAAGTCCCGTTTCTTTACGAGTTCAACGTGTTTCCATGATGAAAACTCTGGAATTAGCCGCGCGGAAAGTTCGGCAAATTGAGTTGTTGAAACAAATAACTGTCAACCCGTGCAATCTACTCTCGTTTCCCTGGGACAATACAGAATGCATATTAAACAGCTGATCAAATTGAAACTTTCCACTCAGCGGCTAAGCTGGAGGAATGGCTTCCAGAAAGAATCCGGCCAAATCTCACATATCCCAGGGGTGCACAGGGAAAACTTGGTGGGAAAAAATGAAAACAAAAAACATGCAAATAACGCGTGATATGTCAAGACCAAAAAAATATACCGATTGGAAATTAAAAATAAAAAATAAATCTGATAAGAAAGGAAATAAAATAAGGACACGACCTTGTACAGCAAACCCCAAAATTATCAATGTAAATAAGAGAATAATATTCGACCGATATTTTGTTAATTATAAAATGTTCAATTACGTTTACCTTAATATACCGACTAAAAAACTTAAAATTTTTGTATTTTAAACTTTATAAAGTGGTTACCATCAAATAAGAAAATTTATAAAAATCGAAACCTGTACAATTACATAACAAAATTAAGTAAATCACATAATTTTAAAAGTTTTGCCTTCAATAGTCAAGAAAAGTGGTTACGTAACCAAGGGATATTCTAGAACTTTTAAATTCCCGATTCCACTGGAATTCCATTTCATGCAATGTTAATCCTCATGAGTCATGGCCTTGACCGGATTCCATCCGAATGGAATTGGGAAAACGTTCTAGAATATACCTCCGAGTCCCCTTCCATCTGCGACGTTGTCCACCCCTCATCTCACGCACAACGTCGATCTCGTCCCCGCCTGGAGTCTGAAACTTCCTGATCCATCATCTGCAGAGCTTGATCGTGTAATAAATTACCTAATTAGCCGCCGGTGCACGGCGGAACAGCCGTCAAGATCCGCTCCGAGAGATCGGAAATAGCGCCGCGACGCTATTTATACGCGGAGACGCGGCGTCGTCGGTCCACGTAGCAACAGACACGGGCAATATGTTTCAATATGACACAATATAATAAGTAGACGTTGACATTGTATTCGATAAGAAAAGAAAATGCCAATATATACAATTATTTACTTTTTTAAATAATATCAATATTTATTTTCTCTTAATTTTTAATAAAACGTAGATTTTCTTCAAAATTTTAAAAGTTCAAAGTAGGTAACATTATAAATTCAAATTTGAATAATCTTGAAGACACTAAACATATCGCAACATAATTGTCTACCTTTCTACATTTTTTTTTTTAGATTTACGATTAAAGAACGTTTTTACATGAAAATGTGCTATCATAAAAATCAATTTTAAAGTTTTCTCTTTACTATAACATATTTTTTCAGTACAAAATCAATTGTCTATATGAAAACACTGTTTAACGTCGGAAAAGTCATATCCTGTCGCCTGGAGCCTGACATTTATAGCGTGTGAACACTCTGGTAAATAATCACCGAGTATTATTGAAACTGCAATTAGATGATGTGAAGGAAGCGTTCTCAGTCCACTAGTTAAAAACCACCACATTCTTCCTTCAGGAAGAACATCGAAATATTCACAGATCAGGGAAACTCAGAAAGATTCAGAAGATTTCCATCAATATTGGATGCATTTTCATACCATTTGCGAGAAATGAAGATACTAAATCCAGAATAGCTTGTAAAAAAGTGATAAAAAATTAACGTCAATGTAGATTGTGAAAAAGCGTTCAAAATATTTGTTATGAGTATTTTGCGTATACGCATTAATGTGTGAAAGCCATTAGCAAATACGCAATAACCATTAGCTTCGACGGACTTTTCGATAGGTTTGAAAATTACAAAGTTATAACCGATCAAGCGAAAAAGTAGACACAGTCATATTTTGGGAAAGTTGGGATTGCATAATAATATACAAACTGGGAGACCGTTATATGTTACGCATAAACCTTTGTGTTCCACTTAATTTAATATGCACTTTGTGAGTTGCTGCTCTAATGCTCTAAATAATAGAAAAACACTAATAACTTAATAGTGAGTACCAGACTCATGCTCAAAACTAGTTGCGAAACTAGTCTGCAAGTATGGAAGTACATTAGAAAATACTTTTCAGAAAAGTGCATCTGTCATGAGAAAAAGTAGCAACACGTGATAACGTAACATAAGTTGTGAATTTGCTCTTGGCCATTCATCAGATGTCAGTAGTATGAAATATGGTTTTTACTGATTCCCTCAGTTACATACATACATATGCGCACTCATCTGCTTATGAGAAATCCAAGTCGAATGAAGTTAGACAGTTGTCAAACGTGGATGAAATTCACGGGTAAGTTGCTAACGCAGCTTATATTGGAACACAGCCGCTGCAATAAGAACTGCCTCGGTAGCTCAGCTGGTAGAGCATCTGACTGGATATCGGAAGGTCGTGGGTTCGAGTCCCACTCGAGGAAAATCATTTCACATTGCAGTTGGTATTTATTAAGATGTCAGAAGTGTTGGGATTTGTCATGAATTTTTTTGAGTGAAAAAATTTTCATGAAATGTTTTAAATCCTGAGGACGGTAATTTTTTATTATTATTATTATTTTTCTGGTAGCTGCACCGACATTTTTAAACGTATTTCTATCACGCATAAAGGTCCTCTGTAAATGAGTATTTTCATGTGAAAATGTTTAAGTCCCAACACTAGATGTCAGAAATAGCTTCACTCCACGAAAAAAACGTTGCATTTATTAAGCGAGCGGAGCGAGCGTCTCTACTTGACTCTTGCGGCACTTTCTCTGTGTGTGTGTTTTTTTTTTTGTCGCTTCAACTCAGGTCGCACCGGTCAACGTATCGATCTGAAATTTTGCACACACCTTCATCTCATACTAACTTAGACCTGTATAGTTTTTGAGAAAGATCCGTCCATAAATAAAAAAATCGTGTTTTTCCATATAAATAGCATTGTAGGTTCGAGGAGTCCGTTGCGGCCGCTCGATGCACCCCATTCAAAACAAACTCGGAAGCAGTCAGCTGTCTATAGATTATTGTTAGAATACGTTTTACGGTTAAATAGGTATAGTTATATAGCAATACATGCGAGGATATAGTTTTTATTTTATTTTAACCGATAGTATAGGTATTTATTGTTTATAAAAGTTTTAACATGCAGTCTTACTTTCAATCCTTTCAAATGCTAAGCAAATTTTTTGTAGACCGGCGAAATGTCTGCTTGATTGTAGAAATAGATTGGTTGGTTGGTTGATAAATGAAATTACGTTTATGAATTATTTTATTTTTTCAGTCAATACGTTATATTTATTAAGCGAGCGGAGCGAGCGTCTCCACTTGACTCTTGCGGCACTTTCTCTGTGTGTGTGTTTGTTTGTTTGTTTGTTTTTTTTTGCTGGTTCAACCCAGGCCGCACCGGTCAACGTATCGATCTGAAATTTTGCACACACCTTCATCTCATACTAACTTAGACCTGTATAGTTTTTGGGAAAGATCCGTTCACAAATAAAAAAAAATCGCGTTTTCTCATATAAATAGCATTGTAGGTTCGAGGAGTCCGTTGCGGCCGCCCGATGCGCTCCATTCAAAACAACTCGGAAGCAAGCAGCTGTCTATCTATTATTGTTTGAATACGTAACAATTATTTCTTTGCGGTTAGATAATAGTTAAAGCAATACATGCAAGGTTATACTTAGAGCTTATTTTATTATTTTTGAAGATGTATTTAATAGGTATAGGTATTTATTGTTTATGAGAGTTTTAACATGCAGTCTTACTTCCAATCTTTTCAAAGGCTGAGCAAATTATTTGTAGACCGATGAAATGTCTGCTTGATTGTAGAAATAGATTGGTTGGTTGATAATTGAAATTATGTTTATGAAATATTTATTTCATTTGTATCAGATACAATGTGTTAGGTTTGTGTTAGGTAAGCAATGTGCTAGCAATGTGGTAAGCAAAATAGCTGAATTTGCTTCTCATTGCAAGTTATTGCAACAGTTATTGCAAGTCATTGCAACATGATACACACTCATGTGTATTTATTTCAGTATTTAGGTACGTAGGTATTATGGAATTATTATAAATAAAAAATACAGAGATTCAAACCACAAAATAGGCCATTATCTAAGTGCTAATATGAGCAAACATAATTTAAGAAACATTATCCAAACAGTTACTTGCCGCTCCGTATAAAAGAGCTTATTTATAAGCTCATAAGCTCTTTTATACGGAGCGGCAAGTAACTGTTTGGATAATGTTTCTTAAATTATGTTTGCTCATATTAGCACTTAGATAATGGCCTATTTTGTGGTTTGAATCTCTGTATTTTTTATTTATAATAATTCCATAATACCTACGTACCTAAATACTGAAATAAATACACATGAGTGTGTATCATGTTGCAATGACTTGCAATAACTGTTGCAATAACTTGCAATGAGAAGCAAATTCAGCTATTTTTTATATAATTTAGTGGATCGTGCTTCTAGATTTCAGTTGTTTTAGGTATATTATTGCCGGCTTTTAAGGAATTATGGTTCGAGGTTTTGCACGTATCCGTGCTCGCTTATCAACGCGTTACACAGAGCGTTTTCCTAGTCACTCTAAAAAAATTCTGTGTGATTTTACATGTAATGTATATGGCATCTTCAGTCTCACGCTCATTCGAGGTAAAATTTACCATACACCGAACTGTTAAAATAACATAAACATGTATGGTATTTTTTCACAGACAGATATGAATATTTAGCAAGACATTGTCGATGCATAAAATCCAGGTATTTACCGTTAATTATACCCATACACCGAACTGTTAAAATAACATAAACATGTATGGTATTTTTTCATGGAAGATACGGATAATAGACAACATTTTAAACCCCGAGCGCCATCTACAACTATCAACATTGCATTCTGGGTTTAGGATGTGAAGAGTTTGACAGCTGCCTGGTTGACAGTGCTAAGATGCATAAAGGAAGAATGTTTTTCGGTGTTTATTATGTTATATCCTCTCTGTATTTAAATGTAACTAATTTTAGTGGTATTCAACATAATTATGAATAATATTAAGAATAGCAGATCGTACGGAACAATGTGTTGTGTTCCATTGTGCAAAAATAACACTAAATTTAGCCGTGAAGTGTTGTTTCAATACTTTCAAGGGACGTTGATTTGAAGAAAGAATGGATAATACGCAATAAATTATGTTTTTGTTGAAAATTTTTAGTGTAAGATGTAAATCCAATATTGTAGATATTATTAGCCTGGGCTTGAAATCATATTTATCGCTTTCAGGGGTATTCAAGTTATTTTTCCTCTTAACAAACAGGACATTTGTAGGTAGCCGAAAATCTTATTTTTGTCAGAAATTCTGAAAAAATGTGACAAAGTATGTTCCTGTATACATAACTAATTAACAAATCAATCTGACCTATTGGTTATTCATTTCGGTTTATTCATTTATTCATTTTGTTAGGGGAAAAACAGGGCAATTTTTCTTCATATTTCTTATAACCAGATTTGTTAAAATGTGCACCACATATTCTGTGGTTCTTAATAGGGGACCATTTACTACATTTTCCCTGAGATCCAATTCGCCTCACACGCCTCATTCTTTCTTCAAATCAATGTCCCTTGAAAGTAGTGAAACGACACTTCACGGCTAAATTTAGTGTTATTTTTGCTCAATGGAACACAACACACTGTTCCGTACGATCTGCTATTCTTAGTATTATTCATAAAATAATGTTGAATACCAATAAAATTAGTTACATTTAAATACAGAGATGATATAACATAACAAACACCGAAAAACATTCTTCCTTTATGCATCTCAGCACTGTCAACCAGGCAGCTGTCAAACTCTTCACATCCTAAGCCCAACATGCATCACGGCACGTCGCGCATGCGCAGTGAATTTTGAATGTTGTCTATTGAAAAACTAAAATTTAATTTTTATTGATTACTCAACCAGTTTTAATCAGATTTCATTTCTGTAAACGGAAATACATAGACAATTTTAAGTATGATCAGTACACTTATATAAATTATTTCACCCCAACCGGCCTCGAACCTGCGATCTTGTGTGTTGAACCTCATAGCGCTAACCCCGGGACCACGGCGCCAAGTGAGGAACAGAGCGGTTGAAACTGTTCTCGATCAGTTGAGTTAGAAAGTTGTGTTTGTGGGCAAAATTAATTTTCATGATTTATGAACATAATGATAATAGAGTTTATGAATTTCATTAGTTTGTAAGTTATGTCTCTATATTACTTACCGTCATTATAGACGTGAAATAAAATACCATACATCGAACTGTTAAAACTACAGCGGATGTATACCTGTGAAGTTATCTCCTGTCACTGTCTAATTGCCGGCTCAGTGGAGATGTCAGTTGACATCCGTGATCATTAGAAAGAGGGCTACCGCGTTCAGGTAGAAAAACAAACTTTGTATGATATTTTAGTTGCGACTGGACTATTATATTTTACTCTTCTGAGCCTGTGTTTATTTAACACAACAATTTCGTTTAAAATGTACAACTTTCATGATAATTTAAATGATACTTTGTAGCACTAAACTCAAATTACCAATATTGTCAGTGTAATTTGAAAAAACATATACATGATTGTATATTTATACGCTACATTGTCTATGCAAAATTACGATTTTTTTTACAGTGTAGTTACAATACAATGTGTTGGGTAATAGGAAATTGCTCTATTGTACGGAACGGCAAGTAACTGTTTGAATAATATTTCTTAAATTATGTCATGTTGCCTATTTTGTGAGTTTCAATCTCTGTATTTATCTGTATTGTTTAATTACCTGTTTTGTTTCTGTAATTATTATTTGGAATAAATCCCCTTGATACACACCTAAATACTCCAAAAAATACACATGAGTGTGTGTCTGTTACTAACTTGCAATGAGACACAAATGCAGTTATTTTTTATATAATTTAGTGAATCATGCTTCTAGCCTTCAGTATATTATTGCCGTGTTTTAAGGAATTATGGTTCGAGGTGTCGCACGTATCCGTGCTCGCTTATCAACGCGTTACACAGAGCGAAAAAAACGTTGCATTTATAAACTGATCGGTCGACATGCTGTTTGGAGTTTAAAAACACGTTGATTGTGTATTCTAACAACTCTGCATTCATTTAATAACGAACAGGGAAGTCATTCTGTCTACAAAGAACGTTCATCATAAATCCTCACTCCTTAATTCACCAGGGAACACTTCCTCATGTTTCAGAACAGACGACTAAACACGAACACAATGGTTCGCGAATAAATACCGATAATTGGGGGATGAAAATCATCTCAAACATCTCAAGAATCCGCAATACAACTTAACATCGCTCGGAATACCTCAGTAGCGTCGAAAACATTCTCAATTAAGTAGAGAACATTGAGTTCGCGCGATACTGTTTGTTACACATCGTAACTATGACAACTTGTAATCAATTTCCTTCACATTCCCCCAAGTCGCCGAATATAATGGGGTTGTTCACTGCCATTTGCTCTCACTCGCAGCGCTAGCGGCATTGGAGGTGCCTCTCTCTGATTGGTTGGTCTCTGAATCCAAGATCTCCTAATCAAACTCCCGCCAAGGTTTAAAAATATTCCATTCCGCTAGATGCATTTTGATTGGCTCTCTCCCGGACGATTAGAACAGCAGCGCCATCTACAATAGTTTTGCGTGAACAACCCCATTGGCAAACATACGAATTCATTACAGAGCGAAAACCCACCATCCGAGACGCCGAGCCACAATCACGTTACGTTTCATATGATTAAAGTCTCCAAGGAGTTGTAATTGATCTTTACGAAGTCAATGAAGAGGTTTTCAAACTTAAGTTTTGAACGCGAGCTCAAAGATGAAGCTGTCATGTGACAAGAACCCGATGCTTCTTTGTGGATCGGATTATTCCGGGATCGCTTAGAGGTAAGGAAACACACGGAAGTGTCCTGTTTTTACCGACGGTGTTGGATGTCTCCTTTTCATTCCCGCGGAATTCTCAGGTTGTGAGATAATCACTAGGCGAACTTTGTTTAGAAGTTGTAAATTGAACTTACAAAACTGTAACCTGTCGAGAACTAGAATGCAATAGTTGAGAAGTTTATAGACGAGACATTTTGTATGGCATCAGGAAACATGACTGTTTTATTTGCTCGAAAACAAAAAGTATTCCAACTTTTAATTAAAACAGAACTAAATAATTGCAGACAACGGGAAGGTATAAACTAACTTTGCTGATTAAAATCGCACGTTAAGTCTTCGTTAACGAGTACTGTGCTTTTCTATTCCAGGGCAACAAGTGTTGATACAGGGCTCACGAGCGCGGGAAATCAAGTGAAAAAAACATAATTGCTGTGAGCGGAATCTGACGTAAACCTTTTCAAGTCGAGATTATTTGCATTTCATACGTGAGATGTTAATTCGTCCAAAAGTGCTTTCATTTTTCATAAAGCTAACCCGAAATCATGCATGATGTGAAAATACTCTATACAAATACTCAAAAACATTTTGAATTAGATAATTTTACAGAAATTGTGTATACGTAGCAAAACATGAATTTCCCAAAATTGATGGTGGCTATTAAAATGGCACACATTTGAGTACAAAAAGCTCTGCTGAAATAAACATTATGCCATTTCAAAGGGAAATTAAGTAGAATATATTCAAAAGTCATCTTCTCACACCATAAACCCTTTTAAATTAGTTATAAATCCATTTAAATACACACTAAATATGTGATAATCGTGTTAATGTCGCGGTATTTCAACTGCACAAAGCGAACTGTCGTCAGCATGTGCACTATAAAACACCCGGGAGATGGATAGTTCGCCGTCACTTCGCCAAACTTATTTCCACAAATCGGCGATTTATCTCCAACAACGCTCGCCCATTGTGTAAATAAACAATAAAATAACAATCCGGTAAATTACGTGTGATGTATGGACGATGATTTTATATGCCAGGCCACTGTAAATATTTGATGAATATTACTTTTGAACTTGCCGGCTTTTTTCTTGCTTCTTCAGTTAAAACGAGCGTAGCGAGATGTAAAGATTCCATTTCGTTACTTATATTTGAGTTGAAAATGGAGTTTCATATGAAAATGGAATTGATAAAAGTAGGTAACACATTTTTCAAGATATTAAAGGTGGTAGTAAAGAAGACCTAGTGTTCTATTTCTCAAATAAAGAATAGTGCTGACCTTATACATTACTTACAATATGGCTGCTATATTCAAATAAAATACTTCGTGGTTCATAACTCTGTCTGCTACCTGAGTTTTACCTATGTTAACATATAGAGTAACAGAAACTCGCCCTAACAAGGACTCCGACTCAAGTTTCAAGTTTCATCTACAGTAGCTCACCTGGAGAGACGTCCAGAGATCACCTCCATCGTTTTCTCTCGGGACCGAGTTAAACTAGACCTTTGATTGGTCAGCGTGATACCCATGATGCAATCCTCCGTTTTCTCTCGGGACCGAGTGAAACCAGACCTCTGATTGGGCGCCGCTTCGCTCATGATGCGTGCAATGGCCAATCAGGTGGCTCTAATTCTACGATTTCTCTCGGGTCCGCGTGAAACTAGACCTCTGATTTTTCAGCGCGCCAACCACGATGCAATATCCTCCGTTTTCTCTCGGGACCGCGTGAAACTACCTCTGAATGGAGACGACAGATTGGCAACATCGCAAAGCGTCTCAGAGATTGACTGTAACGAGGCCACTGCACAATACTGCATGGAATGGAACTCTATACGGGACACATTCAATGAAGTACGTTGTCCTTCCACTCCAACTGATGTAGCAGAAAGAATGCCACTTCACGAAGGCAAACAGACTCGATGGCGACACAGTGGTGCAGCTTAAGTGTCCGTAGCATTCATTCTACTGAGGAAAATAATTAGCGACTTGCTCGAGTGGAGAGAAAAACATGAAAAGAACATGTGTTGTCTCTTCGATTTTTGTTTTCTACTTAGATTTATTTGTCGCCCGGATCTAACAAATTAAATTGTCTTACGGTCTTAGGAAATAACAGTTATTTACTAATCCTAGGTATTGCGATCGAGTAGAGTAAAAACGTATTGGATTTTACAGCGAATTGTGCCAACCAATAGTTTGCTAGGAATAGTAGGTCGAGTTCAATTCAGATATAACACTTGTGAACTTACGTTAACATTTAACTGATTGCATTGAATTGATCGATCGATTTATAATTTATTCAGTACTAAAGTAGTGTTGTATGACAGCTCATCGACACACAACTCGGAATCAACCCCTCTAAAATAGGATAGAGAAGGGTCGGCAACCTGCGGCTCCTTAGTGGTTCTTGAATGGCTCTTGATATTTAAATAAAGATCTGGAATCGAAAAATACCAAAAAAAAATGAAAAAAACGCCCTGCGGGGCAACAATTGGAAGGTTGTTTGATTCATTTGTCTTGAATCACTTTTAAATTGTTAAAATTAAAAAAAAAACGCTCTGATGGGGTGGATTTGCAAAATTATCAAAATAAACAAGCCATGCAATTTATTGTTTTTAGTATTTTATATTAGATTCCATCTACTGCGGCTCCCATTATTTTCCAAAGTTATGAATTTTTGGGAAATTGGCTCCTTGACCAATAAAGGTTGCCGACCCCTGGGATAGAGTCTCTGCTTCCCAAAGACAAAGGTGTTCCTTCTGTCCAAGCGCGTATGACTGACAAGTAGATGGCGTCAGATAAAATGACATTTGATAATCGTATTGGACCCACAAGTCTTGATTGATTGATAGATTGACATCTCACTTGCGACACATATCGGCGTCAAGAACGAACTCTGACGCATTACAGCAATCATAACTATTACCAATATGAATGATTGATTGGTGACTCGAGAGACTGTCATAAGCTGTCACATCGAGTGGACAGCGTATAGATGAGCTGTCACTCATGAAGGAATGGAAAACGAAAAGAAAACACAAACACAAAGAATGCCGAATTTTCTTTAATCTCGAATAAGTCCGTAGAAGTCCGTACTTATTCTATCAAAATTTAGTAGTACGACATAATTAAAAAAAAAATGAATTTTAAACCTATTCTGAATATTGAAAAACTTTGATTGGAGGATTAAAGGTAACTACAATACAAATTCCTCAACAATCATGCCACATTACGGAACAAGTTGGGTGAGTGGTTAAAGCTCTGAACTTGTATTCCGGAGGTCCGGGTTCGATTCCCGCGGCCGTCCTTCCTGACTGGGTTTTTTTCGTGGTTTTCCCTCAGTCGATCGATAGGCAAATGGTGGGAAGGTAACCTACTAATAGGCCACGGCCGCCTCCTTCCCACCTTCCATCCTATCCTACTCTTCACCATCATCTCCCAATCATCATCGTAATCATTCATCCGTCACCATTAGCCTCGCTGCAGAACAGTGCGACGTTAAGCCCCAGACAAAAAAAAATCATGCCACAAAGTTAGTAAACAGCCATTCCAAGTACTCGCGAGCTAGCGGCATCCTCCTCACAATCAATCTACACACCTTGGGCAAGTGGTGTGGCGACTAATGGCCATGTCCTCTGCATGTCGCCATTAGCCGGGTGCGCTCCAGTGCCCCACGACGTCGTCCCGGGGTGGGGGGGGGGGGGGGGGCGTCGTGGCTTACACTTGGACGCAGCGTCGCCAGGGATCATGGGGGGGGGGGGGGGGGTAATCCCGTGTCAGGGTCACTTCATGTAGGGGTCAAATGCATTGTTTGAAATTTATTCCGTTTCAATAATCAATATCATTTTAGAGCTTGAATATTACGAAAAGTTTGAGGTAACATCCTTTTATATTCGGCGCTTTTTATAATGCATACAATACAAATTAACTAATGATTATAATACTACAAATATTCTTAAATACCAACATGTTAGATGAAACAAATGAGTACTTTATTTAGGTAAATCCCTCTAACTAGAGCAATAACTAACTAAATTAGGTATATTTGTTTGTCTCTTTTATATATAAAGTAGCTAAGTTCTACTTCTTTGTAATCTAGACCGAGTTAAATTCATGTCGACGAGAATGGAATAGGCATGCTATGTTTAAAAAACCCGCTGTGGGCTGACTTTTACTTTCTTTCAAAAGCGGAGGAAAAAAGTTCCACATATTATGAATTGAGGGGACAACAAAGGAGCGAAGGATACAAAGAAAGGAAGCCGGTATGAAGATTAGCTAGACGAGATGAAGAGAAGATCCAGCAGCAGAGGAACGCTTTTGGCGGTTAAAACTCCCCCGTGTTTCGGCATCAAAGAATCAGAGAGAAGGGATTAAAATTCATACGAAACGATTTTTAGAAGCTGCGTCGAAATAATGATAAAACGTGAACAGGTATTTAGACGAAGTAGAAAAATAACTTAAACATGAGTGAGTTGGAGTTTCATTCTTTGAGCAATTAGCAACAGATTAATGATTATACTTCAAGTTTTTAAAACAAAGTGTAAATTTCGCAGTTTTACCAGCTTTTTTCTGCAAGAGTAGCAGATTTGTAGGTGGACATGTGAGATTATACACACACAAAATGGATTATAAAGATAATATATGAAAAATTATACATAGAAAATATTATTTTAAATAAAATCAACCATTTTCAACAGACAGTACAAAACAACTAATATCTCAAAAACTTTTTAAATATGTCTCATCAAGGATAATCCCAAAATATGTATCATTCACAAGACTTAACAGAGCAATATAATAAGCACAATGTAAAGACTTACACTCAAGATTAATGTATTGTGAATGATTTATTAAAAATCGCCGCATGCATTTGGCCAACCTAAAATACACAAATCAAACTTTATTCAAAATCGCCGCATGCATTTGGCCAACCTAAAATACACAAATCAAACTTTATTCAAAATCGCCGCATGCATTTGGCCAACCTAAAATACACAAATCAAACTTTATTCAAAATCGCCGCATGCATTTGGCCAACCTAAAATACACAAATCAAACTTTATTCAAATTCGCCGCATGCATTTGGCCAACCTAAAATACACAAATCAAACTTTATTCAAAATCGCCGCATGCATTTGGCCAACCTAAAATACACAAATCAAACTTTATTCAAAATCGCCGCATGCATTTGGCCAACCTAAAATACACAAATCAAACTTTATTCAAAATCGCCGCATGCATTTGGCCAACCTAAAATACACAAATCAAACTTTATTCAAAATCGCCGCATGCATTTGGCCAACCTAAAATACACAAATCAAACTTTATTCAAAATCGCCGCATGCATTTGGCCAACCTAAAATACACAAATCAAACTTTCCTATGCGACCGATCATCAGTGGTAGAAATTCGCCTAATTTAACTTTGTCAAAATATCTTTTAAATTGCATCAGACCATTGGGGAAACCTTTGAAGTACAAAATCAATGATGCAATTGAATTTTCTAGAATTATTAATACATACAAATTACAGCCAGATGACAAACTGTACAGTTTAGATATTATAAATATGTATCCAAGTATTCCCATTGAAGAAACCATAAAAATAATAGAAACAACTCTGACTGATAATCCCCTTATACTGGGTGACGAAACTCTAAAAACTGAAACTATCGTCGATTTACTACGAACGTGCATGAAAGTAAATTACTTCCAGTTCGAAGAAAAATTTTACATCCAAAAATCTGGCTTACCTATGGGAAGTTGCTTGTCAAGTATCTTAAGTGATATTTTTATGGCCAACTTAGAAGAAAATTGTATTGACAAAAGCATATTAAAACCTAATATTTGGTGTCGATGTAGACGATATTTTCGTTATATGGAATCATGGAGATCAAAAAATGGAAGAATTCTTTGAAGCAATTAATTTAGAACATCCATCCATTAAATTTACAATTGAAAAAGAAATAGAAAAACATATTAATTTTCTAGATTTCGCCATAACCCGCTCCGATCAAAAATTATCTTCAAAAATCTACAGGAAAGAAACACACACTAACCAGTATATAAATTCAAGATCTAACCATGGTAATATTATAAAAGAAAGTACACTGAAATGCCTAATCAATAGAATGAATTCTCACTGTACCGAAGAATCGGATAAACAAGAAGAATTGGAAATAATTAGACAAGCCTTTATATTGAATGGTTATTCAAATCGACAAATTTCAAAAGTAATACGACAGTGCGAAACTCCAAGAGCACGAAGAGAAGAACCAGTAAATACAATATCCATTGAATATATTCCAAATATGTCAAATCACATCAGAAGAATTCTTTATAAATATAACGTTAGAACCACCTTTAAATCAACTTTTACGTTTAAAAATTCATTAATGAAAGTTAAGCCAAATGATGTTCTTCAAATGTCAAAGAATTGGATATATGGGTTGGAATGCCAATGCGGAGATGTCTACATAGGGGAATCAAAACGCCCTTTAGGAATAAGGCTCAGAGAACACAAATGCAACATTAAAAACAAGAAGAAAGAGCCTTGGGATGTAACACTAAAAAAATCTCTAGTAGCAGATCATACTGTTGAATTCAATCACGACATAGATTGGAATAAAACGAAGAAAATTATTAAAGAAGAGAATTGGTACAAGAGGAAGTTTAAGGAGACAGCGATAATGGAGTGTTTGAAGAAAGAAAATATCGGAGTTATCAGCCAGGGTAGTTTAGAATTTGATAATATTTGGAACGAAACCATTAGGGAACATGTTTTATATAAATTTAATCATTCTTGAAGTTAGTAAGATATTAATTTTCTTTTAATGTTAGGTACATTTTTTTGGATACTTAGTCGAATAGCCTTGTTTTTATGAATTGAGGAAGCCTGTCAATTTTCTCAACCTTGTTTGTTTTTAGTTTTTGAAGTAATGACTGATGAAGGTTTTTGTAAAAAAAAAACGAAATATTTCATTAAAAAATACATTAATCTTGAGTGTAAGTCTTTACATTGTGCTTATTATATTTAAATACCTCAAGAAAGAAGAACTAGCAATTAATTAACAGAGCAAGTTGGCTGAGGCAGTAGCTGTACTTGCATCCAGACGTCCAGGGTTCGATTCGCACGAGAAAATCTGTGTAACGGTTCCACGACAAAACCCCATCAACCCTTCCGCATCATAATCATGAATCCGCCTGCACTATAGTCAGTGGCGGCTATTTGGCTTTACAACAGGTGTTCAATTACATAGAAGGACGTAGAAGAAAGTACTCTAAGAGGAGAGCCCCCAGCAGATGCGGGGCCGGGGCGCATAACCCCGGATTTTTTTGTACCTTTAGTTTGAAATTGATGCATTTTTACGTCTTTTGGAGAGCAAAATGATTAGACAAAATATTTAACTTCCTACTTCCTGGATTAGGGAGCACTTTTAAATAATTTTCTTGGATGATCAGGTGTGCAATTGTCACACCTTGCACACTGTAATAGCCGCCACTGACTATAGTTGCAGAGCCGTGCGCCGTTAAACCCGCCCACTTCCCCGACCGAGCCGTGATCACATAATAAAAGCCAACTAATTGACCGATCAAGCCGCCGAGGCCGACACGCTGCAGTCGAGCGACTAAAGCAAACAAATGGCGTCTCCGAATTGAACAATCCGTCTTGGTCGGGTCAATAAAGTCGACAAACAGAGTGATTTCACCAACACAGAAGCCGGAGCTCATCTAAATTTCATTGCCAACGTTGCCATAGTGAAAACAAAGCAAGCCATAGATTTATAAACACTCGAATTGAAGGGTGATTCTCTCGACTTTTTTATTTCATTTGCGACAACGTTGGATAAAAAGAATATGTCTAATAGGAGATTAACAGCGACATCGAGTTACAATGGAGATTTGGGGATGAGCCAAGTCCTATTAGATTAACAGAATGGAGTTTTTTTTTTAAAGAGTGGACTGGAAGACTGGATTAGTCTGACAAATGCAAAACGACGAATTGAAAGACTTTCGTTTGGTTTTGTAAACCCGAAGGGACAACTGTCACATTTTACTTTTGCCAGGACGTTTCCGGATGCTTTCGTCGTTATTATTCGCGTTTTAGTTCTTGTTTGGACGTCAGACAGTACATAATATAAAAGTTCCGTTAGAACAGCAATAGTGATGTCAAAATAAGAAGAAAAAAAACATCATGATGAGAAGACCGCTTAGGAACAATTAAATTAAATCTGCAGTACAAAAATAGAACGTATTTTTATATCAAGGTTGGCAAGAACCAAAATATACCCGGAAACTACATGATGTACGTTATTCAATCGAATAATGATCCACGGTGAAATTAGAAAAGAACGATTTCCAGACGAAAGATCACAAAACCAAAAACTCCGAGGATCGTGTTGTTTATAGAATCTTTCTCATTACAGCGCGTAAGCAGATAAAGTAGTGTGATAAATCGCGCCTTGCACAAGATCTCCGTCGACTTTCAAGTGGTGATTCCCAGACCTCCAGTCCCGAACTTTCGCGTGAATTATAGCTTTCTCCTGCGCTTACTTCATCATAATATACACAAAAACACAAACCACAACATCCTAAAGTTTCACTATACGAAAACACGAAAAACTTGGCCCATGAAACGATTTAAAAACGAATAAATTCTTGACTCGCCCGCTAATCACCGTGCTAAACTCTAGATTTATCCTCGCTGCGGAGGACGCAACATCTCGGAACAAATTCCGTTCGATCCGCCGTGCGTTCACATAAATACCGAGATGTAAGCGACGGACGCATACTTCAGAACCGCGCGGGAAAACGCTCCGTTTCCAGGAGTTATTAATTTTCTTCGCAACTCGGAGAGGCACGGAAAAAGAATTGCTATGGTTTGCTAGACATACAGTTTGAATATGAAATGTGAATAATGCATATTCAATTAGTTCCACGAGTATGGAGAAGGAATACGGTTATTGCGTACTGTTCTTTTACTTGGTTCTAAACGTCGAAACCGGATGTTCTTTCATGATATCAACTTTAGAAGAATCACGAATAAAACGGAAAATTACCACATTTAAAGGTTCCCGCCTTAATATGGTGATATTGAGGTTATGTAGGTATGTATTCGCAAAATTAAAAGACAAGTAAAAATTAGCATATCAAAACTTTAAGACTAACTTAACGTTAAAAAAGTACCTAATAATGTTGTAGTATTTTCCCTAATGTGACATCTTACTTATAAAGTTACCTCATCCTGGGCAACCATATTCAGTTCATCAACCAAAAGTTGCTAGTCAGAATTGGCCTAATGATTAGCATTGATCGGTCATACAATTTGAACTGGAAATTGATATCGCACACAAAAATGAATCATAGAATCCAAATGTAACATTGAACTGGATAAAAGTGATCCTTGAATCTCGTACGAAGTTCGAATGAATGTCAGTGAGGCGTGGGTCAGATTGGGCCGCATGAGCGCTCTCTCTTGGCACTCATTTCATCTCGTCGCTCTCTGACATCCGTCGCATGACATCCGCCGCTGACAGCTGACTCTGCCGCGCCGGAAGTCGACTTCGTTAGGACTCATCTCGGATTAGGTCACCGCGTTGCCCCGCGGCCGCGAGTCAGTCGAAACACTGATTCATGGCAGAATATCAAGTCCTATTGCCCGATCAGAATGTTGTTTTAATAAACACGGATGACACGACGTAAGTTAGAGAAGAATATATCTTACCAGTTGACCGAGTACCGGAAACTACGTCATGGTATGCTAAATAGTGTACGAGGACGCGCCAAATTCAAATTTATCACTTTGTTTATGCGTTTAACTTCGTCAATTTTGCATTTGATATGACGACACGAGTGGTTCTGTAATTGAGATATTTTCAACCTGCTTCCAGTTTCCAAGCTTTGCTTTTTTGTCGCAACAAATCAAACCTACCAAGCTCAATTAATTCATATGCAACGTCACTTTGAACACGATATTTTTATGAAGACTATACTTTAATTATTTTATGTTGGCATTTCGGGCCCTCGGGAAGAGTAATTTTGTTATTGACTACAGTTATTCAAATATACTATACATTATTAATGTAGACATGTTTTCAGCAAACAGTTTTCAATCAAGAATTATTGAAGTATCTTCAAAAGAATATTTCAATTTAGCAAAATTAAAAAAAACTAGAGGAGGCTGTTCTTTCTACGAACCGTCAATGTATGATTGAATATCGCCAATATGATCGAGCGAAGAGTATTCCAATATTGAAGTTAATATTGGCTAGTTATTATGTGTGAGAGAGCGATATTGGATGTAAATATGTGCGAGAGAATAGACCGATATCGGCGAGGCGACACGAAGGCGTGGAACAGTGCGATATTGGGTTTGTTTCGCCATACAAGACGCAGAAGATTTGACGCGATGACGTGTGAAGATGCCAATAACATCAGAGAGATGGCGACAATCACAGGAGCTTTCCCCAACAACAAGGAATATATCAATTGATTTTTTTGAATAAAAGACAAGTGCACACAAACGAATAAAAACACTTTCAATAACGTTTTGCGTAATTCTTCTGTAATTTTTTATTCAGATTTGTCTTTTGTTTGTAATCTAGTCCTTTTCACAATTTAATATCTTGTCAAGGAATGCCATTGGTTGTTGCCATAGTTCTAATCAACTGTTTTAAATATAGCAGAGCATTGAGAAACTGGGCTTTAGTACCAATGAATGGAAAATGCGATTGGATCAGTCTAAGACCATCTGAAACCCGTAATAAACTTAAAGTTGGTAAAATTTTTCCCAATACTTTTTTTAAACTAATGGAAACTGAACGTTTAGTCCAAAATTAAGTTTAACCAAAAATATGGCAACGCTTTTGGACAGCATACAAAACTCACATTATATTTTGGAAACCTCAACACTGTACTGCACTAAAAGCATATGAAATAACCCGACTGCCAACATTACCTCTCATAAAGTCTAAATGAGAATCCAACATGTTTCCCCGTGACGATGTGGAACATGCGATGGTCGGTCAACCAGGTATAATATTAGTTCAGCTGAAGTTTGTTTGCGACCCTCGCAGGTGTACGTTATTGAAGCTTTCACAGGCGATCGTTGAATTTATGTTACTGACGCCATCATTCCTGCTTCTGTCATATCTATCTGGAACATGAAATGCCGATAGAAATGTGTCCTTTGAATAATATGTGAACGGATATCCTACAGCGCACAAGTGATAAACTATTTTCCATTGATTTTGACAATCAAACGGCTGCACAACGAATTACAACTCATATTCTAATAATCTACAAAATTGAGCAAGTTTGTTCAAGGGCACGCCGCCAAGGCCATACCGACTGAGATTATCTCCTCAGTCGAGAGCGCACAAGTGATAAACTATTTTCCATTGATTTTGAAAATCAAACGGCTGCACAACTGATTACAACTCATATTCTGATAATCTACAAAATGGAGCTAGTTTGCTCAAGGGCACGCCGCCAAGGCCATACCGACTGAGATTATCTCCTCAGTCGAGAGCGCACAAGTGATAAACTATTTTCCATTGATTTTGAAAATCAAACGGCTGCACAACTGATTACAACTCATATTCTGATAATCTACATAATGGAGCAAGTTTGCTCAAGGGCACGCTGCCAGGGCCATACCGACTGAGGTTTTCTCCTCAGTCGAGAGAGCACAAGTGATACACTATTTCCCATTGATTTGGAAAATTAAACGGCTGCACAACTGATTACAACTCATATTCTAATATATTTTAAATATAATCTACAAAATGGAGCTAGTTTGCTCAAGGGTGCCCGTCAAGGCCATACCGACTGAGATTATCTCCTCAGTCGAGAGCGCTCAAGTGATACACTATTTCCCATTGATTTGGAAAATAAAACGGCTGCACAACTGATTACAACTCATATTCTAATATATTTTAAATATAATCTACAAAATGGAGCTAGTTTGCTCAAGGGCACGCCGCCAAGGCCATACCGACCGAGATTATCTCCTCAGTCGAGAGCGCTCAAGTGATACACTATTTCCCATTGATTTGGAAAATTAAACGGCTGCACAACGAATTACAACTCATATTCTAAGATATTTTAAATATAATCTACAAAATGGAGCTAGGTTGCTCAAGGGTGCCCGTCAAGGCCATACCGACTGAGGTTTTCTCCTCAGTCGATATACAAAGGCTGGAAAGTTTCCCAACTAATAGGGCACGACCAGACCCTTCCCATAGCTGCAGATCAATGCGACGAATACCTCGTATAAAAAGTCAACGCGCTCAAACTTTAACCCGAGCTTTTGCAAGTTGTTTCACGTGCATCTTGGGGTCGCATGTTCCAAAAGTTTCGCTTGCTTCGAGTACCATCTTCCACCCGAGAAATACTTTTCACGACCCTTAAGAGTAACATTTCTCTTTATTAACATCATCAAAAAACCAATCATAGTGCATAAAGCCACACAAGATGGAGTCTGGGACGTAAGTTTATTGAAGTCTGCAGGAAAACCGCGCTGTCATGTACAAGATATTGCATGAAGGAGACACATTCCAGAGCCAATCTACTCCGGATTACGACACGAATAAAAGAAAACAACCAAATACCTACGCCGGATGGAAGTCCTTAAAAATTAAAATTGCGGATTGAAATACGTGGCTCCCAGAAAGTGGAGCGGATTTGGAGTGATGAAATTGATGTAAACATCAGAACAGATTGCATGTGAAGAACTTCGTTTTTGGAATTGTGGCCGCTTTTGGAGATGAGCCATGGAGCAATAGTTATTTAAAAACAATCAACTGCTTTTTATAGAATCTTTACCTAAAAGTTATGAGCATATTTTGTACAATATGCAAATTTAAAAGCTGCTCGGGGACAAATATTTCAAAGATGTGGTTGACGGCCTTCAAATAGTAGTGCATTTAGTAGAACTATTTCCATTCAACATAACACTTATAGTAAGTCACAATCCCAACAATTGCAGTTTAAAAGGCGATCCTCCCTCTAAAGTCAAACAAAAAATCCTGCTAAAATAAAATAATTCAATACTAACATCCACAGAAAGGAAGTTGTTCCCTACTTCGCTTAACGCTTCCACGAAACTTATTGCAACAGCTTCTTTTTAACATTCTTCTCGTACTGCATTTAACTGAAGCAGTTAGCAGTTTATGCATACATAACATAAGTATTTCAATGCTTCTAAATGGGATCGTAATTAGTCGCTCTAGTTTGGGAATACTTGAAGCGTACATTTCAAGAAGATACAAACTTTACAGCGCAGCAATTAAGAAACTCGTGGCAACTTAAGATAGTGGAGCGATCGTTCGAGGAAGACGTCGATTTCCAAGAAACTTGCTAATCAAATTTATAGAGCTTTTTCATGCTTTTAGTATTCAGCTTTATGGTTAAATTACATTTTTGAATTAAAATGCAATTGCAAAGTAAATGTGTTTCATTTACGTGCAATATTATATGTTAAAGCTACTACGTTTTGTGCCCTAAATCGAAGTTAATGAAAAGTAGAGCAATATCGAGTGTCGTATCTCTAAAACTGTTGTTCACTTTTTACACTTGTGACGGTTTTGTTACATTTTGGAAGATTTAACAAATACAGCTCATCGACGTAGAGCTTAGAGTTTACGAAAAGGTACTAAGGTAGGATTTACTTCGGTTCCACATGAAGAATACAAAGAAAATATGAAATATTGAGTGGAGATAAAAATCGCATTCAAACATTATGAAACTTGAGACGTGCAGTCACGATCATTAAAAAACATTATTTGTTTAAGCAAAAGAACGGAACCAGAAGGATTTTTTATTTATTTTGAAATCGATTAAATATTTTGTCTCGCTGAAAATCTTTCAAAATAAATAATTATTTTAAGTGTGAAATGTGAATTTTATAATCGGTTTATTGAGATTGGATCTCGATGGTCTTGTGGTGCTGCGCAGCTCCCATTTAGAAACCTTATCAGAGGGTTCGACTCGCACCCGCTCCCTAAACCCAAAATTGATCACTCATGAATCAGTCACGTACACTCGACAATTCATAAAACGGTATATGAAAGAAATGGATTGTCTGAAAAAAATGTGATGGCTTCATCCGATGAAGTCTATGCTGACTCGTCATCTACCTCTAGTAGGTGAGCTCTGATTTCATTGATAATAACAAGGATTGATTTTCAAGGAACCTGACCAGAAGCCAATCTGTTTCGTTCAAATACCGTTTTATGATTCGTTGGGTGTTCACTTAGCAAAACACAAATCGGTATTTGAACAAAACGGATTATTATTATTATTAAGCCTTTATTTGTATCGGACAACTGCTGGTCAGCTTCATTGGCAATAAATCCTTGTTATAATCCATAAAATCAGAGCTCATCTACTATGAGAGTTAGCTTAGACTTCATCGGATGATGCCATCAAATCTTTTCAGCAAATCCATTTCTTTCGAATACAGTTTTATCTTTTGTTGAGTGCACCTAGAAAATAAGTTATCAAAAGATGCGAGTGCCCCTTTAACCGTGATTCTATTACACCCTTCACGCCTCTCCCCTCTGCCCTCGTCGCTGCTGTATTAATTGATAGCGTTAATCCGCTCATTCTCTGTTAGCTTCCAAGTCACACTCCGAGCACGTTCCGACTCATCAATTATTAGCCAAGTTCACGCAGTTCTCGCTTCACCGGTCCGCATATCTCATCAACAATGCATTGATTGATACAAGCCGTGAGTGAAATCCAGAAGTTCGCTCGGCTGCACTCGTGCGAATCATCGGGTTTCTTCGGCAGTGTTCGGCTGCACTCGTGCGATCATCGGGTTTCCTCGGCAGTGTTCGGCTGCACTCGTGCGATCATCGGGTTTCTTCGGCAGTGTTCGGCTGCACTCGTGCGATCATCGGGTTTCCTCGGCAGTGTTCGGCTGCACTCGTGCGATCATCGGGTTTCTTCGGCAGTGTTCGGCTGCACTCGTGCCAATTATCGGGTTCCCTCGACAGTGTTCGGCTGCACTCGTGCGATCATCGGGTTTCCTCGACAATGTTCGGCTGCACTCGTGCGAATCATCGGGTTCCCTCGACAGTGTTCGGCTGCACTCGTGCGAATTATCGGGTTTCTTCGGCAGTGTTCGGCTGCACTCGAGCGATCATCGGGTTTCTTCGGCCGTGTTCGGCTGCACTCGTGCGAATCATCGGGTTTCCTCGACAATGTTCGGCTGCACTCGTGCGAATCATCGGGTTTCTTCGGCAGTGTTCGGCTGCACTCGAGCGATCATCGGGTTTCTTCGGCAGTGTTCGGCTGCACTCGAGCGATCATCGGGTTTCTTCGGCAGTGTTCGGCTGCACTCGTGCCAATCATCGGGTTCCCTCGACAATGTTCGGCTGCACTCGTGCGAATCATCGGGTTTCTTCGGCAGTGTTCGGCTGCACTCGTGTAAATCATCAGGTTCCCTAGACAGAGTTAGGCTGCACTCGTGCGAATCATCGGGTTTCTTCGGCAGTGTTCGGCTGCACTCGTGTAAATCATAGGGTTTCTTCGACAATGTTCGGCTGCACTCGTGCCAATCATCGGGTTCCCTCGACAATGTTCGGCTGCACTCGTGCGAATCATCGGGTTTTTCGGCAGTGTTCGGCTGCACTCGTGTAAATCATCGGGTTTCTTCGACAGTGTTAAGCTGCACTCGTGCGATCATCGGGTTTCTTCGGCAGTGTTCGGCTGCACTCGTGTAAATCATCGGGTTTCTTCGGCAGTGTTCGGCTGCACTTGTGCCAATCATCGGGTTTTCTCGACAATGTTCGGCTGCACTCGTGCGAATCATCGGGTTTCTTCGACAGTGTTCGGCTGCACTCGTGAAGATCTGGTTAGTATTCGGTTAGTTGCAACAAGAAAAGCATTGACACCTGACCTGTAATAAGCAGTATGTATATTCGGCAATACTCGGCTACATTCGTGTAAATACGGGTATCTACAAACAAATTGTTCGATCTTTAAAAGAACGGCATTGCTTGGCAGTGTTCAGCCTAAATTGTAATTATATTCATTAAAGAACATTGATCGAATCATGGGAGTTAATCTTCAACAAAAGGAACTTCAAATTGAAATGAATTGACACATTTTTAAAAATTTGGATGCCAGCTGCTCCACTGAGAAATCTGTTACCACGAGAAAGCACATTACCTGCAAACATAACCAAAAGCACTTAAAGTAGACAAGCAATTTGGTTTTATGTGTCTGAGATTTTCCTCAATAACCTCTTTCCCACTCCTTCCACTCCTGGCCCAAGAAAATAGTTACGCAAACTTTCAAAAATAAAATACAATATTGTACAAAGTAACCACACATAGGTAGAATCA
This sequence comes from Leuctra nigra, assembly GCA_934045905.1. Taxonomy (NCBI): domain Eukaryota; kingdom Metazoa; phylum Arthropoda; class Insecta; order Plecoptera; family Leuctridae; genus Leuctra; species Leuctra nigra. The sequence continues at coordinate 33,046,482 of OW203765.1, forward strand.
AAAAGTGTAGAACGTACCGAATGTCGATAATGATAGAAAATTAGGTATAAATGTCATCAATACTTGAACCTTGTCTTATATTTGATTTAAAATAAGATTCAAAGAAAAATTAGTGACATTGAAGTGGAAAATACGAAAGAAAATAAAAAAAATATTAGTGCAATAATTTCTTCTAATTCACATCAGTAGGTATATTAATGAGATACTTAAGTACGTTAAAAACGAAAACCCCCGACATTTAAATGAATTAATCCCCGCCCTTCCGTGTGGAGCGGCGATTATAACCGACGTTATCTCCTGGTCGTTAGCGTCGCCGTTAAAACGTCCGTGTAATCGGCGTTTAGCGCTGGAGTGTGAACACTTTGAATCGGTCGTGAGCACAGGTGTGGTCACGTGACAAGTGTGAACACCGTGAATCAGACGTAAACACAGGGTAAACACAGGCGATGATTGAGAGATACGATCTGGTGACACGCAACTGTGTGATGTTCATAAACAAGATCTACAGAAGATAAGGGGACAGTAATAGGTAATAGGTTTGAGAGGAACCACGAAAAAGCCAGGGAAGGTCGGCCTCGGGAATCGAACCCGGGCATACGAAGTACAAATCCAGGTGTTATCCTGAGCTAACTTGCTCATGTCGAAACGTTTTCAAAATAAACGTTCAGATATCTCATTCGTTGACACCTAATGGTTGAAGAGGAAACTAATATTAATGTAAAATTTTAAATGTAAATATTACGTAATTCATATGAACAAAATCGTGATCATGTTCAATGAATATAACGAATATGCAGAAAATTTGAAATCGTTGATTTTACAAATGGTGACAGTGGTGGGACAGATAAGAAAATCCTCAAAGTTGATAAGAAAATTAAAACTACATATTATCACGACATTAGAAATTATGTAGTACATTAATTATCATCATCTCAAACAACAAAAGAATTTCAAAGAATTTTAAAAATTACAAATGGTGTCAGCGGTTGGACGTTATAATAACACAAGAAAAATGTACGAGTGAGTTAAAATGCGAGCTCTTATATAAATGTGACATTGCACCAACAAAAGAAAACGAGTAGTACGATATCAATCTGCCCCCAACGGATTGGCATTTCATATAGCAAATACTACAATGGTGTCAGCAATTGGACATATATAATTGCACAAGAAAAATGCACCAGTTTAACAAAATCTAATATAAATGTGACATTGCACCAACAAAAGAAAACGAGTAGTACAATATCAATCTGCCCCCAACGGATTGGCATTTCATATAGCAAATACTACAATGGTGTCAGCAATTGGACATATATAATTGCACAAGAAAAATGCACCAGTTTAACAAACTCTAATATAAATGTGACATTGCACCAACAAAAGAAAACGAGTAGTACAATATCAATCTGCCCCCAACGGATTGGCATTTCATATAGCAAATACTACAATGGTGTCAGCAATTGGACATATATAATTGCACAAGAAAAATGCACCAGTTTAACAAACTCTAATATAAATGTGACATTGCACCAACAAAAGAAAACGAGTAGTACAATATCAATCTGCCCCCAACGGATTGGCATTTCATATAGCAAATACTACAATGGTGTCAGCAATTGGACATATATAATTGCACAAGAAAAATGCACCAGTTTAACAAACTCTAATATAAATGTGACATCAACAAAAGAAAACGAGTAGTACGATGTCAATCTGTCCCCAACGGATTGGCATTTCATATAGCAAATACTACAAATGGTGTCACATGTAGGACAATATAAAAGTAATATTTCCTCTTTTTCACTTCCTGTATTCATCATGAGGTTTCTATACTTCCTTGTACAACGCTGAATACTCCGTCCCCTATGAATGCATATCCTCGATGTGAAGGGTTCTTCACAACAGAAACCTTCGGTCCGAACTTCGGTTCAATAAAACAGGAATAATCTCCATCCATGAATGCCCCCCCCCCCCTCCCACTCCTGGCCAAGTATCCTTGGGTGTGTTATAGAAAAGGTGAAGCCGAGTGTGAAATCGTGATAGAAGAGGTTCAAATAGAATAATATTATTGAGCGCGGAGGGCGGGCTATTTTTATTGTACGTTTTTTTCCGAAACTGTTTTCTACGTTTTTCATCCACGCTTCACGAAGCACGTTGGTCATAGCTATACGCTTTCATTGATGTTTATAACCTAGACATTTATATGCTAGTGTGCGGCAGAAATTCACGGTGGATATGAGAGTTATAATTTGAAAAATCTCAATTTAAAAAACTGTATGGTACTAATTCTTTGTGCGGGTTTAATTGGATGGTAGGGGAAAAATTCCTGCCTCGTTTCGAAATAACAAAGGTTGCAGAAATGTTCGTACGCCAGATGAAATCTTAGAATTACAAATGTTTTGCATATCATAATCTAGTTTTTAAGCTCGAAGTAAACAAATGCACTGGGGACTAGGCATATGAAAGAGCAGAAATAATGCTTCGTGAAAGACTTCACAAGAACTGTTTTGCAAACATTATTACTCGAGCCTCCAGACTAATTACAGGCTAGAGTGGTCATTCAGAATTTATTCGACTGTAATGTTTTGTTTGTTTGCATCTGAAAAACCGTGTGTAACCAGAGGTGAATTCTTGAGAAAATATTTTTTTAATATCGCTTCCGAATATTCAATTTCCCATTTATATGGCCATTTCCCAACATAAAAAGTTCAAATCTTTTCATCTTACCGTCGAGTTGGGGAACATATATTGACGTATCAAAACTTAGAAAACAAGATGAGTTATGAAAACTCTATTTAATATGGAAATAATTTGAACTTCTCGACAGATATTACGACATTTAAAACGGTATTTGAACTAATCAGATTGGCTGCTGGTCAGGTTCATTGACAATCAATCCTTGTTATTGTCAATGAAATCAGAGCTTACCAACTAGAGGTAGATAACGAGTAAGCATAGACTTCATCGGATGATGCCATCACATTTCTTTCAAATACCGTTTATGAATTGTCGGGCGTACGTTACAGACTTTCGCTATACTTTCTTCACCAAATACCATCAATGCCTTCAACAGCATCCAAAAACAATTGTTACTTCTTAATTGAAACCGCGCATCGATAAATCACAAAATCAGAAGCAACCTACCATGATTAAATGATCGAACGCATCCCCCCTCAAGTGCTCGCTCATCTATGCTGCTCCTCTAACAAATCGACGCTCAAGAGGCATCCCGCAAGATATCTGCGCAGCAGGACGAAGGACCCGAGGTATGATGGATTACTCTCATCCCCGCTGAACAAATGCCAGATAAAACCTCGCGAGACGAAAGAAGTCGAGCATTTGACGACAACGCGAGAAGAAAGCCCGTGCGGCGAGATGTCATCGCGGCCAAGATTGCGTGATGTATTAGTAAAGCGGGCGTAAAAGTGTGGATGCCGCAGTACGCCAATACCTTGGCAGAAGGTGCGAGGAAATATTAGCGGGGGGATGGCTTTATCATTTGCTACCAGATGGGCAAAGTTACGACGAAAATTACGACCGAACCGTATACTGAAATTACAAAACCTACGAGGGAATCCAAGAATGTCGAAATAGGTAGCAAAATATCATAATATTAAATCATACATAGGGAACGAAAGATGCATGTCTGCGCAAATGTTATGTTCATTTTCTCTATTTTGCGTTGTATACTTTTGGAAAGATGTAATCAAACTCCATCAATTGCCATTTGACTGAAAGCAACAACAAACAGTTGTATTGAAGACTTCTCTTACACAATGACTCATGCCACCAATACATAATTATGATTGGATGAAGGCAGAATTACTGGTTTTCGAGCTCATCTCAAGAAAAATTGAAATGAATGCCCTTTATTCTACATCTAAGGTACAGATATTATGAATTTCGACAAATACTTTGACTTGTCTTCTTGTACTTTTTGAAGATGAACACGTTACAAAACGTGCTAAAACTACTAAGTTTTAGTCCCGTGTAAAAGAAAACTTATATTTATACTTTCTCCCTTGAGATTGAAATAAAACTTAAAAATAAATGTTTATATCTCTGCTGGAGCAATGTAAGAAGAAATGCGCAACATCCTCAGCCTTAATCTTTCTTTAAAGTGAAAACTTTATCGGTCTCTTATTGAGATGGTAATGTTATGTATTTTGTTTAACAAACAAGGTTCAATTATTTAAATTTTGCGCAAAAGTTTCCAGAAAAAATATATGTATTTCCATGCTAAGTCATAAAATTGTAAAATCTAAGTTTGTGAGGAATTACAAAACAAGATAACGTAATCTAATTCTATACGTTAGTGGAACGATATAATTTAAAAACTTCATTCAAACTATTTAATTAATTAAGCATAATTTTACTATTGGATGTCAGGATAGCAGATCTTTCAAAATATTGAAAAGTGTCAATGTTTGCTTTGGCAAATCCAAATAGGTAACTGAAAACTTTCAGAATAACTTACGAACGAAACGAATGAGTGATCAGCAAGATCGATTAGTTTGTAGTCTTCCTTATAGCGTGCGACTCGAAAGATAATAAATAATGGAGTGTCTTAAATATTACATTAAAATCACAGAAAGACGAGCGAAGAATTTTAACTTTGTTAACTAAATGGTCCTGTTTCACTAAACTTCGAAAGTAAAAGAAATAAATATCGCCCTGGTGAAACAGTGACAGTTTCAGACTTCTCACATAAATTATTAATTAGTTACTCCTACAATAAAAGTTTGTAAAACCGGACTAGTTTAGAGAGCAAAGGAAGTGTGTTTTGAGGATGATTAAAATAAATTTAAAAAAGTTATGAATTGATCGTGATTCTCTCTATATTGCAGGTCATCTGGACTCGTCTCGAGCTAGTTTTGTTGACTGAACATGGTTGCTCTATGACAGTATAGTACAATATGTCATGTTGTATGTTACGTCAATATGTCAGCTTCACATATTTCATTATGATCAAAGGAACATGTCAATTCTATTCAAATTAATTAAATGTTTTACATCTACATTCAGATGCATTCAAATCAAATATAAAAGAGCACAAAGGATTGCAATAACCAAATCAACCGTACCTACATATGCACAGACGAAACTTGATGCAATCCATGTTTTATGAAGCACAAAAAGGCGGCCCCTACTTTTTTCTAAACGGCTTTACCGATTGTCTTCAAATTTTCACATATTATAGATAAATAAAACATCTGTGCCTCTAGTGGACCAAAAGTGTTATTTTTGTTTAGTATTTTCAGGGTAGAGGTGCCAAAAGGACCCATATATTGCCCATATTGGCATCTCCTCAACACGAGTAAAAACATTTTTTATTGTTTTTTGAATCACTAGAGGCACAGATTTACTCTTTATCTCTACCTATGTTGTAAAAATTTGGAGACAATCGGTCAAGCCATTAAGAAAAAAGCAGGGGTCGCCTTTGTGGTTTTCAATGTTTGAATTAAAATAACTTACTTCATAGCAGCATATGCAACATGCAACATACGATTAAATGTAACGTACAACCCAGAGCTAATGCATTTTCATGCAATTTTAGGATTTTTTCTACATCCGAATAGGAAATTTCTGCGAGTACTGTCGACTCTTCAGTATAAATACGTCAAAAAGGAACAACAATTTGGAAGAGTAAAGACCCCATGTTACTGAAATAGTAAGATCTAAAAATCATAGTTTTAAGATAGGAGGCCCTATTCTATAATTTTAATATTCCCGTTACTGCTGGAATCGGATTCGGTGCAATGTTAATCCATAAGCCGTGAATCGGATTCCAGTAGAATCATACATTTTAAAGTTATAGAATAGGACCCTGATGACAGTTTCGTTGCTAGCTATTATTTCAGGAACACGAGTGATATCGAGCCGCCAATCCGCGTATCGATCGTCTTCTAATCCGCGTTCTGCATGTTGACATCATCTCGCGGCGGGTTTTAAGCTGATTACGACGACGTTCTGTCGACTGGAACAGCGCGATTGCAGACGGTATCAATATTCATGCGTAGTCGACACGATGCACAGGATTCTACAACTCTTGGCGACAACTCTAAGCAGATGTCGACATCGACTCGACGTTGAAGTCAATGTTATTCTGCCATAAGAGTTGTCGATCGACTTTCGACGAAAGATACACGATCGCTGCCCATATTAAAACTAAAAGACAATATTACAAATTATCTATAGTTAGCTCTGCTTTTTACAAAATTTCACATGCCGTTTCAATTCGATCCTGATATCTATTTATGTTATTTAACAATCTGTAATAACATTATCTAAAAACTTGAGCTGTGTTTGACAATGTTGAAAAGACAGAGCTAACTAGATAATGTTTAATGGGGTATATTGTGTCATTTGTTGATTTATAACATTGGAAAAAAAGGAACGTCCCGCGTACTTTGATTAATTGAAAATTCGTTAAATACAATAAGACCAATTCAGAAATTATCTGGTGGTTCCTAAATGAATTCACATATAGTATGATTTTCCAGGTGTTTATTCTTGTTGTAACCCATTGTTGTTCAACACCAATAATAGATATCTGGAAAACCAAAGAGCACGTGAATTTATTTAGACACCAGAGCCACTCAGATATTTTCTGAATTGGTCTCTTCATAGGTTGCATGTGATGTAATCTCATTGTTGCCTGCCGCCCAAGGTGTTTATATAAGTTGATTGCATATAAACACCTTGCCTGCCACCATCTTTTTGGCACGTAGAATAGCTGTGATTCTCTGCTTTTTTGGCGATATTTTATAGTTAATGGCTACCTGGGAAATTGTATAGTCTCCGGAGATATCTTTAGTACGAAGAGGAATCACTCACATTCCAAAACTACATCGATTTAACTCAATAAAGTTACAATCTGACCCACGTGCGACCGTCCTCAGGTGGAAAATCCAATAAGTTTGCATTGCTGAAATAAAACAACAGAAGTTCGTGCAAGCTATGCATTCAGATTAGTAATCATCCCACCACACTAATGTACGCAACTTCTTTGTGTTTTGCACGCGTCTTCCCGACTTCTCTCCGACACGCACGCCGCGAATGTGACTCTCGTATCAGGCTCGCAGGAGATGAAGGAGGCAACGGATGATATTGAGAGATCTCTCCCGATCCAGTCAAGAGGCTGACAGCTTCATCTGATACGTCTCTTTCTCTCGAGAAACCCGATGTTCAAAGATGTCAACCGGAGACGCGCGCGAGTCATCGAAGAAGAGCGCTGTCACGAGGTAGCAAGTTAAACAGAGAGCGGGCAGAGGGGGAAATATGAAGTGGAATCGGGTGTTCGTTGAGCGCATTGGAAGCGAACGGAAAACGCACGGTTCTTCGAAGTGTAGTTTTTAAATCTTGTCTTCCCACTACAGAATTTAAAAAAATTAGAGAGTAGCGACCCATTTCAGCCTTATAGACAAAATAATGCCACAAACTGGAGTACATTATGACCTCTGGTACGACCTCAATGTGTAAAAACCGATATTTTTAGTAAAATAATCGTTTTTAACCCTTTGAGGTCGCACCAGAGGTAATAAAGTACTCCAGTGTGCTGCGACATTATTTAGTCTATTAGCTGTAATGGGTCGTTACTATCTGATTTTTTTAAATTATTTAGTGGGAAGACAAAATTTCAAAAAACGCTCTGACGAACCGTACGATTCCCGTTCGCTTCCGTTTGCCTCTTAAATACGATTATATTTTGATTAATATCGTATTAACACTTTGAGGTCGTACCAGAGGTCATAAAGAACTCCAGTGTGTTGCAATATTTAGAATATTAAGCTGTAATGGGTCGCTACTATATTTTTTTATATTCTGTTGGTGTGAAGTCAAATTTCAAAAAACCGTAATTCCCACAGCTTATGCGGCCTTCAGAGTTTTCAGCCTTCCAATATACCTCTGTCATTTTATTTGGGCGTTGAATCAATGATCTTTTTTAAAATATGCATTTATATTATAATTCACGTGCAAACGCGTAGGAAGGGAGGGGGGAGGGATGGGGGCAGGCTGAGCAGGCTGACCCCCCATTCACCATGCAAAATTACGTTTAGTGTCCAAAAATCACTTAAAAATTGTTTACATTCTAAAACAACGCCCTGCGGGGCAACAATTGGAGGGTTTATAGCTTCAGTTTGTGCATTATAAAGCCCCATGAATCACTTTTAATTGGTTTAAATTCTCAAAAACGCCCTGCGGGCTAAAACTGGGGGCTTTGCCCCCCAGACCCCTCCTTCCGGGTGTCGCAATCCCCCCCCCCCCCCCCCATGATGAAAGTAGTTCCTACGCGCTTGTTCACGTGTTTATCTAAATATAATAAAATATGTTAAAAATATTACCACAATATAAACATATTAACATTATACCAATAATTATTAATAAATCCACGAATTTATCAAATTCAAAGTGAATAACATCGTCAACATAATTTTAAAGTAGAAGTCTAAGTAACAGACGTTTTCGTTTTTGACTCGAGTTTCTGGAGACTCTGGACGGTTCTGGACGCCTTTTGCGGCACGTTTACTGGAAGAAATATTAAACACGAACCGGAGCAAGATTTACGGCACGATATCGGGTCGCCCCGGATCGAAATGTGTCCTCTATACGTAGACATATATTCAGGGAGTTTGGTCAAACGATAGTTCGCAAACAGTTCGGGACATGAATTATGAATTCAATATTTTCAGAAGCCAGAAGCGCGAGATGGGAAACCGAAATGATAGAGTTTCCTATTCCTTCCGTGCAGCAGAGTAAAATGTAGACTATCTGATAAGAGCTGACACATTTGACCATTACTTCATAAGGAGGCGGCGTGCTTTGACCGAAGCCGTCGACAAAAGACTTCGTGTCCTGAAAAGATTCAATTGACATGATTCACCCGCATACTTCTAAGCATAGAGATGTAAAGCATAGAGACGTGTATATCTATGTTCTAAGGAAGTAATCGAAAAAGAAGTAGAAAAGTCGTAATTGAGATTCAATTTAAGATTCAGTCACGGTAAACTGTGAGACTCACTTGAACCATATTGTCATTACACTAAGAGTGAATTTCTAGCAACTTAGTATAGTAATGTCGACTTAGTGACGTCTCGCAAAAGGTCGAGATCGTAGGCAGCGCTGCGATGTTCCAACCCGATCCCAGTTGTCGATCAGAGCAGTAAGTCACACCTAAGCCACTCGTCAGCTCGCATGTAAACTGATACACCTCCACTCAGCGGGTCCTCAGCCATCTCCTGCAGGCGGGAAGTCGGGCTTGCACCACCTCATGCAGCGCTGCGATCCCATGTCGATCAGAGCAGTAAGTCACACCTAAGCCACTCGTCAGCTCGCATGTAAACTGATACACCTCCACTCAGCGGGTCCTCAGCCATCTCCTGCAGACGGGAAGTCAGGCTTGCACCACCTCATGCAGCGCTGCGATCCCATGTCGATCAGAGCAGTAAGTCACACCTAAGCCACTCGTCAGCTCGCATGTAAACTGATACACCTCCACTCAGCGGGCCCTCAGCCATCTCCTGCAGGCGGGAAGTCGGGCTTGCACCACCTCATGCAGCGCTGCGATCCCATGTCGATCAGAGCAGTAAGTCACACCTAAGCCACTCGTCAGCTCGCATGTAAACTGATACACCTCCACTCAGCGGGTCCTCAGCCATCTCCTGCAGGCGGGAAGTCGGGCTTGCACCACCTCATGCAGCGCTGCGATCCCATGTCGATCAGAGCAGTAAGTCACACCTAAGCCACTCGTCAGCTCGCATGTAAACTGATACACCTCCACTCAGCGGGTCCTCAGCCATCTCCTGCAGGCGGGAAGTCGGGCTTGCACCACCTCATGCAGCGCTGCGATCCCAGCTTGTCGATCAGAGCAGTAAGTCACACCTAAGCCACTCGTCAGCTCGCATGTAAACTGATACACCTCCACTCAGCGGGCCCTCAGCCATCTCCTGCAGGCGGGAAGTCGGGCTTGCACCACCTCATGCAGCGCTGCGATCCCATGTCGATCAGAGCAGTAAGTCACACCTAAGCCACTCGTCAGCTCGCATGTAAACTGATACACCTCCACTCAGCGGGTCCTCAGCCATCTCCTGCAGGCGGGAAGTCGGGCTTGCACCACCTCATGCAGCGCTGCGATCCCATGTCGATCAGAGCAGTAAGTCACACCTAAGCCACTCGTCAGCTCGCATGTAAACTGATACACCTCCACTCAGCGGGCCCTCAGCCATCTCCTGCAGGCGGGAAGTCGGGCTTGCACCACCTCATGCAGCGCTGCGATCCCATGTCGATCAGAGCAGTAAGTCACACCTAAGCCACTCGTCAGCTCGCATGTAAACTGATACACCTCCACTCAGCGGGTCCTCAGCCATCTCCTGCAGGCGGGAAGTCGATCCAGTCGGAGGTGTTCTCTCCAGCAGGCGAGGTGGTCGATAAAAATCACACACACACACACACACACACACACACACACACACACACACACACACACACACACACACACACACACACACACACACACACACACGCACACACGCACGCACCTTGAGTCGGCTTCCTGGCAGCTTCCCAACGCCGAGAACAACTGGATCATCCACAGGGATCGAGAAGGTCTGTTGATATCTCGACCATAGGGAATGTTGATACGTAACTTTCAGGCATCGCAATGCACGTGGAAATGGTAAAGATGTACCGCAGAGTGGCCATATTTAAAGCTTATCTCTAAAGGGAATCAACGGAATAACACATCAAAGCAACACTATGGCATTATTTCTTCGCTAAATAGAGTTCTCACCTGAAAATTAGTAAACGTGTTTAAAATGATAAAAAAATATTTGTGATATCCAGTAGGTAATATGAATTGTGTTAGAGCGTATGCATCTATTTTTTGAAACATGTTTAAAAGCAGAGCAAAGATTTGAATGTTTTTTAAATTAAAATTAAAGTAGTAGGTATTATAGTCAGTACTTATAAGTACTAAATTTTATGATAAGAGTGTTCACAGTAAAAAAAATTGAAAAATAAATATTAAGAACGAAGATGAAACAGAATATAAGCAGCATTAATGTACTAGCGGTATTGTACAATTAGCAAAACTCATGAAGGATCACTCAAAAATGCTTTGGTGTATCGCAAATTGCCGGAGATCGTCCTCTAAGAGTGCTCGTCGAAGAAATCGTTCGGCGTACACGAAAGTTAAGGAGAGAGGGAGGGACTTCAAAGAAGCTCGGTAACTTTTCAAGTTGCCAGAAAGTTTAACCTATAATTTTGTAGATTTTAGATTTTATCCTGCAAAGAAGCGCAGAGAAACCCTCCTCCATATAGCTTTCGACTTGTTCAAAACGAAACTAAAAAGGATAATACAGAGCCAGACGATTCAGAACTACACAAATCGTCTTTTTGGTCGAGTTCGTAGAAAGTTAAACAGAGAATAGAGACTTCACAATTGTTTAATTAAAACAAACTCAACTCGTCTTTTCTCAGAGTCATATTCCGCCCTCACCATGTAGATGCCTCCATGTAGCTGTCTCCATGCAAATGATTATGTCGTCCCCATGAAAGTTTGAAATGATAATTCCGATGCAGTTACTCGCAAAGAAGACAGATTCCGATATCAGAAGCGACTGTTTGCGACTCTTGCGGAGACGTATAGCATCAGATTAGCATTAGCAGCGAGAAGAAGCGAACTCAGCCAGTACTCGAAGCGAAGCCAAGAGTAACCTACACTTTTCCATTTATTTTGGAGTGAATCGACACTTGCCATTAGACTATTAAAAATATAAATCTACAGGATACAACATATATATTTTCTTCAATCCATAACCACAACTTGATTCACTTCTGTAAGGATGTGGAGCCAACGGCTTAACGCCCCTTCCAAAGGACGGTGTAACTGGGGCCCGCGCCGTCGAGCTACTGATAACAGGTGGATGGAGGTCTTCACACTTACCCCCAAGCACTCCACCTAACTTTAAAGTAGGTAGGTGAGCTCTGATTTCAGTGATAATAACAAGGATGTATTGTCAAGGAACCTGACCAGCAGCCAATCCGCTTCGTTCAAATACTGTTTTTACTTGGACCAAGAGTACATGGAACTCAAATGTTTACGACAAATGTTCATTTCTCATTTAAAAAATCAAATACTATTTCAACCGGCAATACATTTTGTATGCTATTTTCCGTACTCAAGTCAGTTAATAAAACATGATACATTATTCATGCGCTTGTATTGGCCGTCTCACTACACACTCGGCACCTGTATCCAGGGAACGCGTGTAAACCCTCGCCGGTTCGTCCCAATGTCAATTACTCGCGTCAGAGTCCCTGCTCAGTGGGTCCAGTGATCTCCAAGTAGATTGGCGAGAATAATCCCCGGGAAATGATTCGCGAGTGCTGACGCGGCGCCGGGAAAGTCGCGGCGAACCGCGCGGAAAATGTCCGCCGTTTTGGTTCGAACTTTTTAAGTTACAGTTCCGAACAACGAGGTCGTTATGAAACCTCTGCCAATCTCAACGACGAATTCTGTTTCTGTAGCGAGGACTGAGAAAAGAGACCAAAGTTGTTAGTTTCTTACAAATTATTCCTACGTGTCTCAGTCATTTTGATCGATTTAGCTAAAGCTTCCCGCATTTACGTATGCAAGCTTCATACCACTCATTCTACTTCAATATCAAAACAATTATAAAACATATAATCCATTTTATACTTTAGATTGCAATGCAATTGCTATATTTTCTTGTAAGTGTACATCATTATTCTTATCCCATTATTGGTTCTACCTTTGTTCTATCTGACAGTATTCCATTTCTCTATCTTTGTTCTAATTTCCTATGTTCAATTGATGGTTGACTCGGGTGGAAGAACACGATTGTAGCAAACCGCTTTCATTATCTCCTAGTCAAATAAAGAAACAAATTGTATACCTATACGGTTTTATGTTAAAATAGTAATGTGGGATTGCAAAATAAACAAACTAAATTTGAAGTGTACGTCTTCGAATGAAATTCTAAATAATATCCAAATCCAATAATTTGCATTACCTGTGAACAAAATATTAATGACATACTATGTCAACGAACGTATTATTAAGGCATCCAAGTGTATACTCTAACGATATGACCTGAATCCCGAAGTTTCGAATTGTCGCAACCGCACCTCAGATAAAGTACATCACAAACATTGCAACTCGCGAAAATAATGAACCCTTGCGAGCGCCCTGCATGGAAACCACTCATCTGTGTGGTCCATATCTTCTGGATCAGCATCCACTTGGCCTGGATGCGCCGGCATGCATCCCTACGGAGTCAGGGAGTGGGAGAGAGCGCGACGACTGCGGCTTCATGGAGGTGGGAGAGAGCGCGACTTACCGACTCCATGGACATTGTGATGGGGCAGGAGTGAGTTGCAGCTTACCTGGAAGAAAACAAGACAAAATGTTAGAGATACAATCAACATAGAAGATTTAAGCCTGAATTACACGGTTCAAGTTTCCTTGAAGGGGTTGAATTCAACCCTTGATTTCAAGGAAACTTGAAGGAGAATTTAGACGATTTAATGTTTATTGTTGATTGAAATTGCGGTGAAATTAACAATTTGTTGAAGCATTCCAAGACTTGAAGGAAAATAGGACATGTTCTAATTGAAAAGGCTGAAGAGATGTCTTGAATTCAAGACTTGGAATGCTTCAATGTTTCCATTTAGACGATCCAAGTCTTGAATTCAGCCCCCTTGAAAGGGTTGAATTCAAGGAAACTTGAATCGTGTAATTCAGCCTTTAGGACAACTATTATAATGACGATTCATATACACTACACTCAATAATTTCGACCTCTCTCTGTGAGATTATTCAGGAGTAAACTTACACTCAGTTACCTAAAACTACCTAAAATGTGCGTAAACTTTGTAAATCGTCTAAAAAATAGTTTTAATTAATTAGAAAAAACTAATTCAAGATATAAAATCAAGATATAGCTTCCAATAGATACAGCTTCAAGATATAAGATATAGGCTATAACAGATCTAAATATTTATTACTGGTCTAAAACATAATGGTCTAATCATAACTGTTGTAAAATAAACTGGCCAATTTGTTTTGATCTCTCAGCTATCTGTTTTTCGTGCCAGCTGAAATGCTTCACAAAAAAGCTGTACTTTTCACATCGCAATCCGACAAATGTCAAAACTACGATTCTGTTGGTTCTTAAAAACGGCTTACAGGCACGAACATCGAGCGCACATCTAGGCAGCTCCATTCAGATAAACTCCACTTCCGCGCTGAAATCGCACCCCCAATCCCGCCGACCATCCAACTCTGAAATACCCGAAGAAACGCACCGATTGGCCGCACTCGCGTCGGGTCGGAGAACATCGTGGAGATACTGCATATTGTTATTACGTTCATTTGTAGTCTCCGCACCGTGTTTACAAATATGAAACCACCCACTTGCGATGCGAACAGCGTTCTAAAGCGGCTGGGGGGGGGGGGGGGGGGTAGATAGCGCCGGGCCTCGGGAGGGGATACTTCGGTATCAGAAGTGGCTTAAAGGTTTCACAAACTTCTTAGGGGGGGATTAGACGTAAGACGAGTTTAAGAACATCGAGCTTGCAACGATCTTAAATCTAGTGGAGGTGTTTTCAAATAAATTCCATATTTTATTTTTGGTGTCTATCTCGTGTATCCATGGTAACCAGGTGGAACGAGAGTTGAATTAATATTGGCTGATCTGTCACTCTATTTCACATAACATCCAGGGTTGGATACAGAGGTTTACTTTTCAATGTTACAAAGCTATATAACATTACTCTAATTGAAAATACCAATATAAAAATAGAAATGTAAAGTTCATACAGTCATACAAACATGGAAGGCTAATAGATATCTCTGGTAATTATAATACCATGATTAAAGTTCAGGAATGCGTATGGATTCCACTATTGAGAGAACGTCTCCACTTTAACTTATGGCTCGAGTTTCGTTTTCGTGTGTGTGAGTTTTTGGCAATACAGGTAAAAAGAAGTAAGGATCAGGCCAATTTTTTCACAAACCATCGCCATCTTATTATTTTCCTATTGATCTCTAGCAATATCGGTCTCTTGGCTTCACCGGAAATTTGATTTAAAGTTGATACTTCGCTTTTCTGATGTTCTGAAATAATGCCCGTAAAAGGAAATCCATGCATTTTGAAGGTTTGAACTGTCATGTTTTGTTGATTAAAAAGATTCTGACCAGTCAGACCTGAGAGCGTGTTCATCCTCTAGAGCCCTTCACAAGCATCTTAAACATTTTGAAAACACATATCTGAAAGTCTCTCAAAACTGACACGACGAAAGAAATTCAATCGTTCACCTCAAACAACTCGAAGAGACGCGTTTGGAGTGATATGTTTTCATGGAAAACTTATTTATCAAAACGTTCTGACAGAAAAACAATCCACCTCTTCTGCCGAAACATTTCCGATGAGTTCCATCAGTCGTATGTCAGTCGATTACATTCTATACAGACAGCATAATATAGCAGGCTGTTCGATACATCCGATCTGAAGGCTGCGTGCAACACCGGGCTAACTGCTAGTGGAGATACAAAGAATATGCTCGGAAATCAATAATATTAATTAAAATGTACGATCGAGTTCAATTGCGATTGGGCGGCATGTCCCCAGGGGATGTAATATTGTATTGTAGGTGAATTCAGTGTGAGTTGGCTTCTTTGTGACATGACAAGGACCTCTGCGAGCCCGGATGTCCAGGCATTGACGAGAGGACTTTTTATTTCATTTAATATTAATAGTGATCAACTCTCATCACAAATATTGTAAATTCAATAGACAATGAAGCAAATATAATAGTCAAATAGTCTAAAATATTGTCAAATCAATGTAAAAGAAGTCGAAAGTATTTAGACATTTTTATAATAAATTCAGACAGCTCACAATAATTTAAGCAGGAAAATGCAAATAGTGAAGACGAGGGGATACCAGTGTCTATAACCAGCCTTTTCAATCACCATCATCATTTTGTCAAAAAAGAAAGAAAATTTGCATAAGACTGGAGGAAAAATATGTCAATTCGATGTTCAAGTTCTTCTTGCTAATGTTAAATAAAAAACGAATTAATAGACTTAACACTCAAGTTAAAAGTTTTATTAGAACGAAATATTTCGGCGACTCTTCCAGCCGCCTTCTATATTTCGTTCGAATTTCGTTCGAATTTCGTTCGAATAAAACTTTTAACTTGAGTATTAAGTCTATTAATTCGTTTTTTATTTATGTCAATTCTAGCAGAACGAAACTACACATCAGAATGTAGCCATTATGTAACCATCATATTAAACAAAAAGACAACGTGAGTCGAAGGGAGATACTGTGATAATTTGACAGAATATAAACAAAATCAGGTTTAATTTTGATAAAAACCAGTTTATTAACAACTCGTGTATTTTTTCCCACACGAGCTCGTTAGAACGTTATTGCACATATCCATTAAATTCGAATTTTCAACCCCGCCGGGAGGGTGAAATGCAGCCGACGTTTCGACTCGGCCACAATCGAGTGGCAATAAAAATAAACACGGAACACAGATCGCAATTAATACGGGCCGTGCTCGAGTTCACACGGCTTCGAACTGGACGGGATGTTCACAACATTCACAACATTCCCGCCGCGCAGACACGTGATTAGACTTCCCGCGCGGACATGTCACGTGACCGTCTTGCCGTGACGTCAGACGTGGCGAGTCTCGAGGATTGAACCCGCGCCCATTGCTCACGCGATCATGGGGAGTGCCTGTCTTAGTCGCGGCAATGTGAATGGGATTTGAACATCTCTCTCTTTTTATTACTGCAATAATATTTTCTTGCATTAATTCGAAATAGGTTTAAAAAATGCTATTATGTAACAAGTGATGAAATTTTCAATTTGCCCTTCAATTTTTTGTACCAACTTCACTAAAATCTGTATTTTTTTCTTGTAAATTGACTATCCAAACAATTCAAAATAAGTCACTAGATTTTAAATCAGGATGCATTGCTCTTGGAGAAAATTAATCGAATTCAAAACATTTTGTTAAAAATCATGAAATTCCCATCAGCGTTGATAAACCAGCTAATGGCAGTTATCTGGTTTATGCGCGCATAGCAAGCCATGCGTTCAGGGGTGTGTTTACTTCAACTCCTGACAGATGGAGCCTGTGTTATTCCTTCCATAATGATTCTAAACCCAATTATAAGTCCAGTTGTCCCATTTGATTGCATTGTAATACCGAACTTTATCAAATATCTCCAGTTAGCCAAACCGGTTAGATCGACGCAGCAGCTAAATTGCGAAGGAATGATTATCCTGATGATAAGAAGAAGACGATGAAGAATAGTTTCAAGGAAGGAGGGGGTATGAAGGGAACCACGTGATCATCTCAGTCATAATGGAATGTATAGTACAATACCAGAGCCTCACCGCGTGTTCTTGATACGTTCAACAGAATGCTTCAGCTCAATACCAGATGCGAAGAGAGAAGACAGAGTAAACATATTGCTGCTTCTTCAACACTATACGCCATGTCATGTATTGACAAGAATACATGATGTAGGTCATGTTCTGAAATCCTGTGCAGAGATGCAATACAATTGTTGTACTCTGACCCTATTTTACAATACATATCAGTTCAATCTAACACGGGATGATATTGAAAACAACCCCCTGATAGAGTGAATAGAATTCAGTTCAATGCCAAGAATCATTCCTAGTTTGAGAGTGATGCTTGCAAAACCAAAAGAGAACCAAACGTGGTTACAAAAAAATCACATAAACTTGGTCACGTTTACCTCAACGTTTTGTCCCATAACTTACATCATTTAAATGGCAAACTCTTACCTACTGAAGCGTATTAGCAACAGTATAAAGTGGAGCAAAACACAATATAGATAAATAACTACGTCGAAGAACGACTGCAAAATATACAACGAAATGTGTTCCCTACCTAACTAAACAGATTTAAATGTTCAAGCCATTAAGTTGACCCGAATCGTCTGTAAGTGTCGAAAAAAGTAACCACAAATTCGCGGGTAATACTAGCTTACGCAACACCTAAAAAGCATTTCAAACTTTACTTTTCACTACCACTCCGTTCAGGAAAATTAATTATGCAATTAGAAACACGTCTCAATCAAAACTTAACAAGTAATTAATATTCATAAAGTTTCCAAAGTATAACGCAGCTTCTGAATGTAATCTTCCATCAAGATCGCTTTCCTAATTACCTCACAGAGGTAACCATCAGTCAAGTCGTCCAGACAGCGCGGGAAACTTTCAACCGTCAAGATCGGAACGTCGCGATTGGCTGGCGCGACACGTGACGTCACACCGGCGCGAGATTCAAACGTCAAGATTCGAACGTTCTGATATCGCGGTCGCGTCACGTCATATCGTTCGTCACGGCTGATTGATTAAGTCGCTTATGAATCTGGATTCGAGCACAAAGCCGCGACGCTGGAAGTTTCGAGGGCTGCAATTAATGCGCGGGATAACATGACGTTTTCAATTACATTTCGGAGCAGTGGAGTAATTTTGTTTAATATTCATGGAGTTGCGTTGCGTAATGACTGAGTGAGATAAAACGTACTTGCGATCAATAATGTACGTAACCAATAATCAATGAGCCGTCAAATATATGGGAAATCATGTAAATTATCGTACAGGATATCCTGGAGTAATTTATTTGCTGGCACAACAAGAATATCTCGGCTGTCATTACTGGTGTTTAGTACAAAGAGTATTGATGTTTAAATGAGTGAATCATTATTTTGTATTAATTTCCAAAGTCAACATTTCAGTTTTAATGTTCTTTCATAAATGAAGACGAAATAAAATCATCAGTGAACGGTTATTACGCTGCCTAGCACGCAAAATATCTCTTTGATAGAAGAAATAAATTACATTAAAAGGTTACACAGTAGTTTATGGAGCCTTGAGTAAATCCTGAATGCCCATTTTATGTGAAATATTGTTGTTTATAGTCCAAAAACAAGGAGATAAACTATCACGGACCCAATTTGTCAATATTGAAAGTAATCATTAATGCTAAACCAATCACGTTATTAACCATAACTAGCCTAATCAAACTTCATCCCTTCCCATACACAGACCTGTAAATTATTACTTTCATAACAACTAAAACCAATCACAATCGTCCGCCTAAAACAAACCAACTATTTTATATTCCAGTTTCGATTTAAGCCCATAAACTAAATCAAGTGTCCATAATTCAGACAAAACCCACTGAATTAAACTCCAATCCCTAAATAACCCCCCCATAATGCATCACTTCACATCGTACAATACAAAATTACCAAAACAAAATCCCGGCCAATTATCCAATATGAATTACACAGTCCATTGCGTACATTCCACGTAAATCCCACCGTCCTTCTCCTCGCGCCATGCGGAGATCGACCATTGTCTACACACTAGTCACGTAATCTTTTCGCTCGCACTGTCTCTCGGGGTCCCGTACAGTTGAATAATGCAATGCGTTGCGGCGGGATTGAAAACAAGCGAGTACACCGGTGGACAGGGTAAGTGATAGGTGCGGATGAATAAGACATGACGCCTCAATATTCAGCAGTGTACATCTCGCGGGCGGGTGATGAGATGGTGATGGTGATGGCTGGATGGCGGAGAGAATTGATAATGGCGCTGATGGAGGCTGTGGAGACACGCACGTGATCTTTCAGAGATCTACAGCGGGCCTGGCTGTTAGTAATTTATAAGGATATTCTGTGCACACATATCTGACTGAATTTCTCAATGTTTGAGGTTTTTGTTACAAAAAAAATAAAAGGAAAAGATTTTACTACTTTCAAGCACAGCAAAAATAAAGAAAATTTTAAAACAAACATAAGTTAAATGTATTTTTCATGTATGAATGTAGATAAATGTACGAAATGTCTCTACATAAACGTATAAACAATATGACGAAAATACTGATCTTTATCTTAATTCAACATGTTACTTGGAAATTGACTGCCATGAGATGACGTTAAGAAAAGTATTGCGAAGGAAAGTGAAATAATAGCATCTCGTTTCTATATTTCAAGTTCGAATCAGTTTCATGTCTGATAACAGATTACAGTTATCCCGCAAAGTTCAAGACGGTCATGTAACAACGGAACGAAAACGGAAAAAACGCGCTTTCGTGTCCGCCCGATGAGAAATCGCACGCATTTAGCAGTTCTCTTCGCTTATATACCTCAGACGCGAAGAGAACCGAAATACTCGGCGACCCGATGAAAAATTCAACCGTTTCATTGAAACTGGTCGTAGAAAACCACCTCATTTCTCCGTCCCTCGTAACGAGTTCGGAATTCTCTGCTCCCCACCCTCACTTCCCCGATCATTGCCGTCGGATTAACCTCTTCACACTTGCGCTATCTGCACTTTATCAGTGTTCAGAACTTCAATGGAGGCGGCCTACCAAACCAAACATAACTAACTCGCGGCGCCGCATAGCTCTTCTGTCAATAGAAAGTAGAATACAAAGCTCCGCGCATTTCGTATTCAAATGTACACGCATATCAATTCACTGAAAGATGTAAAGCTCTATTGCCAGATGTTTGTGATTTACTTAAGCCTGAATTATATTACGCGGTTAAGTGTTTAGAATTATGACTCAATCAAGACATAATTTTACAAGTTAAAACACATCAACGCAGAGAGCAATAACGGAATAGGTAACATTATTAATTAATAAAGAGAGAAAACAACTTAGTAATTGAAGAATGTCGGTCATGTAATATAAAGTTGTATTACCAACCATATGTTACAGATTATAAGATGGCTCGACGGTTTTTTAATCGATTTTTATCAATGTCTTTTACCAATGTAATTGTTAACAAAATAGGGCTTTGTACGAGTATTCAGAACAGTTCAATGAAAATAATTCAATAGCTTGTAATGGTTTATTAGATTAAATTTGTCCTACAGACGTTTAGTGCCCGAAAATTAGTAAAATTATGGCACTAAACATCTGTTGGACAAAATAAAACTAATCACTTATTCCAAACTATGAAATTATTTTCATTGAACTGTTCTGAATACTCGTACAAATCCCTTTTTTGTTAACAATTACATTGGTAATAGATATTGATAAAAATCGATTAAAAAACTCTTCAAGGCCACGCTCACTACTCAGCCCTCTTAAATAATTTTTATAGACTAGATTAAAAAACTGATCCGTGTAATTCAGGCAATATACATTTTTAATATTCACATTGATAAAAATTTAAGTATAGATTAAAATTGCAACTCATTTCTGTAATGTTTGAATACTGCCGATGCTTACACGTCATAAAGTGCTGTGATTTCCACCCCTTAGCGTTGTCAATTGAATGTAATTATGACGCTGTTTCGTCGCCGTCACCTCAGTGAATCTGGCTAGTGGCTACACGTGCACGAAGTAATAACTGCGGCTGCCATTGAGTCTTTAGTACTCGAACACATGTGACGGCGTTGTTCTAAACTCTGATGGCAAAGTTGAAGTCTCAATAAGAAACTTCCCCCGCAACCTGAGCGAGGCAATATGTTGATTCCAACTTCACACTTTAATTAACAACTTGAAGAGTTTGGGGCGCCCGCATTGAAACACGTAGTTACTGCCTCATGTTTCGCTTGTGTTCGGGATTCACGCGCCCTCATTGACTCAAACAGCCGCAGATAGCAAACAAGAAACAGAACTTTGCACTTGAGACTAAGGAGCAAGACTTAAACAGTTGCAATAGTTTCCTCATTTCTTCCATGTTGGTAACTGGCTTGGTCAAACCCTATGCCTTTTCACGAGACAATAAGCGCTCCATTTCACATATATAAAAAGTGTAATAATTTCTTTATTTTGTATTCTGTACCTCAGAGGTAGAAGGCCCGATGTCATTTCTCTCGCTTTTGCGTTGCATACTTTTGGGATCATGTAGGTAATCAAGCTCTATCAATGGAATTTGAAGTTACCTATATTGACGTTTTATCTTATAAAATGACTTTTACCATCGTTACAAATATGATTGGATGAGGCAGAATTACTGGTTATGAGCTCACCTCAAGATC
Source organism: Leuctra nigra (assembly GCA_934045905.1). Taxonomy (NCBI): domain Eukaryota; kingdom Metazoa; phylum Arthropoda; class Insecta; order Plecoptera; family Leuctridae; genus Leuctra; species Leuctra nigra. Next base: position 33,068,561 of record OW203765.1, read on the forward strand.
ACTGACATCAGGCCATCTACCTCTGAGGTATAGTATGTATGGCAGTCAAGGGAAATCACAGTACAGCTTCTACTGTGTAGCTCTCTTTACAATATTAATATTGTAGTAACTTCATTATTTTCTTCTACACAAATTTCAGTGACAGAAAAATACATTTCTGGGAGTAGAAATGATGACGTAAAAATTCGTTCCCGATCAAATTATTTCCCATCATTGTCTTTTTAAAGATAAACTGTCCATAATAGCTGAAATCAAATGGTCTACATAGAGGTCCTGTCATTTATAATCAAATCGACAAGACAAATAACCTTCCATAAAAGTTAACATGTGTCCCTTCTGAATATCTCAAAATAAAACTGTCCCCACAGTTTAAAAACTATCTTTCATAACATTCCCCAATGGAGAATAATTGCAATTCCCCAAGATCATAAACAAGCCATCTCTTAGAATTATATTTTTAAAGCAATTTAATATATCAAAGGACATATTCCCCGAAGCCCTCGCCGTATTTGCAATCCTCTTCCATCGCTCCCTGGTGCAAACATGCAACGCAGATGCTCCAAAACTTTCATATTTCCTTGCGCAACTTTTCTAATATAACTATCTCTCACGGAAAATTACTTCAATTTATACATTGCGCTATTTTACTTCGTGGAAAAAAGCTATCTAAAGAAAAGCTATTAGTGAATATGGAACTATTTGCAAGCTGTCAACAAACTTAGCTCGGGAATAATTCTCCCGACTGGCCAAGTCGAACGTCTGCATTATTTTATCTTTAAAGTGTTTTGTTTTTGTAAGTTAGACAAGTCGGAAAAACAATTCCCAGCTTGGCAAGTTCGATTGAAAAAGTAACTGCGAAACGATAATTCAAAGAAAATTTAGAAGCGTTGAGATAAAAAGAGGATCGTACTTTGCTGAGATAATAAAAATCTGATAAATATGCATACATTTTTAAGCACTTTTTATGATGCACTCTTTTTTTATGCACATACCTACTATTTTATAAAAGTATAAAGTACACACTTTTTTACCTTTTATTACCTTTTTTTAGAGATGTTTTGATTAACTTGAGTATTCTCTCCCGTTTGTATTTCTTTTGTATTTCCTTACATTGGTATGTAAGTTTTTGTATGCACAGTTTTCTTATTTTTCAGAATATTTCATAAGTTTTTAGAGTAGTACAGAGCGTTTTCAGTGTTGTGATTGTGATTTAATATGTATGAGTTTATGTTTATGTGTAATGCTGGTAAGCAAAACTATTCTAGCGTAGCAGGCTGAAGTAAAGATTAATTTGTATGAATTCTCCAATCAATAAAAATATATACATCTCTATGTTCAATCAATTCATGTAATATTTTATGAAACTGAATATCTAGAGCATTAAAATAATTCTTTTAAGATTAAAGTTCGAATATAAAATTATGTTATTTCAGCAAAATGTGTGTTTATTCAAGTGAAAAGTGTTGCACAAAAAGTGTGGACTACGTTCAAGTTTTAACGAGTCAAGTTGTTAGTTAAAAATAAGCGCTAAAAGAGTATTACTTTGAGGTAAAACTCTGGGTAAATATTAAAATCTGTGATCGTTTCTAGAGTGTACAGAGCACTTGCGCAAAGTTCAAGTAGACGTTAACACGAGATTTAATATTCTAAATGAAATTATATTAAAAAGTCAACCCTCCAGAGTGCATAACGAAGACATCGGGCAATCTTAGAGCGTTGAAAGCTTCGAGGCGTTCATTTGGATGCAATTACACGATTTTGCTACCACAAAAAGTGCAAGAATACAAAAAGTACAAGATTATATTTCTTAGGTGCGCTACATAGAGCGCTTTAAATTAAAATCTTTGAGTTTCAACTTCTTGACACTTTGCATTTCGTGTAACTTCAGAACTCAGATTAAATAATCTAGGTGATTTCTCACCATGGGAAAACATACGGAGGGAAAAATAGTTTGAGAAGGTTCTGCAATCGTAACAAAATGAAGAGTGAGGTTGGAGTAAGAAAAATTGTATTCCACCATACATTTCTCTCAAAGTGATTTATGTAAAATCTCTTGCATCAATGGGATTTAAGTTGGATAAGAAACTAAGCTAGAAATATCAATATTCATAATTTATTTTCAAATTTTCATTCGATTTCTCAGCAAAGGTGATTCGCAACCTCGATATTTGATATTGCAAATACCAAAACAGGGCGTCCAGAACTCGTAAATCAATTCCTCATACCAAATCGTTGATGGGGAAAACAACTTCTGAATGTCCCTGTACCAAATATATTAGATTCAAGTTTGCCACTTCAATAATTCACTTACATTTAAAACATTAATACTGAAGTTAACATATTAACGCTCAAGTAAAATCAACTATGTTCAAACCCCACGAGTCTGATACTAATCTTCATCCACAACACGACGGTGGCGCCCCCTGGTGATAAAACGCTTCCACTAAAGACGCTCGCCATTGTGTGCTGATCTCGTGCAACGTTGCAACACTTCCCGGGCGCACTATCTCGGGTAATGAGCTGATTCCCACCACAATACTCCACGGAACACTCATCTGGCAACAGCTGGCGATAACACTATAGTTCAAGTAGCAATGTTAACTATTTGATAACTGATGGGAACTTCCGATGTCGGAGGATGCAAACCGATTACTTCGTTGTGTTGTTTTACTTGACTTCGTGAAGTCGAACTAGATTGGAGAATTTCCAAGTCTAGACAGTGTTAAGTCCTTACATTTTGAGAATGTCTTAAGCATACTCTTTGAGTTCGTTGAAAATGTTCACAGAGCGGAATTGCGCCACTGCACAACGGATTCAGTGAAAACATTGGAAAAACAGAAGATTTCACTTGATTTCGCATAATCGAATACTTGCGCATGCGGTTTCAACTCGAGAATACATCCTGTATTGTACGGATCATTTGTTAACCACAATCTTTAATTATAACAGTATTTTACAGAAATCATTCAAAATAACATCGATTTCTTTTCTACCCCTAATATTCAAGAACTAATAAGGCAAGTCCACACAAGCTCCGTGAGAACACACGTTTAGGTAAATGCGTTACTTATTCTACAAGTAATTGCTTTGTGCATGATGATTCTCTTTAACGCATGAATATGCCAAAGTTCTGGTGAATGGAAAAATAATTTTAGCCCAAATCAGTTGCAATAATTCGGACATTCGTTAAACGATTTCCGACTTATTATCTCAAACGTAAATCAACGACTTTCTTTCTTGGATTGGAATTGCGATTCACAAGATGGTTTACTCGATACCAGTGCTCATCAGGTCCCACAGGAATTCAAGAGAAGCACAAACTATGAAAAACGAACACTCTCGACCAGATATCAGACCAGCATCAATCCCAACAACTTATCCTTTCCTTCCTTTTTCCACAGTGACCTAAAAAGCGCATTAAGAAAGCTAACCTCTGTAATGAATCTTACATTCATCAAAGCACCACCTCGAGCAGCGCCATCTAGCGGCCGATCGCGTGATTAATCTTCATTAGCCGGCCGCGGCGGCTCAGTCGGGTCGCGAACCACGGCCACTAATGTCTGCAGATCCATCATCGGATACGTCAAGACATCCAGAAGGCCGTGCTAAAGATTGTGCTCGGGCCATGACGGATGCAGACTGAATAGTTGTATGATTTAATTACGGCTCGGTTAGGAATTACTTAAAGGTGAAGGAGCAATTCATTAGAGACTTGGATTTGGCAAATGAGTCATTGGGTTGCGCAGAGCTCAAAACGCCGCTCGCGAGAATAAGTTGGACTACGCTAGTTGGTCACTCAGTAGTTAGTAATTGATTCTAGGTAGAGGCAATTAAGTTCATTTACGTAATTATATTGTTGCTAGTCCTAAGATAATGATTTTTTTTAATATTGCAAAGAAGGCATGTAATCAATTTCCATTATTGCCAAAGTCAATAAATACAGTTATATTGTATTACATTTTTTTACATTGTATTACATTGTATTACATTGTATTTGTTACATTTCTCTTACAAAATGACTGGTGTTGCCATTTCAAATGTGATTGGATGAACCCAGAAATACTGGTTAAAAATCATCGCAATCATTGAAATGGACATCGGGTCTTCTACCTCTAATGACAAGATATTAAGTAGGTGAAAATGTAGATGACTTTGTAAATATGCTACAATGTGAGAATGTCATTTCAGAACTAGTTAACAAACAAAATAAACAAATCGAAACAATTCCCAAATGGTTATTGATTCAATCACGTTCAGAAGATATGTACGGACTTCGGAACGGATTGCAGAGGAAGAGCTGTAAATTCTCGAACTTTCTCAAATGCATTCAGGATCCACGAAAGTTCCATTCTGCAACGCTGACCACGCCTGTTCGCCACTTCCAGAATAGTTCTCGAGACACTCGGACAAATTACCCATCGATTTTCAATAACTACGCGGAACTACGAACATGGCTGCTTGGAATCTGCTCGATTGAGAACACATTTCCACGGACTAAACAATCATTTCGAGAACTGAAACATATGCTATTCACAGGCGGTCGTAACGTGGAACGATTCTATTACAAATACCTATCCATTCTTCAACATCAAACGAATGAAAACGCTCATGTGAATATTTGAAAAATGAGATTTTCTAAGGATGGTCAATCGCTTTATTTTCGAAAGAGACAAAATATGAGTTTTGGTCACTTGGGACAACCGGTTTTCTGACCCACCAACTGTAACTACCAAAAGTAAAACACGTGCGTTGTCCCAAGTTACGTATAGTCCCAAGTAGCCAAGTGGTACAGTAGGTTATATAGTCCAGTCAAATCAGGCTTAAAAATGTCCATAACCAAAATAAATTGTAACATTTGGTTTTTTGGTGTCATTCTCTTCAGAAAAATGCCCTCTACAACATATCCAAAATCCGCCAAAATCCGCGCACCGGAAGTACTTTTTAATCACTTTTTAAGTTAATTTCCCATGCTAATTCCATCTTGCAAAAAGCAAAAAAATTCATGTAACTCCGATTTTGACGAAACTTTGCAGAATTGTTCACCATCCTAAATGAACAAAAAAAGTGTTCTTAGCGTTTTCTCTAAATCTTATCGTTTGGGAAATATGGCCCATCGAAAAGTCATATTTTAGTCAGTTTTCGACTTTTCGAGTGTAATTTGACGATTTGCGAGGTCCATATTTTCCAAACGATAAGATTAAGAGAAAAACGCTAAGAGAGTTTTTTTTGTTCATCTAGGATGGTGAACAATTTTGCCAAGTTTCGTCAAAATCGGAGTTACATGAATTTTTTTTTGCAAGATGGAATTAACATGGTAAATTAACTTAAAAAGTGATTAAAAAGTACTTCCGGTGCACGGATTTTGGCGAATTTTGGATATGTTGTAGAGGGCATTTTTCTGAAGAGAATGACACCAAAAAACCTAATGTTACAATTAGTTTTGGGTTAATCTCTCATTTGACTGGACTAATAGTCAAAAACACGATTGCAGTACTTTTTCTCCCCGAGTACCTATAGCTGGTTTTGCGGATCTATAAGCCGTGACATAATATTGTTAATAAATACTAAGTAAGTTGGCGAGATACTAGATGATTCGAAGAATGGAGAATGGATGCTGTGACATGTATGACGTGTTCTCTATATTAAAACCTTAAATACGACACTGAAGACAATGGTAAAGAAGTTATGCGGGCAACAGGACAAAAACAGTCAAGTTACTGATTTGTTCGTATCGTTAACAGCTAGCTAGAAGTGAAATATCATGTGACATTTATCCACAAGTTTTTCTCCTTGTCGTATAATCGGCTGACACGTCACCACATAGTAAAGCTGCACATTGCAATTGCAGTGGCGCTACGAGGCACCTGTGCCATGCACATTGAAGACTCAGCGCTGCACATTGCAGTGGCTCGGTGAGACACTTCCGATTTTTTTTTGAAGAGTTTTTATTCACCAAAATATATACAATAACATTAATACAAAAAAGTTATGATAAACAATAGAAATACTTGAAGCAGCGCTCCTCTACTTTCTAAACATAATGTGAAAAACAGGTTGACATATTAATAAAATTGATTGTAAGCAAGTACATGAATACGGTAAGGTTACAGGAAAAATTAGTGCTGTAAAAATCACTTCCGAGTCAAGCGGCGGCGAGACCGCGCTACATCGTGCATCTCTGCTGGCGAGACCGCGCTGCATGTGGCAGAGGCCCTGATATGTGAGCAGAGGCCCCCCAGGGAGGGCGCAAGCTTTCCTAGACCCCTATTCTGTAACTGATTTTACTTGGCATTTCAAGTGAGAGCTCCTCACCGCCGTAAGAAAAACATTGCAGAGAGACGAAATCGCATGGTGAAAGTTACATAATATGGTCTATAGAAGGTTGCGAAAACTTGAAATTACAAAAAAACTTTTAAAGAGGGACGAAACAAAATTATTCAAATTTTTATGTCTCAATATTATTTTATTTCGAATGTAAAGGTATAGTTTTTTTTAAATCGTAGCCTCGCAAAATTAATTAAATAAGAACATGACGGTATAAAGTCTTTAAAAATATCAAAATAACCCCGGTAACCTACGGCCAGCAGCGATTGGTTTGACCTCACAACCGACCTATCAGCGGTATTGTGGTATTGTGGTCTCAAGTTGCCTCTATGACGTCATTAAGTGCCCACACTACAGATCTACGAGCATCACGTTGTTAGCCAATAGTGTTTGCTTTGCGATGCGTGCACACGCACACGGCGCATTTGAGTGCATTGCACACACACTAGAGGCGACACATAACACAATTACACGTGTAGTTATTATGTTCAAACAATTTAAATAATTATTATCATCTACACCTTAATATTAACATACTTATAGAGAAACTAACATACTTAGGGTAGGATATTTAAATTATCTCTTCATTTTTAACCTTTGATTAGAAACTGCTGTTAAAGATGTGTGTAGCTGTTAAAGTTAATAACTCATCTGACAGACTTTAACCCTCGTTTATTAACACTTGCAAATTCTTTGCTATTCTCTTTTTATGATAAAATTTATATTTTGGTTAGTTTTTGGTAAACATTTTTACCCTTCAATTAAATTACAAACCAAAATACATATACTAGCCCATAAAAACAACCAAATTCTTACAACACATAATGACAACGGATGTGCTCAATAACATGTCGAAGAGTAAACAAAACACAATATTGACATATACATTATTTAACTCTCTACCAACAGAAAAACGAATCACAAAAGTTGAACACACACACACACATACACAGAACGCCACGCTTATCTGCAACAAAGAATAAAGCTCAAACAACTATTGAACCTCAACTGTTTCAACGTCTTCCAGACTTTCAATATCTCCTTCAAACGAATCAACATCTCCCGAGCAAGAGGCTGCTTTTTCTAACAACCAATCTCGCACAGACTCTAAGTAATCACTGTTTGATTTTCATTATATCTGATATTTATCTAAGGAATTCTCATCTCAGTAGAAGTTGGCCTCGAGAAGTGCATTTTGCTTCGACGAGGCGAGCAAATACTTGAGTCAATGGTATTAATTTAGAATACAGTTTCGTTATTGAATTGCGCCATTATAAGAGATATATCTTTAGAACTGTTCATTGATTGGTTGCTTCGTATCGCGTTTTACTGTTCGCGGAAATTGGAAAAATGTTTCCTCTGATAGCCTTAAAATTAAAAAAGATATTAGTAGCAATAAAAATAATTACATTTTACATGCCGCGAAGTTCTAAACTTTAAGTAAAAGCGATTATACGTAAACAGGTAACCGCTTTAATATTATATTAAATATTACAAATGGTGGCATAAGTGGGACACATATTTTCTATTTGATGTTACCTGCGTATTGCAAGCCAAGAAGTGGCTAAGTGGTCCTCAAATGTCAAATTTTATATAATTTGCGTAATGAAGCACCATTAATGTTGAACAACATAAAATATTACAATTGGTGGCAGAAATGGGACACTTATTTTCTATTTATGTAATTTGTATGAAAAAGCTCAAATAATGTGGAAGACCAATAAATATTACAAGTTCTTCAGAAATAGGAAATATTTATATTTGATATTTTGATGTATTTTGCGTAATAGAGTCCAATTGAAGATAAAGATCATTCATTACAAGTATAAAATTAAAACATTAAACATTAAAACAAAATATTAATTATACAATCTAGGCTGTTATTAACAACTGTGTAACCCATATAGTGTAGTTAACTTCATCTCCCTAGTGGCAGATAAATATATAGCAAGCAGATTTCCTTTCCACAAATAAATCTCCGTCGAAATATAAAATAAAACTTTGTCTACCTATAAACAGTTCCCTTCCTATCTGAAAACAAAATCCACAAACACAAACGTATTATTACACTATAATATTTACAGGGCGGGAGCTGTTGAATAGGACGAGACAGTTGAGGCAGAAGAAGGAGGAAGAGTGAATAGCTGCGAGTGGAAGTGGAGTGGGGCTGTTGACTGAAAGCCCGCGCCCTGGTACAGCACATGCAGCGCGGTATTGGAAATGGAAAACGAGTATGTTATTAGAATACATCAACAGTGGGCTGAAAGCTTTCATTCGCATCGCAGGAGAATTACTAAATGTATTATCATAGAGTGTTTTTATATATAATTGAATGAAAATAGAGCTCCAGCACAAAACATACATATATGTTAAGTACATGAAATAATTCTATATTTAACAGTAAGTATCATAGGGATGCAAGTTCATTTTCTATTTCGAAACTGTATTCTTCACGTAAACTCAAAGTAATTAATTGTTCACTACGAAAAAAAATTATATTAAAAACTGCATTGAAATGCGCCAAATATTTAGCACATCCATTAAAACTAAAAACTGATATACAGAACGATAGTAAAATTCCATCGTAAACAAAAACATATCTTAAAACCATATCGCCCACTGGCTTTCCTACTTCAGTCAACAAATTACTCACAGCCGCATATACTTGGCAGGTACGAAAGCGCCTGATACAGCCTCTGCATGTTGGTAAACACCAGACCCGCAGGGGGTGAACTAAATGTTGAAAACCAACCCACACTAATCGCTGATCGCTCAACCGAAAATTTGTGTTTTAATAAAAATAATTTGCATAGTGGGCTCTCATAAATGCAATGCAATATAGTGTGGTAAAAACAGGTAGTACACAGGATGTAACATTTCATGTATTTAAACTCATATGGCTAGGTTTAACATCAAAATTAGTGTATTTCAAATATATACACACATTGAATGATAATTTCAGCGTGCTTCTATTCAAGATAATTAGACTGGTAAATGTCAATGAATGTATAACTCGCACAGTTTTTTGTGGCACATTATACAGAATTTATAATTCCCGGTGGCAGACAAAAATTAAACCAATTTACATATGTATTACCCAAATTTGTCAGCAATGCATGTTTTATTTGACAAATAACGTGAAAAAACACAAACAACCGAAACGATGCAAGAGGAAAAAATTGTTGTTTTGCCACAGTTTGAGCAAAATAAAAAAAACAAATACAAGTTATTTGCTGTCGTGGATATAGATCTTCAATCAGTAGATCGGTTCATCCTGATGTTTTAGCTTTAAATATCACTGTTGGTTCAATTAAATACCGCATATTTTATACATAAATCCCAGACTAAAAGCTTGTCACAAACACGCGGTTATGAAATCTCCAAAAAAGGCACGCTACTCAACCTCTTCGCTTCGGCATGAAAGAAAACGAACACGAAAACAAAGTTTGAAAGAATCACTTAGTCCCTTTAGTATCTCCCCTTGCTTGATCGTTATCCAGGGATCGAAGCCACGTGTCGCGTGCGCCATTGCAATAAATAAATCAAGTATCCGGCGGCGGAGAGAAACTGGCGGAGACGAGGGCAACAAAATCATCCCAAGTTTCCCCGTGGGACTCGGGGAACAGGGTCCGAGTCAACATGCTCGGGACAGAGAGAGAGAAAGTAATGTGAAACATCAGGACGATCAACAAATGCCTGGGAAAACCAACTGTTGGCGCGCATCCGACGTCGTCTTCCATTAGACCCGATGGATCGAACGTGGCGGGAAAGAAAACAATTACGACCGAGATGGTGGGGGGATGCTGCGGCGAAGTGGTCCAGACGACAGATGCTGGTCAAATATTAGTGGAGATTGAAGAGGGAGGCTTTGACAAGTGTGCATTTCTTTACAAGGGGAATCATGGAACAGTATTGTTAAAATACAAGCTACTAGTTGTGCGTGGGTTTGTTTGTCGTGGTCTTCCGTTCCGACTGAGGTATTTCGTGTTTTTCCTCAGTCGAGAGGCAAATGATGGGAAGGTTCCTTACTCATAGGCCTCAACCGTCATCATCATAATCATTCGTCAGTCGCCATTAGCGTGGTTACAGAACAATGCGACGTTAAACCACTACTAATATAGAAAGTACGTGTACAGTACTTTACAAACAGGTGACCTATAAATGTTTATACAGTTCTGGGCCGTGTACCAAATATTGCTCAAGATGTTAAATATCTAGGCAGGTCTATTTTGTACAAAATAAGGTACAGGATTGAAAGAGGGATTATTTTTCGCAATAGAGGATTAACAATTACTTGAATAGGATTTAACCATATGAATTATGGAACATATCCACCTATCACAGCTGTACAAGTTCACATCGTGTATATTTACAACACTTTCCATCATGAAACAACGCGACGCTGAACTAAAGCCTGGGAAACCAACTGTTGGCGCCGAGCGATGGACTCAGCCTCGCCATCCATTAGGCCGATCGAACAGCCCGGGAAACAAAACAATTTCGATCAGCGGAGATCGAGGAGGGGATGAAGTGGTCCATTTCGACAGATCCAAGGGGGGGGGGGGTCCATTTCGACAGATCCAGACCCCCTTGTGAAGAGCTCGTCAAGACGTGAAGATACTGATTAGGAACATTTCGTTATTTCTCAACTGACAGATCATATTTCATGATTGGTTTTTGTCGATGGCCAGTTAACGAGCGATCTGGTAAAAGGAAAGTTATTAATTTTCTATCACTTTTCTTTTTCTGTCGAATGAAACTTTGTAACAAAGAAAAGACTGTAAACGCTGAGCCACTATTATCAGCTAGAGGAAATCTATTTTTCTCACATGAAATGAGATTATTATGTGTATTTTCGTAGGAACTATAAAACAGAATCACAAAATCAATTCAGTTATCACGATACAAAATAATTGAAATGTAAAAATATAATTTTTTCCTGGCATAAATTAATAACAATCATCAAGAAAGAAACTTCCGAAATATGCACGCCTATCAGAAATCGAGGTCAGATCGTTTGGAATACCGTTCAAGCAATGAAAAATAATGCTTTCATGTAGCGTAAATAGCGGTCAGCGGCTGCAATTTTTATTTTTCTTAGAGCAATTTCTTACAATTGTTCTGTTTCTTAACTATAATCTACGTCAACATATGACTATGACAAATCACACAGAAACTACAGTCCCGAATCTTTTTGCAACATACATTCTTTTGAAAAGAATTTGAAGAAAGGGAACTGTTAGAAAAGATTCTGGTCAGAAATGTTAGTCTTAAAATAGTAAAAAAATATCGTTTTTTAAGAATTACAAATTTCAGTTTTATAGACAAGTAAATTTGTTCGCCGGTGATGACGTCACCATCGTTAGAAATCTCTTCCCCTCGACTGCAACTCCAACGAGGATCCTCACTTGATTGCTTCAAACAAATTGCCAGCTCGGATGGAAGTATTACAATAAATAATTTTTAAACGGAAGAAAGACGACGGGAGAGAGCAAGAGAGAGCTGGTTCTGTCTCTCTTGATTCAGTCCCGATGAAACGCAAGTCTATTTGCTTCGAGCCGCAGGTTCCTGGCCCCTCGACAAGTCGCAATAATTAATCTTGGAGGCGCTTCCCCGCAGATCTCGCGCTCCGGTTGGAACCGAACAGAAACGTGCCAGAGATTGGTCGGGATTATCCGACCGTGAAAACAATTTACATCGGCGATTGTTTTTCTTTTCTCCTTTCAGCTCGCTCGGGCGCTGAGAAAGGGGTGAGCAAAACCGCGAACGAATCGAGCGCACTTGTGAAATGATTCGTCATGTTGACATTTAAATGGGGTTGTTCACGCAAAACTATTGTAGATGGCGCTGCTGTTCTAATCGTCCGGGAGAGAGCCAATCAAAATGCATCTAGCGGAATGGAAGGTTTTTAAATCTTGGCGGGAGTTTGATTCAGAGATATTGGATTCAGAGACCAACCAATCAGAGAGAGACTCCTCCAATGCCGCTAGCGCTGCGAGTGAGAGCAAATGGCAGTGAACAACCCCATTGGTTCGCTTGATCCCAAGACATTTCTTTTCTCAATCACTTTGGACATGAAGAAAAATACGTCGAAGTTAATACATCAATACGGTGTAATGAAAATAAATTTAAACTTGTAAAAAAATCGTATTAAATTTAATGAGCCGTAAAAAACTTTTGATACAACGAATAAAAATAGAAACAATTTCACCAAGTCATTCAAGGCAGGATTTAATTAAAAAGTCGGTAGCAAAATATTTTGTACGGCACGTAATCGCATGTTAATAAAAACCAGATACTAAAATACACTTGTTCGATTCCTTTTTAATGACTGATTGGGCGATTAGTACGATCTGATACGTTGACATGTGCCATGCCGCAGTTAAACTGTCCAGCTTTCAAACAGGGTCTCGTGACTGCTTCCATCCAATTATAATCATAACCACCGTGTTGTTCTCTGTTACTTAATGGCATTATGGCACTAATAAACCAATTAAAAATCAATTAATCAAGATAAATAAAGAGTTCGCCAAATTACTTCAAAGTTATTACGTAATTCGTTGCTAAGCACACGCGTTCGCGTGAACGCATTGTTGTTGTCCACCCCTCGCCCTCAGAAGAAACCGTTTTGCGGCGCGTTGCCAACCTAACCGCGCCCGACCTTGCCAACAGGCGTGGGTTAATCGCTGAGGCCCCGATGCATCAGAAGTTGGCACCACTGTCGGGTGGTTCGGCTCGATTGAAACGAGACGCAAAGCCGTGGCCAGGTGAAGACGGCGATATTATGTTCTGGAAATTACACGGAAAGACGCGGCGAACGGCTGCTCTTATTAGATTTCCTTTGCGGAGAATATAATTAGAGACTCTGAGATGAAGTACAGTATTCCGATTCTTTTGTTCAGCTGTTCATAATGCAAATTTACAAAGTTACTTCTGAAAAGATTCGTATTAAAAACCCAGCGAAGACTTTTCTTAAAGGAAAACAAGTTTTCAAATTAGTCTTTCTCGGAATGCAGAAGACCTATCGGCGGCATGGTGCATGGCAAAGGGGCTCTCGCCTTCCGACCACCCACTAAGTAGACTCCAGATATCACAGTTATAAAGTTTAATAAAGTCTAGGTATATCAGGTTAAACACAAAACATTTGCTAACTGCAAACCGAAAGCAAAAGTGTATTTTGTGATATCAACTCCCTGATCCTAGGTACTATAACCACAATAAAGAATAATTATTCGAAGAAACTAAAGTATGTCATTAAAACTATTATAGCTAAGTTACTCCAGTGCGGAACTGCATGGTACACGTTTAAAACTAACAGAAAGGAGACCTTCAGTGTATAGAAACGAAGAGGCTATATTGTGTCCCATTAACAGTTATCTCCTTACTTAAACCTTACGCCAGATACTCATCCGCATCTCTTAAATCCCACATTCTGACTACCCTCTAAAGATCGCTCAAGTCGTAACGGCCACGACCTCATCACGGAAAGAAAGCGCATACGTTAACCACACATATTGCTTCACGGGCATTCGCATCGCAAAGCCGGGGGAGGCCATCAAGCGTCGTTCCACTTAAACCCTCCGCGGTGGTTCACTTCCTTGTTCGCGCCGCACTTGCTGGTAGCCGCGCGGTAGATCGATAGTCGCGACGGCTCGACAGCGGCCGCCAGATTAAGACTGGGACAGTCGAGATGGGATACACGGGGGATGATACGCGAGGCTGCAGGAGAGGAAGTTGACTGACGCGATGTTGCTGAAGTAGCGTTAAGGTGATGCAAGCGCAAACGATTTTGATTATTATTAAGTCTATATTCTCAACAGAACCGAGGCTCCACTAGTGAGAATGTAATATAGAGAAGGGAGGAGAGGAAACCCGGTACCGGCATGTAGCCTACTCCTGACGAAAGATACCAAGGGGACCAACGGCTTAACGTCCCTTCCGAAGGACGGTGTAACATTCACAGCACGAGCCTCCACAACCCGCGCCGTCGAGAGACTGATAACAGGTGGAGGGAGGTCGTCACACTGACCCCCAAACACCCCAGTCTCTCTGACCCAACGGCAGCAACCTGGCAAGGCAGAGTTGAATGGTCACCCATCCAAACGCTGACCGCGCTCAATGTTGCTTAACCTCGGTGATCTAACGAGAACCGAGGTATCCAACACACCAGCCGTTTGTAGACACTTTTTGCGATACGATTGGAGACGAAATGGGTAGACCAAATTTTTTGAAATTTTAATCGTAATTAGATAAAAGATAGGACTATCCCTTGGTACATTTTTAATTTTTTGTTTCGTTATTTAGTAATAATTAATGGATTATTGGTGAAAAATTAGCTATTTTCTTGTCTCCTTGGGTGCCGTATAAAATTAAATTTTAAAAATGGGCCAAGTGATAACCCTAAGTTTGTATTTCATCTAATCATGATTAAAATTTGAGATCAATTGGTTAACGGGTTTGGTCTCCAATCGTTTTGCAAATTTCAGAGTTTTGCGCGGTTTTGTTGAATAACCGGCGCCTAATTAACGATGCAATAAGCAAAAATGAAAAAGTGCTACTAATATACAATCAATGTGAACATCCTGTGAAAGTTACACTCACTTATGAAACAATTCATCTCTCTCAATTTTCTAAAACGGCCGAGCGCTAGTATCACCTTAAGATTATCTTATATTGCGAAAATGGAGAACAAAATAATACCGTGCCATTTCGTTTGAAGCCATCGTAGTGTTATTATCATATAAAATGGAGCCGAGTCTCATATTTTAAAAACGTTTCGCCAAATATAATAATTTTGGGTCTCGGAGAACGCTGAAACGCAAGATTTCAACGCAATGAGGCATTTGTCCCAAAATCAGATACGACTTCACGTGATACCAAAAGTTGAACTATCTAATATTTTTTTTAAAAGTGACGTGGATTCATCTAAGATGGATATTTGCCAAAACACACTCTTCGCCATCGCAGTTCTGCGGCCCAGCCGAAACCCCTTATCGCCTTCGATCTGATCGTCGAGACCGCCGCAATCGCGACAATCTATGGCGCACCCTTGGCTCTGTGTTTCGCCGCCGCCCGCGGGAACAACAGTCTCCTCGAGCCGGTGACCGCGACACGGCGACAGGATTTATCTAACGACTCCGGAGAACTTCGCGGGCGGAACGACCCCGCACAAGAGTCACAGGTAGTGGAAGTTGCCGCCAGTTGGGTGGTTACTTTCTACCGAGTTCGACGAGATGGATGGGATATTCTTTCGACTGTCTCAGACTATTCTACACGCGCCGAACGACCTATTTTATCACGTTTTAAAAAGGAGTTTTACTCCTTCGAGACAATTTCAAGAGTTGACATGATGATGCACAATGGCGTATCCAGGATGAAATTTCGGGGGGGGGCCGGACATTACTAATAATTTTGAAAAATAACAGTCCCCCGAGAAAATTTAGGATGAAGGTCATTCACTTAGGTGCAATTTGAATCGCAGTGTAGGGCTATTTGGGGGAATTGTAAAGTACAAAATACCCAAAAATTGGTCGATATGCAAGTCCGAGGCTCATAGCCCAGGAATTTTTTTGGAATTTTAACTCAATTCTAACTATTTTGGAACGTTTTTGACATAATATGACTATTTTTAAGAGTTTTTTTCACATATTATTTTAAATGTGCTTTTTTCTATGATGAACCCCTGATTTCAGGGGGGGGGGGGTGGCCTGACCCCTCGCCCCCCCCCCCCCCCCCCCCCCCTGAATACGCCATTGAAAATGCAATACTGTACGAATCGGCGACCTGGCATAAAAATCCTGACTACCAGTCCAACCAACTTTATAGAATGTGTTACTTAACACTAGAAACTTAGGATATTGTATGTCTCTACAGGTCTACGTCCTTGGTTTAGATATTAATGTGTAGATTAAACAGCGGTTTAGTTATTTATCACAACAACTACAAAATAGTAGCATGAATACTCTTCTCTTCTTAACTGCCGATAAAAGATGGATTGTACTTTAAGTTGACTTGAAACTGAAACTGCCGAACGACAGCTGTTATAAGAAATAACATTAGTAATAAAGTTGAAGAGTTGCGCTTTACGATTTCCATCTCCTATTTTTCGTCCTGACAGTTTTAATTAGCAAAGTTGTACACGACAGGATTTCGTAATGTTCCTGTTTGCAAAGTCACACCGACATAATGTTTTTATTTTGCGGACAAATACACCCCATTAGAAATAACAATAATTGATTAGACATTCAACGCCGAGGGCGCTGGGACATCGATCCGGTGTCCAGGAAGAACGTTCCATTGTCTACCTGACAACACTCTCATCCCGTAAAACACTCACGACGTTCATCTTTCACCGGGGCGACGATATTTTAGAATGCAAAGTCACCACGTCGCATGAATGATGCACCTCGCAATATACTTAGCGTCAAGACCTACATCTGACAACGTGGGGCAGAGTGTAGAGTACAGCCGTTACTATGCACCTCGCAATACTAAGTCCTGCATCGTGCGCGAACATCTGGCAAAGTGAATGGATGGCATAGTGTAGAGTGCAGCCATTAGACACAAAAACAACGAGCGTAAATGACTTTCGACTGGATAATTAAGTGATTTTTTCAGAGAAGGGAGAATTGTAATACAATATTCAAACACGAACTAAAAAAACTACTTCAAGTATTTATTTATTGCAAAATGAGGTACAAAGGCATAACTTTCATTGGAGGCTGCGACTCAAAACCACTCTTAAATGCAGTCCTAAATGTAGTCATTATGCCGCCTCTTCCCAGAGGCTTTATATCATAAAAATAAATAACAAAACAGGTCGTAACACAAAACATCATGTCTTGTAATCCTCCATGCAACTGATAGCGACAGTCCCCAAGAGACCGTCGCCCCGCCCGACAAAACCATGACTCCTCCACCCTCCGCGTCACACATCCTCGCCGTCAGCCGCCGGGCGAGACAAGACCGCGACAGACGGGCGTGAACGGCGACCACTCGGACACTTGGCATGCACGGGACGCCGGGAACGACCGCAATAAGCGTCCCGACGCCCGCAGGGACGCTCGGTTTTACTGCCGCCTTCTGCTGACCGATCCGCATTATCACGTGTTTACAGACGGAACGGCCTGTTTATGTGTACTGCTGTAAACGTTATGATTTGAAAGGGCGGGCGTGCGAGCACTTTATTAGCAGACGGGAACCGCAGGGAGTGAAGATCGTTAAAACAACGCCGGATTTTGCACGGGTTTTCATGTATAATTACTATTTAATTATGATATAAAACAATATTATCGTTATTTTGTTAATCCCGTTATGCGCAATGCGAAAGGGTCGAGTGTACGAATGTGCTTGTCCTCCCTGGTGGTATTTTAATAGTTATGTAGGCCATTGTCTCTGGACTTTATCTGCCACGCAAATGGTCACAGTTTGATTCCAAGGCACGGCGAATGGAATCACACGTACATCGAATTACAATAGAAACATGCCTTGCTTGGGGTATTAGGACGGTGTCTTAGTAAAGTTCGTTCACGTTTAGAATATCGAGCCGTAATGGCGGCGTGTACTACCGTAGTCAAGCGAACGTATACCGAAACATGTGAATATCAATATAATAATCAAAAAATGTGTATAATACGACTGTAGTTAAAAATAAATCAATTTTCTTGAATTTTTATAATATTTACTACTATTAAAAATTGTGTATTTGATATAATTTATACAATTTCAATAATACAAAGAAGAAAGTCTTGCCCTTGACAGGGCAGTGTTCAAGTGAACGACCAATGAACGACGTGAACGACGAAACGTCAGAAAACAAACATTTGAAAACACCGTTTGAAAGTAACACACTGCACAATGTGACATCTCTCATTTGAAGTGAGTTTTACCGCAACCGGCCTTAAAAAGCACAAGCTGTCCTAGGGCCGGTAATTCTGGAGGTTCAATAAAGTATCTGAATGGCATGTGCCGTCAATTTCATCCTAAAGTTAGTTAAACCGCCAACTTAATTTAGGCAACTTAGATTAACTTAATTTCGGCAATATCCCTCAAGATATTCGCAATAACCGAAAGGTCAAAACTACGGTATACACGAGTTAATAAGTTAACCACATCATAGACCCTCTCTACAGCTGCGTCCATTCTTCTTCGCTTCCCGCGCCGCTAGTTATGATAACGCCGTCGCTTCGCCACAGTCTCGACCAGGTCGGGGGGGGCGGAAACCAAGTTTCACCGGCACTTGGGCGGGGGAGCGTCACGCGACTGTGTGTAGTAGTGCCATATGACACTAAGTAGTGTACATATGTGTATGTGACAGTACTGCAGTGTTGTGAAGTAACATGATACAAAGTAATATGTTACTGGTAACATGATACTTTTTTCAAGTAAAAGTGACTGTGACATGTTATTAAAAAAATTGAGTAATTGTAATTTTATTCAGTTACTTTCTTTATTGAAAGTAGTAACTGTAACTTTTATCCCATTACAATTTTGAGTAACTTTAGTGAAATGTAAGATGATATACATCTAATTATCTCTCTGAATAATGTAAAATGTCCAATTCAGTAAAAAAAATAAAAAATTAGCTCTAGAATTGGCATACAAACAGAACAAATTTCTAAAATACCTCTGGCTTAGACCTTTTTTTTGTTCTGTCAGCCCTGTTCACTATTTTCAGTTATCAATCACAACGTAATTCAATCCCTTCAATTGTTTAAAAAAAAGGAAAAATGCTAGTAAATTGAAAGTAACTGTGAAAGTTACTGCTGTCAAAAATAATAGTAACTGTAACTTAACACAGATACTTGTCGTTCAAAAAGTAACTGTTTGAAACCCCTGTAACTGTAGCTATAACACTGTTAAAAATGTTGCAATTAACTGTAAGTGACTTCATATGTGACAGTCTGCAGCGTTGGGAAAGTTACTTTTAAAATGTAGCAGTGTTACAGTTGCAGTTACTTGCTCACAACTCTGTGTAGTAGTGTCTGTGTAGTGTCATGTGACTGTGTGCAGTAGTGTCATGTGACTGTCTGCAGTAGTGATAGTTATGATAACGCCGTCGTCTTCGCCACAGTCTCGACCAGGTCGGGGGGCGGAAACAAAGTTTCACCGGCACTTGGACGGAGGAGTTCCGGTCGCAGTTTCCTGCGGGCCTCGGACTAACGACATCTATCAACTTTGTATTTAATTAACGAATCGCCAGAGACGAAACCGGCTTCCCAGGAGGTTAACTTGAGATCCTCGCATCCCCGGCTAAATGGGATGGCTTACGGAACCCATCTGCTATACTTGTGTCGGAATTAAACTAAATACCTCCACTGCAATGATGATATTACTAAGAGGAACTTCAAAGTAATCTACTTGTTCAACTTTACCTGCGAAATGTATGAGAAGATCTAACTATTATAATAATTTATTGGTATGAATAATTCGAGTTTCTCGAGCAAAGTGACGTTCCTGATTAAGTTGAGATAGATGGCTCCAGTTGCCAGTGTCTTGTGCATTAATCAAGATATCTTTCGAATGATTGTTTCACTGGAATGCATAGTAGATATATGAAAAAAGGTAATGGAAAACTAGTAACTACAGGGAACGAGCAATTTCAAGAAATAAGCAAACAATAGAAGTCTAGTAGACCGAATTGTAATGAGGAAATTCATTACTATACGAACTTATTGAAGTCGACAGTGAATTTTAAAACATTCAAAGCGATAAAAGAGTAAAATTACATTGGATTGCATGATCATGGGAATGAAATACGTTTCACATAATTATTTGATTTCAATCCCGGAGGCGTATTCTAGAACGTTTTCCCAATTCCATTCCGGATGGAATCCGGTCACGGCTATAACCGAATCAGATTCCATCAGAATTTGGAATTTAAATGTTCTCGAATACGGCCCCCGAGCACAATTCAGCACAATTCACAAAAAAAAGATCTAGAGAACTGGCCAGTTGGTGTAATGGCCAACTCTTACGTAAATACATGATTATTACCTATGAAGGGTCGTACGTTTCTCCTGATGAAATAAGTAAGAAAGATGGTTTCAGTTGTGATAAATACGAAAGGGTTTACTAAATTTGCTAAATACGAAAGTAAAAGTAAAATTAAATCAAGACCCTCTTCCTTATACACTCCATAAACGCATTCACCCTTAAAAATAACACAGCGCGACATCTCAAACGGGACTTTAACCATTTGACGTTTCTCTGGGGAAGCTTAAGAAAAAACACATCCCACTAAGTGAAAACCTTGATCCTATTATTCCTCCGTCATCTCGATGCTGGCGTAATAAATCTTACGGCACGCGCACGCAGATTACGGCCGGCGTAATTATGCGTGCGTAAGTGTGCGTGAAAGAGGAGACGGCCAAGACGGACGACCTGTTTGCGTCGCGACGCTAATAAGTGAATTAAAAAGCGTCGGCCCGACGAAGTACAGCGAGCAGGGAGGATATTGATTCAACCGGTAAACTTTTTATACAGCTTTTAATAATGACTTAAACGTTTTTTATGGGATGAATTGAGTTACGTCGACGAGAAGGATGAGGTAAGGAAATATTGATGGAAGACGCAAAATGAAGGGAGAAAATGGGAAATTAGTATCTGGAACACTGATTTTTCATAAGATTGCAATAATTTGACACATTTTTAATAAATAATAATTATTACGGTTTATCAAATCACATAATCACAGTACCAGTTAATAGGAAAATGCAGTCCACACAAAAAAGTATACTTAGCTTCATGTATTTAACCAAATGCTCGGCTTAGAGAGGCGACAGATTTAGCTTCATTGATTTCACAAATTACAGTTTGGACGTAGTAGAAAAAAGGAATTAAATTACATTCTATAATTTAAACTTCAGATTTGAAGAAATGTTTTCCATATTTAATTTTATGTCAATAAAATGGCACGATCACTCAATATAGCAAAAAATATGTAATTACCAAATGTTCGTTTGGCTTATAAATGAATAGGTTACAAATCAAAAATATTTTTTGGAGGAAAAATTATTTGCGGCTTAATTTCAACACATGAAACCCATACTCATACCATACTTATAATTTTGTCACTCAGGGTCACTTTGCTGTGGAATTGTCCATACACTCTCTTTGAACGTTTCACAACATTGTACTATGTTTTTATTTTAATCGCAATATTTCTCCCTCAATTCAGTCGAGAAATATCGAGAAATTTTGACATTAAAATAAAATTTAAAAAAAACAGCGTTTGTGAAATGTTCAAAGTGAGTGTAGGAGTATTATAATTTTGTTTTGATGTATTTCAAATACTAATACTACCCAGTTGTATTGTATTTGTCCACAATCAAGCAGAGTACGCGATTTGTGGAAGCGATTTCACGTGAATGCCAGGTATGTAATTTATTCAAAATCAAAAGTAAATTCAAGATACCAACCTCCGGTAGAAATTGAACCCACGAACCCAATTTGATTTGTACGCCTCTGTTATTTTTAATTTATCAAATCGTTGTAATTACATTCCTCGTGGTTATTAATTATTGAAATTCCAAAGCTTAATATTGTATGATTGTTATTTAAATTGCAATTTTATGTTGTCGGAATTTAGATTATCGGATATTTTTGTTTCTCTGAAAATCTGTGATTTCATTATTTTTGCTCTGTTGCTTGTCCGGTTTCAATGCCTTGCTAACTTTTATACAGTCAACAACCAATGACATTCCTAGAATGACCACTAACTAACTGTTAAGAGCTAATTGAGACTTTAGCAGAGTATTGAAAGACCGGGCCTAAGTCTGATTGTGAATGATATCATTTCCACACACCCGTGAACAGTACTCGCGACACCGATCAATGCAATCGAACCTCCAAACACGATCGGCGTGCAGTGCAAGACATGGAAGCAACGCACAACCCAGTTCATGTTACCATGACAGTCCACTTGGAAGCAACAGCGAAAACATCACGGACGTGCAATTATTAACAACATATAACAGCACGCAGCACACGCGAACTCAATAAATAATCGATCACCGCCCGCCATTATTCATCGATTTCGCATCAGCGCGGCGAAAACCTGCGCCTGCGACCCATCAACCATGACTGTCGGGCGGGTTGCCTATCTCCCACGGCGACACCCCCCCGAATCCAGTCCACCTTTCGCGTTGATAAAAACAAACGCCCGCCTTTTCAGTCACCGAATGCTTTTTATTTCAATCGAAATCTACTCTTACGGAGATGAAAATTTATCGATGAGGAGAAAAAACTTTTTTTTTGTTTCTTCGGCAGCAAGCTCTACTATTCTCCGGGATAAATCAAATGCGCGGGGATGGGGGTGGGGGTTGGAGGTGGAAAAGGAGGATAAATGGTCTTGCACCTACGAAAGTTCACCCCTCGGCTCTACGCAGGGTGGATTTATATGATTTGCTTCCGACCACCGATTCCCAAGATATACCTACTCTATCTGCAGGAACTGGGATATATCCACTGAACGTTCCCGGCCTCTATAGCTGCTATTGTAACTTAGTTTCTGTCTTGTTCGGTGCGAGACAATTCGAACTTGGGACTGGATGTTGAATACATTATTAACGTGTTCACGCTTCTATGGGGAATAATTCACAGGAAATAAAAGAACATTTAACCGGAAGAAGTACTAATTCAAATCACCACAAAGGGATATTCTTATTGGCCCATCTAGAAGATATCATGCAATTGTGGTACTAATTTAGATATCCGTGTCATGCAATGCCGGTAGTGAAAGTAAAAGTTATTTTTATGAAAATCCCGGGATTTTCTTACATTTGGAGTGTATTCTCTAATTCGCTCCATCCATTATTTAGCACGTGAAACAAGAACTAAGAAAAAATAGACCGTTCTCTTTGGTGAAGAAAGCACGTACTATAGAGCAGAGACTTTCTATATGACCGGTATGAAACCAAACGTAATTCAGAAATGTAATAATATATCCATTGCGTTCGAAGAATTATTATCAATGTTGCAGAAGAATAAAGGAGACAGTGCGTAAACCGTACACTGTGAACTGGGCATAGCTATAGATTACGTCTCTGCTTCTGTAAAACTGCTTCATTTCAGGGAGCTAAAGTGAAAAAAGTGATGTCACGAACGCGTTTTCGGAAATGGAGCTCCATTAAAATAAAATAAAAGATCATGTCAAAATGTTTAGAAAAGAAACGTACATGACGTGACAACTTTTTAGTGGTGATAAACGTCGCACTATTCTGCAACTAGCTAACAGCGGACGAATGATTATTATAGGGGGAGCATGAGCGGTGGGAAGGAGGCGCTCTAGGCATATCAGTAGGGAACCATCACATCATTTGCCTCTAGGTTTTGGGAAAACTATGCATTGGTCCATGTCATGTTGCAGAAGGCTAAGATAAAGTGCGTGAACGCGGGGGACGGGAATCGAGCCCGGGTATCCGGTGCACACGTCCAGAGTAATTAGTGAGTAACGGGAAGAGCGCAGATAATTAAGTGCTTTCTTGTTTATTTCATTTTCTCTTCACACTCTCAGAATGTAAAAAACGACCATTACAAGATTCATAACTTTGCCACACACCGGAGCACGTTACGACCTTTTATACGACCTCAAAGTGATGAATAAAATTATTTTACGATACATTTCGTACTTAACACTTGGAGGTCGTAACATCGCCAGGGGCATTACGCTTAAGCATGTAAGCTTGATATGTGGCTAATATGATTTCTTAAAAATTATGTTAGTGTGAGACAAAACTAAAAAAACACTTAGAAGAACCGTACGGGTCCTGTTACACAGCTATTTCATACAATAGGGAATATGCATCAGATTTGTAATGCGGTTCAAGTACAATATTTTATATTAACAACATAAATGTTGGTAAAGCACACTATTTTCACAATAAAAGGTGTACATTTTCATTCATAAATAAGTAATTTAAATTCAGTTGACATTTTAGTGGGAAAACAGTATTTCTGACATTTCCTAACTAGTGACGTCATTTTTTACTGTAAACATTGACACATTATTATTGGTTGATAAAAATGACATCACACGGAAATGTCAAAAATATCGTTTCCCGCCAAAATGTCCACTGAATTTAAATTTTATATAAATGAATGAAAATTTTACATATTTGAGTGCGCAAACAGTGTGTTTTACCAACAAATATTGTGTTACTTTGAAATAAAGTCTTAAGTAAATTTGTGCATATTCCCTATTCACTATATTCCACATTTCCATCGACCCCGAGACTCTCCAGCGTAGCTCCTGATCCAGCATCTAGATGATTCATCTCCGCTTTGATCCTGCTCCAGAGAGCTGCTGACATATTCATCAGATAGTCGATGCAGTGACAAGTGACATCGTCTGGCTGACAACAGTGGAAGTGGCTTCGTAATGAGCTGTCACTCGGAGCTGTACTTGTACTTGTACCGTGTCGTCGCAATGGCAGCGTGATCGGATGCTAATTGTCTGATAGTTGCAGACTTAGAGATTAGAGGAATCTCTTTACATACGATACACACTTGAATGATGTCATGTTAGAATCCATTCACTGTATGAACGATCGGCCTTGAAACATAAAGTCAACCCATTTATTAGACTGTATTGAGCGATCTATATGATTACTGATATTTTACAATCATTAAAATCGTACTGAAATTGAGCTAAATGCCAATGGTTTGACAGTAGATTTCAAGGTCGTCATTCTTACGGTGAGATCAAGAAGTCAATTCTGGACTAGATTCGCGAAATAATATGAGTTATCTTTCATTTAACATAGTATTTGGAATTAAATCAAAATACATATCACTTTTTGGGAATCCATAATCCACAGTGCAGTGTGTAAACTCAATAGAGAAGTTAAAGTTTGCATTGAAAAATATATTTCAGTGTATTAGCTCATGTAAAATACAGTGTTTTCAACATCAAAAATCAACATAACCATTAATAAAAAAATTATAGTTTTTTGACAACATTTGTATAACGCAACAATGATGTTGATAGTTCGTATCGAAATCTTCCTACGTCAAATCGCGGAACAAAACCGTGACTGTGTAACTGCAATCTCTCGCCATGCACTTCCCACCCCGTGAACGCCAACTCCGCGTGCACGGACGATCAAATGTAAAGTGCAATGTATCACCTCGTCTAATCCCCGTATATCCTTGCAGCAAACATCGGTGTTGCTAATGCGAAACTAAACACAGACCGTATCCTTTGTCTTTGTCTTTGTAGCGTCTTCAACCCCTCGAGATTGCTCGGAATTCTCATTAGCTGTTAAACACAAACGTAATGTGTGATCTTCAAAGTGGCGAGAGCATCAAGAAGTCATGAATTCGAGTGGAATATATAACCATACTGGCAGATATTTTATAGGGAAGTCTCCTTATGGTATTCTAAATTTGTAAATATCAACACAAAAAATTATTACAAATACACTTTTCACCCGAAAAACTTAACATTTTCATTCATAAAATATGAAATTAAAATTACATGTGACATTTTGGCTAGAAAATCTCTGTGTGACGTATGTGAGCCCGGTGATGTCATTTCTAAGTCCACAACAATGTGTTACCATGGTGATTACTTTGTTGCCATGGCAATGCTGGGCCCCATGACGTCAATGACGATAATACTGTTTTAAAACACGGTTACATAATTTTAAAATTCGGAGATCTATCAATCTTTCTGTATCAATTACTTTGAAACTATTAATCCACAATAATAATGTTTTGTTTTTAGATACATCCTAGACATACTAGAGAGAGTTCCCTATTATCCACAATGTCGGAACATAAATGTAGAAAGTCACAAATATTTTGAACAGAAACACTGGTATTGTCAAATATAAAATAAAAAGAGTCTGCAATATTTCGTCGATGCGTTCGATCGACTTTGTCAAGCAAGACTGACGAGTTCCGTTACCACTGCTGCCTTCTCTGCCGTCAGCCCCCCACCATGAGACCCGATGACTCACGCGAGAAGCCGACATACCATGACCATATATGGCCTGCCGTCTACCCAACCGATTTTCGCACCGAATTGAATTTAGACTTCACCACTGGACGAAGCATAGCCACCCATACGTCATCAAAATGACACGATGACTGACTAATAACTTCGTCCACACATGTAATGAATGCTGACTCAATAAATTTTCTTTTCTTAGCGTTACTTTCCTTATATATTTCTATAGCAGAATCCCAATCAAAAGTATGCATGTTAGTCCACGCATGTTCAGCTACTAAAGATGTAGAAATTTTATGATTTTTTACGTTATCTCGATGTTCTTTAATACGTATGTCAAGTGGCCTCCCTGTTTCACCTATATACACTTCCTGACACTGACATGGGAGCGCATAAACAATTTCCATTGGAAATTCCAACAATTCCCCTTTTGACATGAGCCGGGTGATTAGAATCAAAACTCAAATATTGATCCGTATGTGTAGGTTTTCTGTACACCGAAGTAATCACCCTCCCTCCCTTCTTCCTAATTAACACATCCAAAAAAGGCAAAGCATCATCCTCCTCCATCTCCACAGTAAATTTAATATTTTTATGAAAAGAATTTAAATCCAGCAGCAACTCATCAAGATGTTCAATATGCTCCTGTGGAATAATGGCTAATATGTCATCAACATATCGCTTCCACATTACAGGTTTACACACACTGCTTTCCAAAACCCGCTCTTCCAAATCCGACATAAAAATATTAGATAATAATGGTGACAAACAGCTACCCATAGCCAAACCATCTAACTGAAGAAAGAATTCATCCCCCAGTCTAAAATAACTAGACGACAGACAAAGGCTCAAAAGTTCCATTATGCCGTCAACTGGGATGTCAGTCCTGTCAGCCAATGAAAGATCATCTCCCAGCATCCGCTTGACCAATACTAAAGTGTCTGCCACAGGAACACTAGGAAACAAGTTAACCACATCAAAGCTAACAAGTTTGTCCTCCCCAGCTACCTGGACCCCACTTAACAGCTCAACCAAATCTTTAGAGTTTTTAACAAATGAATTTGCACCATTGCCCAAAGGCTTTAAAATCTCCAATAGATGCTTAGATAATGCTGCACACGGAGAAAACCTTGAGCTTACTATGGGTCTCAACGGTATACCAGGCTTGTGTATCTTTGGCAAGCCATAAATATGTGGTGGCTTTGAATAATGAGGAGTCAAAGAGGAACGAACATGAGACTCAATATGTTTATCCAAACTCTTCAAAGTTCTATAAACTTTACCTTCTACAGAAGTGGTAGGATTTCTATCCAGTTTTTTATAGTTATCTGAAGCAACAATTTCATTCATTTTAGATTCGTAATCACACGTGTTTAACAACACTGTAGCCTTACCTTTATCAGCCGGTAGTATGGTCAATGACTTGTTTTTTCAAACTACTAATTAATTTCAAGTCCTGACTAGTGACATTCCGCTTCACTACACAGGAATCTAACAAAGCCCCTTTCATAGCGAAACGAATTTCTTCCCGTAATTCACCAGGGAAACGGGAGATGCTTGATTCAACTGTTGCGATACTGTTAGAAGTCTTCTCTGTCAAACTAAACCGGTTGATCTTCAGCAGAATTCCAAGGAAATTGTTTATGCGCTCCCATGTCAGTGTCAGGAAGTGTATATAGGTGAAACAGGGAGGCCACTTGACATACGTATTAAAGAACATCGAGATAACGTAAAAAATCATAAAATTTCTACATCTTTAGTAGCTGAACATGCGTGGACTAACATGCATACTTTTGATTGGGATTCTGCTATAGAAATATATAAGGAAAGTAACGCTAAGAAAAGAAAATTTATTGAGTCAGCATTCATTACATGTGTGGACGAAGTTATTAGTCAGTCATCGTGTCATTTTGATGACGTATGGGTGGCTATGCTTCGTCCAGTGGTGAAGTCTAAATTCAATTCGGTGCGAAAATCGGTTGGGTAGACGGCAGGCCATATATGGTCATGGTATGTCGGCTTCTCGCGTGAGTCATCGGGTCTCATGGTGGGGGGCTGACGGCAGAGAAGGCAGCAGTGGTAACGGAACTCGTCAGTCTTGCTTGACAAAGTCGATCGAACGCATCGACGAAATATTGCAGACTCTTTTTATTTTATATTTGACAATACCAGTGTTTCTGTTCAAAATATTTGTGACTTACTAGTTGGTTCCTGGTATATTATCTTCTTCTTTCTTTTATAAATGTAGAAACAGACGGTTGGTGAACACAAGGATTTCAAATATTTCCAATATCGTATAGATTATTCATTTCATTTCCTTTCATTTCCAAACAATAACATTAGAACTAATACCTCGCGTATAATAAACAATTCAGGAAATAACGTATCTCGAGAATGTATGCACAACTGGAAAGAAAACACCAGTTCTCCAGATAAATTTCCCTCTAGCATCACAGTACTTCATACGCCTTCTACATCCGTGGAGCTACAGCTCCAATAGTTGCATGAGAGTTTCCCGATGTTGTCTAGCTTGTCAATGAGCCTCCTAGATGCAGAACTTGCCTCGTGCTTCTCAAAGCCGGATGCTGCGAAGGAGCACAGAATGCGGGCCGTCGGCTATCGGATTTCCAACACGAGTCTGCGGATGCAGGTGAATTGCTAGAAACTCCAACTCTGCACCGACACAGCAGTGGAATTACATCAACAGCAGAGGTTTATTAACAATGTGTTCGAGACACTGGATTTGGTACAGCGTTTGTCTTTAGTAGAGTTATGTGTATTGATTTAAAGTTATCCATTCTCGACATCTACTTCGTAACTAACTTTCAGGGCTATTTTAAGCTGGGATTTGCATAACACTTGTTGTTTACTTAAATAGGGAAAATACGAACTTTACTGTTGCCACTGCAAATTACCGACTTATTCTCGGAAATATGTGGAATCTGCTCAGCAACAACTCCGATGTATCTCAATAAAATACATCGCTACGCAACGCAAGCTCAAGACATAGATGCGAAGCATCTTGCGAAGAGAGTGAAAGATTTTGAGACTTTGAGCATCCGTCGAACATCGCAAATTTATTGTCGTCCCCAATACTATAAAGTAAGTCCAAAATTCATGTTTTTGTAGCTAATTACAGCTGGAATAATAATAATAATATGACATATTATTATTATTCCAGCTGTAAAATATGGCCATTTGTAAAAAATAATCAAATGGTTCTGTATCATTCTAGCACTCGGTCGTCGTATAATCGGTCAGTAAAAGTGGAACTTGATTGGTATTCGTCATGTAATAAGTTTTGTTCTACTTTGGAAGAAATAAAATAATTTACTACAAGGGAAATGAAGTCAGTTCATCATTTGATCATTTGTAAATATCGGACTATCTCTCATTATGCCCACGCAAATACCGTACAGTTTGTACTTGGCCATTTCCAAACTCAAATTAAAATCAATTCACATTCACATCTGACACTGTGAAGAAAAATAAAGCAAGAAGCACGGAATTGAGACATCCTTTCGTGACTTCGACGCCGAATTCATGCAAGAATCTCCATTCGAAAGTGTCAGAAACTCGATATGTCCATCAACCCTTTCGACTAACGGGCAACCGGGGCGTCGTACACCGTAGACAAAAATAACCCTACGAGTCAGCAATTTAACTCGTTTACAACGAGATCTCAACACTCAGAGTTACCTAAGAAGCGTTTGATGTCGAGAAACTTCTTCGAGAAGCTTTCATCATTCGCGAGACACGTTACGCGGCGCCCAACCGTGAAGCAGACAATTAAGAATCAGCTCACCGAGAAAATCCCTCAAACAACTTTTCATTAAACCAGCCGGAATAAATAAGAAATAAAAGTGACAATTCAGAAACAGAATATAAGCTCGGAGGGGGAGAGAAATTCCACCCCTTAATTAAGTAGAATACATGCAGGCGGGTTCATCTTAATGAGGTTAGCTTAATTAGTAAAAACGAGGCGCTTTTTCATTAGAACAACACGCCCGTGCGCGCACTCGAAGATGCGCAGCCTGACTAATGGCTCCAGTAATGAACATTAAGACGAGGAGGAAAATTAAAACGTAGCAATTTGAGAAGATTAGACAGTGAGATATTTAAACCGTTGAAAACAAATTAGTTGTTGGTGTTTGAAAAAGTCACGTGCCGGTGAGAGCGTCGTCGCGGTGTGCAAGACGCGGAATGCGAAGTATGCGAGAGAGAGAGAGCGCCAAGTATCACCACGCTTGATTACAAGAGGGAGAAGCAAACAGTTGGTTCAGCGTGCAGAAATACCTCCCTGCTGTCTTGTCTTTTCTTGTAATACGTTAAATCATTTTCTATTTTAGGAGAGTACATGTCTTTCAGGCAAGTAAATATGTTAAGTTTGCTACTGTAATATAACAATATCGATGAAAATGAGAATTGTATGATAGATATTTTCATATATTATGTAAAATTATGTGAATACAAATATGAAAATAAATAAAATACATGTATTAAAAAAAATTATAACATTGTCATAAAATGGCGATAAACATAACAACGTGTAAATAATAATTTTTACGAATGGCATTAAAACGACGTTCTGGTGTTGCTGCAAACTACCGAAGCTTCAAAGTGTCATCACTTGTCTTGTAACAAACTTCTCTTTGGGTCATGTTCCGGAATCACTGGATCATTGGAGCCGATTCCCACAGAAGACACAACTCATCCCTAATGAAATAGTATAAATTCAACAGCTAGGGGACCGTTTTTACAACCGCCGCCGTTACACTCGGACCGTTTCGGCGATAACGGCCCGACGTAAAAACGTCACACAGATTGACGACACAGATGTACAACTCACCCGAGCGATTCCCACGGCTGAGTTAGCAGGTGACAGGCTTACCTGGAAGCGGAAACACAACAATGATTAATCAATTGCACCAGACGGAAGGTAGTTCACATTCATGACTCAACCCAGTTACAATGTGCATACAATCAGCCACGAGGGATGCAGTGCAGCTTTTTGCTGATCAGTAAGACTGGAGGATGCATATTACATGAGGTAATAGCTTGCAAAATAGTCTACGTATCCCATATCTTCCCGCCACGGTTGATATTGCACGTCTTCACTTAGTAGTCACGTCATGATCTCTCCTTGGTCCTTGGAATTCATAAGAAACGAACAGGAAAATTGTTACAGCAGAATGTAGATGTGGGACAGACTTTAATTGTGGAAAATGAAATGCAGCATGTGAATACCAATTGAGATTGTCAGAAAATGTCGTCATTCCAAAACTTTTCACTATTCATTATACAGTTCAAGATAAATAACCGACCGAAAGAAATTTGCCATACGCTCGTCCTTCTAGTACTGAAGAGCATCGTGTAATTGGCTGATCGAAAGTGAATTGAAATAGCGATCGTTCATCGGTGGTCGCCGTGGTTTATTCGGACCCTCGAGCTGTATTCATTAACAGTCGATATCTCACCCCTCGACGTCAACAATGCAAGTTCAACACTAGCAGGAGATCTAATAACACAAATCCCTAGGACTATGGTTAGTGAATGCGGTTGCGATACCGTTGAATACATTGCGAGCCGTGGACTAGAAAAATACATTGCACCACCGAAACCGAGCAGTGAATGAATATTAATTGAGGGATTCGCCACATATCTAATCATCTCCCACGTTCCAAGAAGTGGTATTCGACTTGATTCCTGCGGCAACACAGGAATCAAAGCAACGTTCCGCGATCCAAAGTAAACTCGGAGGCTACGCCTGTAATATCGTTGCCACGATATTTAAAAATCGTTTTTAAAACATCCCAATGGAAATTAAATGTATAACAAAATTACGCCCATACAGCCACGACGTGACAAAGGGTCTGGCAAAATAAACCAGTTCTGCGCTTGACCTTGGAGTTATAATGACCAAATACATCGCGTAGTTCAAAGAATATCCAGGCCATTGAATCTCCGATATAAAATATCCAATGCTTTAATCTAGTGAATCTATAATTTCTAGATGGTAATGTCTGATTTCCTAATAGGCTGCAAACAGTAAGTGCACCTATTAGAATTGGGACTCTCCGATTTCTTGAGAAGTTAAATTCTCATCAACTCACAGGCTGACCTTGAATCTAAAACCTGTAAAACACTGGCATTGTGACCGCGATCAAAACGTCCGGAACAACGAACATTCCGCATATTTACTATGTTTAATTCTCACCCGAATACGGTATGCCGTCAGTGCAGATGAATTTATCATCCTCTGGGGTAATAGACAAGTAGGTCAGAGAGCAACCGGGTAAGATGACGGTGATTAAAATCTACATATGCACTTAACCGAAGTTAGTATAGTAACATTAAACCCGGA
The DNA here is from genome assembly GCA_934045905.1 of Leuctra nigra. Classification (NCBI taxonomy): domain Eukaryota; kingdom Metazoa; phylum Arthropoda; class Insecta; order Plecoptera; family Leuctridae; genus Leuctra; species Leuctra nigra. Next base: position 33,101,200 of record OW203765.1, read on the forward strand.
AAACGTGATTGAATACGTAAACGTGACAGTCCGAAATAGCCCGGATTACACGTTGATGATGTGTTGTAAAATTCGGCGCTTAGACGTAAGTGAATACTTAAAACAAAGACACTTAAAATTATAACCGCGCGATTGACGATCAGAAGAGGCATTAAACATCCTGGGGTTTACGTTTATGGTTACTCCAGATGACAGTTATTCCAGTCAAATCGAGTGAATTTCCTTACAACAAAATGAATTGTACACGTTATTGGAGATTAGTACTGTGCTGATACGTAAGGACAACTCAATTAGGAGCGTACCATCGGAAAGAAACTGGTTATAAGTCTATACAATAACGCCTTGTTTTGGAGAAGTGTCTTAGAAAGAAGAAGGATGCAAAAGCTCCATGCTTTCATTTGAGAATTTATTACTCTTGAGACAGCAATCGCAATGTATAAGTTCGCAGTACTCAAAGAATAACTTGGTTAGTAAGTCAAGAATTCCAATTGATGATTTCTCGTTGATTTTCAGAGTCGTTGAAATATGCTGTGATCTTTTCTTCGAAAGTACTCTGCTTGGTTGTTTGCGTTGGCCCTGAAAAGGGCCGGGCGACGTTTCGGATGGCCTGATGGCGGATAGCCTGAAGATGGATAGATCAAGCCATCCAAAATGGCACAACCGGCCCTTTTCAGGGCCAACGCAACCAACCAAGCAGAGTACTACCGAAGAAAAGATCACAGCATATTCCACTTGATGCCATTCTAAGTTAATAAAATACCTATGAAAAATTCCAAGTTTGAAGAATCGATCGAAAAGTTTTAAAAGATCCATTACGACATTATGCCTCGATTGTAAACATTTTATCCCCACATAAAACATCCCTTTCACACAACTATGAACACATAACTCTCCTCGCCTAAAGATATATTGGTACAATTTACGATTTACATAAATTACTCCTCGACCGGATTAAGTTCCACGCAAAGCTCCAGCTCGAGTTGCAACAATAAGACGAACTTCGGACCTCGTGAGTGGCGTCTATTGCAAGAGAATAAGACGAACTTCGGACCCAGTGAGTGGCGTCTAATGCAATAAACGTCGGACTTGTGGCCCCACCGCAGTTAACGGTTATGCAGGGAGATGATGATGTTGTTATGGAACTTCGTCTTGAGGAAGACCGCACCGAGCGGTTACGGATACAATTCAAACGTGGTGTAGAATATTCTGTTCGAGAACTATGTTGTTACGTCAACTCGATGGATTGACTTAATTGCGAAACCCCAGAACAATTTAAGTAGGTATACCTACAATAGAAGCTGCTAACTTGAAAGATAAGCTAATAATTTGATATCTATTATATACTCGTTAGATCTATAAATATTGGAACTTAAACAGAAATGATATATTTTATTTTTATTTTTATTGAGTTCTGGAAACTTTGAATCAACAAACAACACAATTTAAAGAATGACAGTCCTATAACATTATCGCGTTTAAATACATTAATTTCAACAACAGTTAACAAGAATATCAAAATAAAAAAAGTCTTCGTTACATAACACAAATAACAACACAATTTAAGAAAATGTAAGTCCTGTCACATTATCACGGTTATAAACATTAATTTCAACAACAGTTAACAGGAATATAAAAAAAAAAAAATTAAAAATATATCGTTACATAACTTGCCAATTTAACGCAGGAACTATTTAGACAAAACGTCGCATAGAGAGTCATTTTCTACTGTTCCCGTCTTAACTTTATCGGATCTTTATTATATTAAACGCATCTAAGAACAACAGTTGACTTCTCCATTCTATCACATTTTCCAAGTAAATTATTTCGCGAACTAATTGCCTGAACTTTAACTAAACTAAGAACTAACCACTCACTTTACACATCAGATCTGTAATCGAATTTTCCTCCTCCCAATCCAATCGCCAATTGCGACCATTTCCTGGCGCATCGGGAAGCCGAGTTGAACGCAAACCCAATAAGAGTGATGTCCACGAACTTCTGATGGCTCCTTGGAAAGAATTGTCGCCTCCATTTGGCGCCTCGGCTCGCTTCCTAGCGCCATTCCGAGACGCGAACTGCGACAAATGCGAGCGAAACTGTGAGTAACTGCACTAGTTCACTTGTACCAGAGTCGCACAAGTTGCCTTCCAAGTGCCGATTACGAGATCGTGATACAGAGTAATATAGTGGATGGAGACATGGAGGCAAAGTAGGTGGAAAGTAGAGTGAGGTGTAGCTAGGGACTTTCTGTGAGACAGATTGAGCACTGCCGGCTTGGAAACCAGCCTCTAGTGCAGTTACCGGTCGCGAATATTTTTCTGGCAAAGACTTCGTTAATGGGAGAAAAAAAATATAAAATTTAATAATTTTAAAAAATTGTATAATGGAATTTTATAAAATTCCAGATTTAACATTTTTGAAGTGAATTAAATGGTTGGGCCAACAAGATTATGTTTTCAAATGTCATCCACGATAGTTCTGGGATGAAATTGGGGTCGTGAAAACCCTCTAGAATTAAAATTGTTCTATTTTTAATTCGAAATAGAGCATATTTACTGTTACCCATCATTTTACTATGTAATAGCTGTCAGAACACACTATATACACTACACTTCTAAATCAGAGTTCTATTTGTATAAATAAGTAAGTTATTAGAGTTTTTGTAACAATCAATTTACTTCCCATTTACGAAGTCTTTGGCAGAAAAAATCTCGCTTACCGGTCAGTGCACTATGCAGACGCGTCCCAATAATGTGGAAATAGTAGTTGGGTTTTGTCGACGGAATAATATAAAACCAGAACTCGAAATGAATGCCAAGCTAATGTTGGTCTCAAAATCCGTGTAATATTTCACTTTGATCGGTAACATGGTTCGATCGAGGATTATTTCGTTTTCAGTTTTCGTTTTTCAGAGAAAACTGCAGATAAATTATTGGGAGTACTTTGGATGTTTGTGTTAAATGTTAGCTTGGTCTGGCAACTGCATCAAGAGATAAATGTATAGACCATGATGCAATAATATACTGGTATAGACCAAAAGTGTTGAAAATGTTACATCTTTCAATTCATAGTTTGCACGTGATGCCATCTTATTGTTGCCTGCCACCATCTTGATGGCACGCGGAATAGCTGTGATTCTCTGCATTTTTTACGATATTTTATAGTTAATGTGTACCTGGGAAATTGTATAGCATCCGGAGATATCTTGAGTAGGAATAAATCACTCACATTACAAAAATACATCGATTTACCTCAATAAAGTTATACATCTGACCCGTCAACGTGCCAACAAAATGTCCGTCCTCAGGTGGAAAATGCTATCATTTTGCACACAGATATAAAACAAAAGAAGCTCGTGCAAGCTATGAATTCCGTTATAAAATTTAAACGTATAATAGGTATAATAATTGAGCGAGCGTAGCGAGCGTCACCACGGTACTCTTATGGAACTTTCTCTGTGTGCTTTTTTTTGTTTGTTTGTATGTTTGTTTGTTTGTTTTTTTGTCTGCACTGCCCAGATCAAACCGCACAACCAATCGATCTGAAATTTTGCACACGTACTAATGTAATCTATGCGGTCTCTGGGATCGTTTTTGAAAGGGATCCTGTGATTGGTTCAAATTTAAAAAAAATTATCTTTCGATTGGTTGGTCCGTTCAATTTGAAATTTTGAGAAGTCATTACGACCAACATTTTGCCCAATCAAACAAAATTTCATCCAAATCCTCTCATTGGTTAAAATTAAAAAAAAAAATCACGTGTTTTTTGAAATTTAAACTAGAACCGTATGACCGATCAACTTAAAACTTTGCATGGTCATTGGGACCAACATTATCTGTATTTTTGACTACTTTCCGACTAATCTGTGTTTAAATCCAAAAGTAATTGACATTTTACGGACATTTTGCGTGTTAGCTGTCAAATTTCTCGAAAATGTTGATCACGGCTACTTTGACTCTTCAGTTCTAATCCAAGGTAGTTGAGCAAAAACTTTTAAACGCAGATGAAACTAATAATGACCGTTCAACAGATCGATCTGATATTGTGTACACACACTAATATCATATGAGTGGTCCCAGGTATAATTTTTGAAAGAGATTCTGTGATTTTTTAATATTTACTGGGAACGTAGTTCAATTATAAAGGTTCAATCGATCAACTTAAAACTTTGCAATGGTTATTGGGACTAATATTTGAGTGATATTTGGAGATTTTTAAACAAGTCTGTGAAAAATTCAAGAATTATTGGCTTTTAATGATATTTTCGATAGACGCAGAATTTCGGTTCGAGGTGTTGCGCGTATCCGTGCTCGCTCATCAACGCGTTTCACAGAGCGTTTTCCTAGTAGTAGCTTTATTCCCTTCCAAAATACATCTTCGTACTTTTACTTCTATCTATCATTGTTACTCTCTCATGCTTCTAGAAACTTCATCTGTCATAATAAAGGAAGATATTTTCATTGAAAATAACCTAACTATGACCAATGACGGGAAACAACAAATTTCACTCTCCAATTCCAGAAACAGAGCACATGTGAAACTACCCTGAAAACATTACGTTCCTCCCAAAGGTCCACAATTCCCGACTCCAGTCACACGATCCTGATGAATCCATCCCCGCAACCAGGTGGCAAAACAAGAGCATGTAAACATATTCGAGCTAAGCTTCCATCGTAATGCGGGACGGCAAGCAGATAATTAATGAACAACTTTTAATGACAAAACTCCGGCTCCAGTTGGCTTAATGTTGAAATATCGGCCGCGGCCTGGTGCACCAGTGCAGAGGTCCCAACGGGTTCGCCCGGGATAACGAACTCGACTCGTATACGTTTTACTAATTAATTTATACGTGAATACAATTGATAAGTGACTACGGAATGCATTCGCAGGATTATGTTGATTAACTATGGGTTTTCTGCCCTTTGGTATAACAATTGTTTGGGGGATGAAGGGTTTGTTTATTGGGATCTCTGGGGGTTAATCAAGCTGCTAATGTTCACGGATGTTTTGGCAATGTTGCCAAAAAATCTCGGAGTAAATTACGGAAATATTCGGAGACCCATTCATATTGTATGTGATTTTTAAATAAAATTATACAGAAAACATATGAAACGATTTACAAATTACTAATGGCTATGATAAACCGTCATACAAATCTAATGTTGTCATCACTTTAAAGAACAATGACAAACTGGGATGTATTAAAATTTGATTTGAGGACATGTTAAAAGTAATTAGAATATTAGATATTGAATTGCAATTGGAAGTAAAAACAAGCGATTGATTTTTAGAATGTAGTAAAATTTTATTTTTATTACCTAATAGAGGTCATACATGCCCGTCTGATAAATCTCCAGTTTTCACAATAATTGAAGTTCGTTCGCAGTATATTTCTGAAAATATGTACCAATCATTTTTCATATTTTTCAGGGAAGTTTGCAATTTAAAATGAGACGGGTCGAAGCTCGTGTGACTTTCAAGAAACATCCTCACATAGAAAAGTCAATTACTAATTAGGTACGAAAATAATTCTACTCACAAAAATAGCACTTACTATGTATCAAATTACTGAATGTTATCAGCAAGAATATTCGTTTAAACGTGTTATTCTTAATTGTCATAAGACTTTATCCACGAAATATAAAAGCAGCTCAATCTGTGAAGAAATATCCATAAAGAATTTATATTTCTCTTCACGTCATCATAAGAGACTCAGGGAGAATTCTGGATTGAAAGTTAACACAAATTCACCATCCAAAAGATATAAAGTAAAAAGTTTCGTTCCCACTCTAAATCCAGGCAACTTGTTTAATTTCACCACCGTTACTTTATCACCAGAGACCTCTAGAAATACCCACTCCAGAAATTCACTTGAAAAAGTCCCAAAACACACAGTTAATTCCCAGGAATATAGACGGGAAGAAGGAAGAAGAGGGGAGAGGTCCATTTATTTAAACAACCGAAAATTGGTGAATTTATTGCCGACAGTCCGCCTTGTGTTTTTATAAAAGAGCTTCAGTGATAACAAAGTAATGCTCAAATTGGGTCGAAATTCTATTTGGGTGGGACTGGCTAAGGGTGGTGAATAACCAAACAACAATAGTCGGACCATTCTATGAGGTGGCTCATTTACTCCCCATAAATATCTGGCTGTGGAATTATTTTGTCCTGTAGAAGGACGATATTTATAAAGACTAAATACCCTCCTACAAATGATATAAATCTCGAAGCGGAGGGCCGTATATTGTCGAGATTACACGCCTTCCAGTGCTAAGTCATAATGTAGGGAAATACATTGCATAACGCGTTTCTAAGACAGGACTACAGTTTCAAATCAAATGTTGTTCAATCATCAGCTATCAGATATTCTGCTATCGACAGAATATCTTAAAGTGATTCAAATATCAGCTAAAATCTAAGAGCTTCAGATAAAATCGTACGTTTTTGTGGTACTTAAGACCAACTAAGTCAAATATAATTCGTCTTGAGATGTCCTAGTCCTACAGGTAATTTTCACTTTTCAACCAATAAAACGATTTTGTTCAAAAACTAAACAGCATGACCAGTAAAACAAACAGATTAAGATTTTAAAAATGAATTACATCAATCTAAAAGAATGATCATGGAAGCATACTTTCATCAAAAGATCTGCATGGATATTATTCTTAAACGGTTTTGAACTTCTTTGAACATTATAATTTGTCTCAGACAGACAACGAAGAATTCAAAACGAAAACGCAGTGAAAAACAAAGCTTTTCTAATATTCTTAAAATAGTTTTGGCAGCGAGAGTATGTGGCACACTACATCATACCTATTACCAAGAATAGAAAAACACACAGAATTTACGATAATCCATGTCTTTGCAATTCTTTTTTCGCGCGCGCGAAGTCAAGAAAAAGGAAAGCAGCAAATTGCACAGTGCCAAATCCAAAAGCTTTTCAACTCAAACAGAGCACTTGGCACACGAAATCGGGTTCAATCTCGGAGTCGATTCGCAGCCATCGACGTTCTAAATTATCCATTAGCCTTAACAACATTTAGACACATTATCGTTACTGGAGACTTTTGCCAAAACAACGGGAAAACGAAAAGCAGGACTTTGGTAGGATAATATACAAATCACGGAGTTTAAATATTGGCTTCTGCTCAGCCATAAGGAGGGGAGGATTTATCTTCTTTTGAACAAATTAAGCTGAATTGGAGATCCGACTGATGTTTTATTACTTGGCATCTTGAGGCATATCGAGTTATTTGAAAGTTAAACAAAGTTATCTTCGGATAACTCGAGCTATGAAGAAAGTAGTCATGTGGTGCATAACCCTGACGGATCACTGTTTTGTAACAATTCACTCAAGAAGTCGTGAGCCAAACATTTTAAATATAATCACGTTTTAACCAATTTTCATAAATGTTTCATCCAAACACTGTTTTCACTAAGTCGACTTATTTCTGTGTTTATTCGTTTATTAAATTGTGTCTTGATATGGAGACTTCATTCGGTCATTGATCTGTGTAAATCTCAGCCGCCATCAGAATCAGAGCATTTAAAATAATATGTCAACAACAAATTTAAAAAATGATGCAAGTCATGTCGAAAACCTACCAAAATTATTAAAATTGAGTAAAAATGTAAAAGAAAATCCCGGGGTTATGCGCCTTGGACCTGCATTTGCTAAAACTCTTACCAATTTGTGGAAATTATTCTCAAACATAGCTACATTGCGATTCAAAATTGCACGAAATCGAACGACCTAGAGCAAAGTTTTCTCGGGGGCTGTGCCCCCTGAACCCCACTTTGTTCAACTGTAATTATTCAAAATATTGAACCCCTCCCCACCCCCTCCCTCGAAATGTCATCCTGGGTGTAAATTGATGAATCGCTTATTTTGGTTCCCCTACTCACAATATACACAGGAGATCGCATAAACTCAACGACAATGCCAATCGATTCAACTCAACTGAACTCTCATCAACAAAAACAAGATAAATCGCTTTTTCTTCATTTGAAACGAAGTAAAGGATCGATTGTTGATCACATCTGAAATAGAATTAGATACATCAAATCGTGTAACTGATAGAATTGTTGCAACACGTCGCTATTTTAACAGACACATTTTCTATCTCGGAGGAACAGAAAGTTTTAGAGGAAACTATTTTCATTTGTCATTTTATATTTGAAAGTTTATAACACTAGTATTCTCTAAGACAAAATTAGTCCAATGCTAATAATTATACCTAGTGTTATTTACATTTTATTACTGTATATTATTAAACATTATGAATAAATTAGTGATGCTTTCTCATGTTTCATATTTTAATTTTTACTTCTTGTTGTTGTATCCTGCCGGAAGCGCTTTTAGAATGGCAGTGTAGATTTTAAAACCCGTCTGTTTCTTTCTCTCTGTACCTCTTCATGTCACGTCCAGCAAAACATCTTCTTCTTTCCCAACCATATCGACCTGTGTCCTCGGTCATTATGTAACATAAATATTTCTTTATCTCAACCGATGTAATGGCTCGGAATCTAGATAATAGAATGACGAATAGCCAAACACGAAGAAGAGTTCAGAAATAACAAACTAAAGCTTAAAAATGTCGCTCCTTCAAAAACATCGTCTAGGATATCTTCTGCCAATAAACATATTTCACGCGGCATAGTTTTATTTCTCGCAGTTCTCTCCAATACTTCGTTGTAAGGTATGCTTTTGTTAACCACAGCAGGGTCCAACGTCTCGATTTTATCGATAACAGATATTAAATCTCCGGCTATAGATCTTATATTATATTCTCAACTAAAATGAAGTACACTCCCCAAGATATTCCCAGTAACGAAGCACGCGACCAATCTATAAATATTGATTGTAGCAAAGTAATGGTTTAGAGTAATGTATAAGAACCACCTACGATCATATAAAATGACAATTTCTCGCGTGACAATTTACTCATTTCAATGTTATCACGTCCTTCTCGGGTGAGATTTAAGACACATTTTACAAGATACCCAGGCGTCGTACGATACTGAAGATCAGTGAATTTGTGTCAATCGTCCGCAAACGCTCGATTCCATGAATATATCTTATGAAGAAAAATAATATAATAAAACGTTTCCACTTCAAATCATGTTTGGAATCGAGTGTCTCTGATGGCAGTAGATTTCCAAACGACAAGTGCACAAGTTTTTTCACAAAGTCCCTCACATCTGAGCAAGCTCATACAATATCCATCCACAAAACACAATCTCATCCCTCGCTCTCGCTTCCCTCGATAATGCACTTCGCAAACGTTTTATCAATTGAGGGCAGCACTATCGCGTTGCATCGAATCTATCCACAGCAAACGCTTTGACCATTGTGGCGCAAACTGAATGGCGCAGTCATTCCATGTCCAGAGATTGTGAGAGATAAGGTAAAAAGAAAATAACTTCATAGTTTATGAAAAGGAATGAAAATATGTCAATTTGTCAAAAACAAGATTGTATGAAAGGTTGATTTTGATGTTTTATGAAGATGGGGGTAGTAAAACTAGGAATAGGTATCGGAATAGATCAATTCCAGCCAATACAAGAGTTGGAAATCAAGTTAGTACGACGATTATATATTTATCTGAAATCGAGCTGACCACTTAGGAAACTTTAGTTTTCCTAGAAGCAACTTAGTTTTTCTAGCAGTAACTGGGAAATATACTCTTTCAATAAAAATTACCTTCCACTGACCTAGGTCTTTCAAAGTTATTAAAGTGACAAGAATAGGTGTAGAAACTTACTGAGAATTGACTCATTTTGGAAGACGTTTGATTAAAAAAATATGAAAACCAAAAACTATCTTTCTGTAGCAAATATATCATATGGAACAAAATAATAATAAAAAACTTACATCTAAAAAAAGTATTTTAAAATGTAAACTTCAGTGTCAAAAGTAATTTAACTAAAAGCTACATTGACCGATTTAGCACTGAAACATTTCAGCGCAATGAAAAAAAGATTGCCATTTTATTTCGAGTTAAATGTCGATGGCCACAGGTGAAAGCGCACAAACAGCATCCCTAATGAGACATCTCCAAGCCCTGCTCCTGTGCAGCCTCCCGGCTCATCCCCAAGGACTCGCATCCTGTCCGCCTGCAACGCAGAGGAAGCTGGACCGGGACTCGGCCGGGGAAACTTCTTCTGCGTCCCCCCGGCAAAAGAAAACGCGGAGACTTACGAGAGCCAACACGGCCGCCATCTTGGATCCTGTCCCGCGCTTTAATCACGTGGATGATTTGAGGGGGGGGGGGGGGCAAGGGTTGTTATAATAATGCCGGTTTCCCTTTAGAATGTCAGGGGTTCAAATAATATGAAATTCTCGGGGGCTATGAAAGGAAACTACACGAGTACACAGAGAAGATAGAAGAAAGTATACTTATGAGAATGGGAAGGAAAATTAGTAAAGAAAAACATCATTAATTGAAAGACACATTGATTTGATAAAAATAGAGACTTATAACCAAAGATACCCTCAAATGTTAGGTTACGATTAGCCATTCGGACCATTCGACTTCCGACACCTGAATATGGCGGAAATAAGTTCGCCGAAACGTCGTGGCAAACGCAAACGTCGTGGCAAACAGTTTTGGCCCTTTTTAGGGCCAAAACCCCAAACAACCTTTGGAGCGTCAACGGAAGAAAAGACATCGAGTACGAGTAGCTATTTACTTTGGAACTTTTTACGCAGTTCACATCATTCGCCCTACAGTATTTATAAAAATTATGTGCCAAAATATGCTTTACAAAGATGTCTAAAGACAAAATTAATTATAATTAAAATTGAAGCATATCTGAATTGTCCAGTTTTCACTGAAGAAGCTATGCCAAATGCACAGCGAAATGTTGGAAAGTTAGAATAATATTACTAAAAATTACACGATTTACCAAAAGTTTTGGAGATTATTTAAATATGACACGTTTTCCCTAATGTGTTTTGCTTGCAGACAAAATAAATAGATCGGTAAAATAAAGATAGCTATCTCAAATAGATACGTGGATACGTTAAAAGTGTTTTCTAATTCCACTCAAAATGCTGTTCCTTAGCCAACCCTCCATTAGGTGATCAAAATTCAATCAATATTTAAACACCATCTCCCATTTCACATGCTCTTACATCAATCTGATTTCCACTCACTTCTCGCGAACCTTCGTGCATTTCATGCGTAAAACACAAATATTCGGGAGGCTTCATCAATCAGAATGCTGCTGCACGCAAAAGACAGGTCGTGTTTCACAGCCTGTCTGACGACGAGAGAGTATGACTTTTAAAGAACTCTAAATCAAGAAGAGCTGCTCTATATTCAGACTAAGAAAACAGGGAGAAATCACGGACCGCTAAACTCGCCATTTTAGAATACAGACGTTTCGATTCTGTAATTTACATTTGTTCTATTTTTTGGTATTTTAATATTTTCAAATTTTCTTGATTTATCATGATAATTTTTTTGTGAGTTTTATGTGATTTTTTTTATTTTTCCGATTTTTTATTTTTTGTGTTACTTTTTAAGTTTTTTTGTATTTTTTTTTTTTACTTTTTGGTTCATTTGTGATAATTTTTTTTGTCAAAATATATTTAAACACATCCAATTGTACACATTTTAAATGCCAATAATTGTTGTTGATATATACGAATTTTTCATAAAATAAAGTAAAATATTTGTGTAGATATAGGTATTCCGTAACATATTAACATCGAATTCACCACCTTCCCACATGACCACTGACTGATTGTTTATTTCTGCCCTCTACCCAGATGTCGGATTCGTCGGATAACTAAGCTTTGCACATGTCCATTCTTTATTTATGACACAATTTCACACTCTTCCTGTTCTAAGATCATAGCAATCGTTAAATTACAAACGTAACGTAATAAAATTGTACATGTATGACCCCTTTCGTTGATTGTTTTGTATGGAGAGATATTTATGGGTATTTTAAAGGTTCTGTGATCAATATTATTAATCATTTTTTATACAAACAAAGAACCCTGATATCAATATATTTTTTATCAGAGCTTCTTGGACTACATTTATCTTGTTTTATGTAAAATTTAAGTTTGAAAATGTGTGAACCAACGCTTCCAGATGTTGGGCAGGAAGATTCTTCAGTGGAAGAAATCTACGATCTGCAAATTGAAGGCATATCGCGACATCTATTGGAGAACTCACAGCAGCTTATCCTAGAAGTCGTCAAACTAAAAGGAGACGCTTTAAATCTTGCTTCTTCATTTGCACATCAAACTGAACAGCTCGCTCAGCAAGAAGCGTTCATCACGGCGTTGAAGATGGAGTTAAGTGAGGAACAAGTGCTGAGGGAGAGATCGAGGAATGAAGGTAAACATCTGGAAGAGAAGATGGCTGTGATGGAGAGAAAGTTTCTTGCGAAGGAAGCTGAGTATGAAGCTGAATGCAGGCGTCTGGGAGATCAGTTGGTGAATGAGTTAAAAGTTAGCGAGGATATGAAGCAAGGATATCAACAGGTACAGTTGAAGTTAGACGAATTGTTGCTGGAGAATGAACAGTTGAGAAGTGAAGAGTTGGTGAGAGATGAGGAGATTGGCAAGCTACGTGAGACAATTCGGAAACATGAATTGGAAAGACGCAAAGGTCCCAGCCGTGTAGATGTCGGTACAGAAACCATGGCTCAATGCAAACTTAGAACCTTGGAACGTGTGATCCGTAGCAAAGATTGCGAGTTAGTGGCAAAAGACTCAACTTTACTCAATCTTCAACACAAAGTCAACGAGTGTAACCATCAGCTGTTATCTATGTCCAATATATTCATTCGAAGAAACTATGAGGTTGGCAAGCTACGTGAGACAATTCGGGAACATGAATTGGAAAGACGCAAAGGTCCCAGCCGTGTAGATGTCGGTACAGAAACCATGGCTCAATACAAACTTAGAACCTTGGAACGTGTGATCCGTAGCAAAGATTGCGAGTTAGTGGCAAAAGAATCAACTTTACTCAATCTTCAACACAAAGTCAACGAGTGTAACCATCAGCTGTTCTCTATGTCCAATATATTGAATCGAAGTAACTATGAGGTTGGCAAGCTACGTGAGACAATTTGGGAACATGAATTGGAAAGACGCAAAGGTCCCAGCCGTGTAGATGTCGGTACAGAAATCATCTTGTATGAGAGGCAGAATGTTGACGTCGCAAGTCAATGTGAGGACTCACTTTTGGATCATATGTTTCAGCAGAAGTTGAACGATCACATTGAGGTAGCTAGTTACATGGCTCAATGCAAACTTAGAACCTTGGAACGTGTGATCCGTAGCAAAGATTACGAGTTAGTGGCAAAAGACTCAACTTTAATTAATCTTCAAGACAAAGTCAACGAGTGTAACCATCAGCTGTTATCTAAGTCCAAGATATTGATTCGAAGAAACGATGAGGTTGGCAAGTTGCGTAAGACAATTCAAGAGTTTGACTTAGAAAGAAGCAAGAGGCAATGCCTTGTGAATATCAGCACTGAAACCGTATTGAGTCAGGTAGATGTTAGAGTTCAATGTAGGGAATCGTTGCAGAAACAGCTGAAAAAATACGCTGCAGAATTTAAACTCAATAACTATACAAAACAAATCCTTCACGAACTGATCGAATGCATGGATCTCGAGTTGAAAACCACAGAGTCGGTCATAAAGTGTCTTGAACAAAAGTTTGTCAAAGCGCCTGAGCGGATTATGTTGGATGAGACAGAGAACTTGGCACGAAACGACACTTGGCACTTGACAGAGACGAAGATATCGGATATTGTCATATTATTTTTATTATTATTCTTATACATATTTGTCGTAGTTTGCATTTCATATACACTGTAACAGGGGATAATTTTTATAATAAATAATACACAATTATTAAAACCTTAAATCACTGCCACCTAGAATGTATTTATATAAATGTTATAGGCCTTCTGAATACGTAGTTATAAATATGTAAGTGGGATTAAAGTCCGATTTTTATTTTTATGATGTCATTTCCGGTTATAGTAATAGTATATGTATATTACGACTATTAAAAATTCATATAAATGACCGTCTGAATCGATTGGCGTAAATTTCGTTCCGATTGGTTCAGCCGTTTTCGAGATATGACGTCACTTCCGGTTTCAAAATGGCGGCATAAAACCAGTCATAACAAAAGGCACCTCAGACGCCAAAAGTGCACATGTAGTAAAAATTTCAGATCGATCGTATTAGCCGTTTAGGCTGTGGCGCTGTCAATAGGGTTTCGTGATATCATCAGAATCATCAGATGGGGTGTAATTTCACTGATTTCACGGCCCTCTAGCACACAAACGGCATAACCTATCGACATCGTTCTTACATTTGGAATATGTGGTAGCATAGCATATATGTGGTGGGTCATAGCTCGAAAATAAGATATTTCGCAACAATGTGAGATTTTCCAATTTTAAGATCCAGTAGGCCGAAAATGCTATGTTGTTGCTTACAGTAAAAGTGTACAGTAAATGCGCTTATAGTAGTCTGCTCCTCGTTGGCATTTACGGTATGTTGGGTTAGAGTGTACAGTACGACTTGGCTGGGTGGAGGGACCGCTCCGGCGAACTCACTTTCTCTATTGGAAACTCTCCGCCAATCCCCGTGAGAGAATCTGAAGTAAAGCTCTCCCAACTTCCGACTCCATTCGACGGGATTCGATTTAATTTCGGGAAGTGTTTTGCATAAATTAGCAGGCGTTCTGAAAGAGTTGTTACTTAGAGTAAAATACCGAACCCCCTTTCTAACCGAGCCGACTTTGCAAAAGTGAATAATAGTGGCACAATTTTACACACACAAAATACTGTGACTAACTAAAATTAAAGACTATACACGCAAAATTAAGACAAAAATTTATGGACAATTACTAATAAGTAACTAAAATTAAAATAAAAACAAGAATATGATAAAAAAATATACAAATAAAGTACTAAAAAGGGACTTAGTTTGGATAAAAAATTTGCTATCAATAATGTTATATTTAGGAATCTTTCACTTTTTTGTTTTATTTCATTCTTTCTTTCCCTGCTCGCAAGCCTATTCTGAAGTCATACGTTTACAGAAAAAAAATCGCAATGTTCTATTTCCTAGATACAAAATTTTACATAATTATACAAAATCATACGAGAAAACCAGAAAAAAGAATAAAATTTGACTAATCCCATTAAAAAGTAGGTTAAAGTGACATGTGAAAAAGTAACAAGAGAAACTAGAGACTGAGAAGCATCTGTCGAAATCTAATTAGAAGATAATGAGGTTCGTTCGTGTTTCTAGACGACTAGACAGCTAGGTCATTCGGGTTCGTCAGTGATTATGAGGTTGATGGGGTGATGAGACGAAAGGGTTTGAAGGATTTGGTGAAAGACGGTCGTGACCCATAAACGTACAAGAAACTCATCTAGGCCGTTTCACACAAAGCGCGTTTCGCGTTTTGTGCTTTCGCGTTTTTTTCTTGACCAATCAAAACCACCGAAAATTTCGCTGCACGCGTTTTATTTTTAAACCGTCCCATCTCGATTGTAGGAAGGTTTTTTCAGTACCGCGCACAGCGAAAATGACGTCACGACCTAGCAGTTAATCACGTGCGACTACGAAAACTATAAAATAAGAATAACGATAATAATAACTTACCTCAGCATATTATTCCATCTAATCATATCTAATTACACCCAAATTGTTATAAACAAGGATAATAAATTTATATCAACATTCTGTTTTCGACGGCCTCTTCAAGGCGTTATAAAAAAAAGACAAAACGCGAAACGCGCTTTATGTGAAACGGGCTTAACCCAGTCTCCGGAATGAGCGCTCCGTGGGTTCACACTTGAGCCAAGTCTCTCGGTGCTAAACATCCAAATTACCATGCATTCAACACGCTTTTGATACGGGTCATGTAGAAGTTTAGATGATGACCGATGGACTGGATCCAACCGTGCATGGAACGTAAAACAATACTCGTCAACAAATCAATGTGTTTGGTATAAAAACGCTTGGCATAACCGCATGATCAACGAGTCGGCCATGAAATATAATTGCTGTGACTTATGATACGGAACATGTGGATTCTGTACAAATGTGCATAATAATGTTATAGCAACTAATTTAGGATGAAATATATTTCCTGCAATTATTTAAATTGTCTAACTGCAGGATTACCTGACCTAATGACCTGTGTAAACCTTCGAGCACATAGGTGTAAACAATGCGTTATAAACGTTTACGTACCTGCAAATTAAACATAACTGAGCAGAGCAATCGAGATACTTTTCAAAATGCTACATTTCGCCAATGGAAACAAAAGGCATGTGAGGGTAACCAAACCAAATGTCCCCTTGGGTATCAATTGGTTGGTGAACAATTGTCAAATAAAACAATATTGTTGACCTTGGAGCCAACCCCTCCTGAGGCATGGGCCGACAATCATTTCAGCTTCCACGTAAATAAAAAAAAACATCGAATGTTCTAGCAGCCAATATTCACACGCAATTTGATAAATATTCCTAAGGGCACTGCTATGTCCAACATAATTTTGGTTGATATGACATTGAATTACCCCACAGGACAACAAATTTGTGAACATCCGTTTTGGACATTGTGGAAACAACAAATTACACACACAAAAAATGACCCGTCAATCTAAATGTACAAATGATAACTGAATCTCGCACAATAAACGTTTTATCTCGCCGCGACTGTACCCGAGTGTTCTGCGGGTTGCGTTGCGACCCGGTCAAGGGGCCTTGTTCAATGATTAAACTATCCCCCCTCCCACCAGGCGCCAGTGACCACTCTATCATTAGCGCCGCGTTCTTTGTCAACGCAATGCACAGAGGTTCTTCCCAGGGTGCACCACGCACGCTACATAATTAACAGTGCGGCCATTTTGTTGCTACGTGTGTCGACGAGAGTTCGTTCGTATTGATGACGTATAGGGTTGTGGTTGTGACGTTTTGTGCGCGGTTTTATACAAAACATGGAGGCTTTTCGGTTTAATTGCTGAAACTTTTAATCGAGCCGGGAAATGCGTCAGGCTTGCTGGAACCACGAGTGTGGGCGCGAGTTTTCAAATGAAACTGGTAACTGGAAAGTTCGAAAACCAGAAAGAACGAGCTCTCCTGGAAATTCAAACTATTTTATTTATTTTATTATCTGTTTGCAGCACATGCAAATTGCAAAATACACAGCATACCAAATCAAATTAAACACCTTCTTCTACTAAACTACTACTAAACATCTACTAAACACCTTCTTGACATCTACTTTTACTTCTACTTCTTCTTTTACTAAATTCTTTCTCAACTGCGCTTCCTTGTCCGAACATCAACAAAGAAAACAATAAACATGAATTTTCTTTAATTTAATTTTCAAGGAGAGGTCGTATTGGTGACCAGCTATTCTTATGCCGATTAGTTTTCTTCTTCTGCAGCCTGCATTTGTCAAAAAAAGTTTTGTTAGGTAAAATGAATATTAATTATAAATGTTGATAAATACATTGTAGCTGTCAATTTATCATTTCTTGCTAGTTCCAATCCTTTACCCGCATAAAGAAAAAACATTTTGAAAATAATTCGGCGCTAAGATTTAAAGTCACTGGTAATGAATGATACACTCTAATCATGTCAAGCGATGCGCTTCATTCTTTTCAGTTGTAAACAGCCTTTGAAATGCTCTTCAGTGGATCGTGAATTTTACTACAAGTGTTTTTGTTCTCCCAATGACATAGATTAAAACGACTTTTTTTTAATTAACAAGACTTTGGTACTAGAGGGGCTGCTTTATCCCCCTCGCAAGAAGTTAATAGCAAATAAACAGAGTAGATTCGACGGAAGAGCGTGCAAAAATACTGATAAACAAAGTGCACGTGGCACAAGAATGGTCGGGGGAAATTCTCATTGGTGAAAATCGTTGAACCTAATTATGATCCTCCATTCTCTGGACATTTAAGCGTTTTTTTAAAAAAAATCGTTACGAAATAAGTGCAGAATCCTTTCACCAAAGAAAACAGAGCTCTAATAGGTCGGAAAAACAGACTTAACATAAGAAATTGAAAACTAATGAAATTATAACTGTTTCCCTAATCAAGCTGAATTCAGCATAACATTCAGATTCTGTAGATATTCTTGTCAGTATGTGGTCATGGTAGTCACGTTCAGGACTCGAACTCTGGACCTAAAGAGCAGTTAATTACTCAGGACTTGCACTCGGGAGGCCCAGGTTCGATTCCCCAGGCCGTCCCAAGGAGGTTACAAATGGCCGCCCTTCCTGACTAGAGGTGTATTCGAAATTTCCCTCAGTGGCGAGACAAATCATGGGAAGGTCACGACCACCTCCATCCTTACCTAATCTTCATCATCATCATCATCATCATCATCGCCATAATAAAGGCGACGTACCCTGTTACAAAAATAAATAGTCCCGAACGACCATGCATTTTCACGAGTTTTTCCCCTCTTTTTTTCAAACCGTTAATCCACCCAAAGTATCGGTCCTCCCACCCTTAACAACACGGCGTCCGTTGAAAAGAAAAGACAAAAAGCAAACAAACAAAGGCTACACCTAACTACTGTTTACACTGCCCCCCTTCCAGATGATCCTATACCGCCCACTCAGTCAGCCGCTGACCACAGAGCCCGTTAGTGGCGACAACTGGCATCACTCACCGCGGTCCATGGGATGCTGGAGCCGGTTGCCGGGCCTCCAGAGGCACCGCTAAACGATTAAATACACGGAAATAGCGAATAAAATGTTATGGACGTGATGGTCTGAGATATAGCTGAGAGGGCGAGAAATTGGTCCATAGGGGTGAGGGGGGGGAGTGATAATAAAACAACTACGAACGAAAACCCATGAACAAACAATCATTTTATTTATATATGAAGTTCGATAATATTTTATTATTTCCTCCTCCGTTGAACGTGGAATAAAAGTAACTGCAATTGATTTCTTAATGCGAAGTCATAATATTGTGGCGATATGACTTACAAAGATTATCCATTAAGGATATTGCACTGGAATATTGAGGTCTGTGCTTGAATGTTGCGGATAAAGTATATAATAGCGATAGTGGCGCACTCCGGTGGTAAAAAAATTAGTGATCCATGAAGCTTAAAGAAAATACGTAAACAAAAGAGGTAAGATAGTCAAAGGCAAACGCTCGCTATGCTCAATGAACAAGGATTTACAACATGTCACTCTATGTTTGTCATAATCTCAAGAGTAACCGCAAACTCCAATCTTTTGACTTACAAAAAAAAACAGATCTTGGAAGTATAATACTTCCAAAAAGCTGCGAGTGTTTCTAGAAAAAGTATCATCAAATCTACACATCAAAATGGCATCATCAAAATTTTAAAACTCTCTATGGGAAGTACATTCCAGTAGCATTTACCTCAATGCGAAGTACTAAATTATCTGTTAAAGCGACATCGAATCCTTTTGTTGGATTTTGAACCCCCGCAAATCACGCCAACAAAAAGCTGGACATTTTTAATGATGACAACTGTCTAAAAACGCTATACTCATCCTCTATGCATCACATGCAACATTTTAATTAAGTGTTACTTTCCCCCACTCGATCCGCCATTCTACCCAGCAGCCAGCGCGTATATCATGGCGTGTATTGCGCGCATACATCGGGCAACGTTGCTCAATTAACCGTGTGCAGAGAGTAATGCGAGTCATTGTATGATAGCCACCTGCAATGTTGCCAGATTAACAACACGATACGTCGCATTAGCGAGAGTTATCACGCGGAGATATCCATCACGGCTGGACATTGGGCTTAATGTGGCAACACGGCGGCACATTAATCCTGGACGCAGGAAGCATAATCTATAATCCTAGAGTATTAATCTTGCGAAGCAATGTGTATTCTTTACATTTTGCATATTCAAACCTATTTATCCCTGTCAGTACGAAAAATGGAAGTTTTAACATCAAATTAAAAAATGTACAAAATTTATAAAATATTGAGCGTGAGACAATCAAATTACATAATTCTCGTCCCCTTTTTGTCACTGAATTCTAGAAAAAAAAATACTTTCACTATTATAAGAATACCATGAAAATATGCTGCTATCTTCGAATTTCACCCATTTACAAAATAATATGCAGCAGTAACGATTTTACAAAAGAAACGTTGTTTTTAACGATTTTACAAAAGAAATTTTGTTTGAACTTATTACAATCGCCATTCAATTTCAAGACATGGTTGATGCAAGCTGTTATTTTTACATTTTATTACAATTCCCAATTCTGCTGGAATCCGATTCGGTGCAATGTTAATCCATAAGGCCATGAATCGGATTCCACCAATCGGGAATTACGAAGTTACAGAATAGAGCCCCTGACCGCAAGAAATGTTATATGACGCAATAATGCACCGAGTACGAGTGTAACCATCGGTCACACTCGTCATTTACAATTGCTCTGATAGTTTACATTAACCGCAACACGTGGCATACCCTCTCGCCATTAGAATCACTCGGTCGGTAAAGCAGGTCACTACTGCGCCGATCCACATCCCCCTGGACTGTCAAGTACCCCGGTTCGACACCCGTCTGGGGCACAAACAAATCTCCGCGCTGTGACATACGAACTACATGCCGCAAGCAAGCTATTGCTTTGTCTGATGAGGCCGCACAATGGATATGTTATTAGCGTTGGAACATACCCCCACTCTCTATCTAAACATACACGTCGAGTTAGTAACTACTACAGTAAACATAAGTTAAGCGCCAGACAACAAAGCCATTATAGTGTCACATTGTTGACCGTCCATTCATGAAATATCATCTTGGCTTTATGCAGTCCAGTCATGTTGGAGCGTTCTGTTATATAAGAGGGTGGATTACCCTATAAACCGACATTTTCATGATAGTACCGTCTGAATAAAGTTGGATTATAAGTTGGAAAAAGAAAGTTGTAGTGAATAAATTGATCGTGCATCAGTGACAAAAATATATAAACAAATGCGTCTCCTCCCAATAATTCAGAGACTTTCTTGCATCAGCTATAAAATAGCTGTCAATCATCTACCACTTCGTCCTTAAACAAATAACATCTCCGGCGACATGGTCACAATCCTGATAATAGCGGATAACCTACTGGTGAACCTTCCCCTTAAGTTTATGCAAAAGATGCGCGAAACGCGTTACATTTTTAAACAAAAATGCAAAGACGCAAATATTTCACACAATGCACACGCTTCAGGAAGAAATCGATCATACAAATTGTAACTCAACTCAGCAATGAAAACGATTTCGAATTTAAACACGAATAACTCTGTTCCGATTTCTTTGACGAGCACCAAAATACTTTCCTCTCATTTCAATTCACATTTCCCGACCGCGGCGCCGATGGAAATACTTGTGAAAAGCCGAAGGTTCAAGTCCTCATTGAAAAGACATCTTGGCATGAAGGACGCGGCTCGCAGAGAGAAACACGATCAAAGTGAAAACCTGGCTGAATGCTGGCGGAGTGCGCGTTGTTGGTGGAACAAAAGAGCGGGTGTCGCAGCACGAGAAAGAGTGAATGGGTGATTAGGAGATGAAACAAGACCAGCATCCAGAGAGATCGCAATTAGCGAGAGGGAGAGAGAAAATAAAAGTCGGACGGAATGAAACCGAGGGTAATTACATTTGGCGCCCCCACCGTGGGGCTAAACAATTGGCTCGGACAGGAGAGGCTCCCAAGGAGCGCGTGGTGGTTCTTGTAGGCATTGTCAATAGAGGGCTGAGTGGTTAGCACACACGGAATCAGCGCTCTGAAGGTGCAATTGGGATTTGTCATAAATTTACGAGGCGAAAATAAAAGTTCTTGGCACTCTCCTCAGGAGCGATTTGGTCCCCATTGTACCAAGCATGAAACACCTAGATAAATGCGTGAACTTTCGAATTTAAAAACATTTCATTTTCATACCTAAATGTATATAAAATTCATTGCAAATAATATCGCCTAATATTAATATTATCGATATTAATATCGATTAATATTATTTTTTTAAAAAGTAAATTATATACCTACATCACATTGGTCATCAACTTATCACATAACTCTGCAAATGTAAACAAAGCGTAAACACGCTCAGCGTTTTACGCTGTAAACAAGCGTAAAAAATAACTGGAGTTAATATTGATATTCGTGTTCTATTTTCACTTCTGATTATCATTCGATATTTTTCCCATCACGACATCTAACAGCAATGGCATCGTAACAAACTACTCGGAAAAGAATTGATATAATCACATAAGTTTTAAACGGAAAAGTAGTTTCTTGACAGAAGATTGGTTTGTTTTGACTGTCTCTATCACGACAAAACCTCGTTAGGAGTTCACATTTTCTAATTGTGTTTAACGACTTGGTGTATTGGCAGTGAGCAACTGTTGGATTCGGCTGTGGCGAGAACGGAATGGATCGATGCGAGATCCGAACCCGGGTCAAAAGGAACTCAATGCGGTCGACTAGGATTTGGCAACTAATCTCAGTAATAATTCAATCACATTCGCGGAAGTTCGTACGAACGAAATCCAATTATATTAACTAAGTTCAGTCTAGCATAAATAATTTAATTCGATTGCAAACGATTGTTTTGTCAATCAGAATTATAAAACAACTTGAGCAGAAATTAAATAAAATTCCTCTCTCGAGCTCGACGAAATGCTGCTGTACTTTTTGAAAGAACTTCGAGAACAATAAGTTCCGAAGTGATTTCGACGATATCAAAGGAATTTCCGACTATCTTTTAAGAAGTTTCCTTTGACTGATGATATCGACAAATCTCAAGTAAAACGATAGAAAACTAGAGGAAAAGTAGAGAAGGTTCCATTATCGTGAAACAATACCAAATCTGTAAAACTTTGGCATGGTTATCCTGATAATATTACATGAGTTTCCCAACGTTCACACTGACTTGATATTCAAATAATGATCTAGGTAAAGAACATAATATTCTTCTGAAAATGAAGCTATAGTAAAATTTCAAATGAACAAACAATTGAGCTAGATACAAAAAGTTCTACGTATCAACATAATGGTAACAATAGGGAAGTATCCTTTAACAAATAAAAATGTAATATCAAAACAAATAATAATGACAAATACACTTTTCACCCAAAACAATTAACATTTTCATTCATCAAATATCAAATTTCAATTTCATGTGACATTTTGGCGGGAAAATCTATGTGTGACGTATTGTCAATGCCGATATTACTGTTTTAAAACAAGGTAAAATAATTGTATAATTCTGAGACTTCTAACAATGTCTGTATCAATTACTTGAAAACTATTGATCCCACAAAATTAATGTTTTGTTTGTCTACATCCTGACATTTGTTACATTTGTTTGTCTAGAATAGTTCCCTATTGGTATGAATGTTTAGATTTCATTACGGAACAGGTTGGGTGAGTGGTTAACGCTCTGAACTTGTATTCCGGAGGCCCAAGTTCGATTCCCGCGGCCGTCCTTCCTGACTGGGGTTTTTTCCTGGTTTTCCCTCAGTCGACAGGCAAATGCTGGGAAGGTACCCTACTAATAGGTCACGACAGCCTCCTTCCCACCTTCCATCCTTACCTACTCTTCACCATCATCTCCCAATCATCCTCATAATCATTCATCCGTCGCCATTAGCCTCGCTGCAGAACAGTGCGACGTTAAGCCCCAGACAAAAAAATAGATTTCATATTGAAGCTCGTCAAAAGTGTTGGTAAAATCATGAATTCTTTCACCGCAACCGGAACAAAATATTCAACCACCAAACAGAAAACAAACGTCGGAATTATTATGAATTAACAACTGATGAATTAATGAAATTGCGTTCCATGATGAACACATCACATGACACAGCCACACGCTACAACGAGGACACAACTCGATGCGTGCAGCGAAGTTGCCGGAGACCGCAATGTATCGCATGAATATCGCATTGGGAAATGCGCGCGGGTAGAAGTACGTCGGCGGACCTCGAAACGTGACGAATATCCGTACGATTCGAGTGCGTTATTATTGCATATCGTTGTCACGAGAACCACGATACACTCTCATACTGAATAGCATGTTACTTAACAGCATTTGCTAGAATAAACGATAATCGTCCGAGAGTACCTATACTCGAGATTGAGGGTCAGTTTGTCAATTATCTGCTAAATTTAAAACAGATGATTAGTACGATATTTCCATGGAACCAACAAATCTAATTCCTTGAAAGACCGTTTAAACTTAACTACTGGTTTTAGCGAGATATTGATAAGCTGACCCTAAGTTGGGTTCTCAGCTCATACAAGGTAAATAGAAGAAGTAAACAGAAGTAGGTAAACAAGAAGTTCTGTGGTCAATACACTTGCTAATTTGTGCTATCGTTTGCTTGAATTTACTCAATTGCATTGTTAGCACCGATGCATAATATTTTCCAACGATTTGAGATTTTCCAGTATTTCACAAATTTACAGATATGTACACTCGGCCAAACAAAACTTGAACGTTGACCAAATTTGAATGACTGCTGATCATGTCCCATAACCAATCAAAGCTTGTTATTATCATTGAAATGTGAGGTCACCTACTAGAGTGAGACACTGAGATCACTTAGACTGACTTCTGATGGTGCGATCTTACATTTATCAGCCTATCAGATTTATTGAACGTTCAAGTTTTGTTTGGCCAAGTGTACCTATCGTGAGATAATTTAGAACTATCCTTATAATCATTCAGACCCATCCAGAGATAATTTTTAGATCGCTATAATTGAGTCTCTGAATTAGTTTGTGGTAGTTACTTCGAGTCAATTTATCAGATATTAATATCAGATATACCTAAAGATATGTCTTTGAGAAAACCGTGATTGTGCGTAGGAATCGCTTAGGGGCTAGAACAGAGGTCGGCAACCTTTTTTGGTGAAGGAGCCAATTTCCCAAAAATTAATAAAGTAGATAATAATGGGAGCCGCAGTTGAGGCAATCAAATATAATATGCAGAAAATAATAAATTGAATTAGGTACTAGTTTATTTTTATATTTTGACAAACCATCAGTTGTTGCCCCGCAGGGCGTTTTTTTTGGAATTTCAACAATATAGAAGTGACTCTGGGACTCTAAAATGAACAAATTGAATCAAATAACCTTCCAATTGTTGCCCCGCAGGGCAATTTTTTAGAACTTCAAAAATTTAAAAGTGATTCTGGGACTCTAAATGAACCAACTTAATCAAATAACCTTCCAATTGTGCCCCGCAGGGAGTTTTTTTCGAATTTACAAATTTTTCGAATCCAGATCTTTATTTAAATTATAAAGAGCCATTCAAGAACCACCAAGGAGCCGCAGGTTGCCGACCCCTGGTCTAGAGGGAGGAAAACGCTATGTTAAACCGAATCGCACAATACTCTCTTGAACAAAACCCATCTGTAACTACACCACTGTTTAAAATGAAGCAGTTTCCCATCCGACAGCCACTTGAAGCTCTCCGCCAGTCACTTCAATCCCGTCATCTGTAAGTTGCATCACGTCCCGCCAGCGCCACCAAGTAATCTCGCCCATGCGGTGTTCTGGTGATTGACAGAAGTAGAGCGTGCCCCTCCGGAGAGAACACCGTCTGCGGTGGGGATTGTTTCGATCGGGCGCTGCAATCGTCCGCCTGTCGTCTCGGAGATTTGATTTCCAGCGCCCGTGTTGTAGAGTTGAACGTGTCAGTGTGGAGAGCGCAGATGTTGCTGGGACGATGTGGTGGGAATGTGCCGTTAAACACTTTGTAGTCAGTGGCATTGCTACACTTTTATGTGCGGTTTCCCCCCACATTGAATGCGCAATGCACATAATGTTCATGAATCGCAAACCCTCAGCTTTGCGATTTTAAGAGGCAAACGGAAGCGAGCGGGAATCGCACGGTTCGTCAGAGCGTTTTTTTGAAATTTTGTCTTTCCACTAAATAATTTTAAAAAATCAGATAGTAACGACCCATTACAGCCATATAGACTAAATAATGCCGCACACTGGAGTACTTTATGACCTCTGGTGCGACCTCAAAGTGTTAAATACGAATATTTTTTATTATTTTACTAATAATATCGTATTTAACACTTTGAGGTCGCACCAGAGGTCATAATGAACTCCAGTTTGCGGCATTATTTAGTCTATAAGGCTGTAATGGGTCGTTACTATCTGATTTTTTAAAATTATTTAGTGGGAAGACAAAATTTCAAAAAAAACGCTCTGACGAACCGTGCGATTCCCGCTCGCTTCCGTTTGCCTCTTAACACTGGAAAACAACGAGGGGCGGAGTCGTACGATCGCGAAAAGTTAACTCAACTTGAATAAATCGCTTGATTGTCGTGCGACTCGGTGCGTCAAAGTATAACTACAGAGGGCAGTTTATAATGCTGGTAGATGGCGTCAGATCGCTGTCAAATTGCAACTTGTCGCGGGTTATTGAGACATGATTTCTGTCGCGCGTGCGATTTGCGTTTTGAACGCGCGATTTACGGGAACCTTGATTATCATGATCAACTCCGTGTCAAAATTAAAAATAGCAACAAAATTTTTGTTACAGCATACAAAATGTTTCTTGAAATTCCTATGCATATTTTAATAAGTCAAATCAAAAACGTATACATTATTGAGCGAGCGAAGCGAGCGTCTCCATTTGGCTCTTTTGGCACGGACCTCTGTTTTTTTTTTTGTTTTTTTTTTTTTTTCTGTTACTGACGATATACAGGTTAGAGTTTTTCTTCGATCGAGCTGAAATTTTGCACACATGTACGTAACATTTCTGATTGTTGCAGACCCTAATTTTATTGAAATCCATTGATTGGTTCAAATTTAAAAAAAAATAACTTTCGATTGGTTGTTTTGATCAAATTGAAATTTTGACAAGTCATTACCCCCAACATTGTACCCAATCAAACAAAGTTTCAGCCAAATCCTCCCATTGGTTAAAATTTAAAACCATCTTTCCTGTGTCTTTAGAAATTTAAACTATAACCGATTGAACGATCATCTTATAACTTCGCATGATGGTTGGGACCAACATTATCTGCATTTTTGACAATTTTCATACTAATCTGTGTTTAAATCCAAACGTTATTGACATTTTACGGACTATTTGCGTGTTGGCTGTCAAATTCACGGCGACTTAGACTCTTCAGTTCAAGGCAAGGTAGTTAGAGCAGAAACTTTCAAACGCAAATGAAACTGATAATGACCGTTTAACAGTCGATCTGATATTGTGTAGACACACTTATATCATATGAGTGGTCTCAGGTATATTTTTTGAAGGAGATCCTGTGATTTTTGAAAATTAACACGGAACAGTTCAATCATAAAGGTTCAATCGATCAACTTAAAGCTTTGCATGGTTATTTGGACCAATATTTTAGGAATGTTTTGAGATTTCTATACAAATCTGTGGCGAAATTTTAGAATTATTGGCTTTTAATGACATTTTCGATAGACAGAATTTCGGTTCGAGGTGTTGCGCGTATCCGTGCTCGCTCATCAACGCGTTACTCAGATTCATTGGTTAAAATTTAAATAAATATCTCCTGATAGGCTGAAAAATGAAAACGGTCTTCGATAATTCTGATCAAACTCATATTTTGCATGATCATTAAGACCAATATTGTCTCTTATTTTACAAAATTTCATCCCAATCAGTTAAGAACGTATGAAGTTATTTACATTTTTAATATCTGTCAGTAATGAAGTATCGAAATGAATGTTTTCCAGTGCCAATTGAAAATTGATTCTGATTTGCTTTATGAACCAGGTGCTTAGATGCTATTTTAAAGTTTCGATGAAAAGCATACACTTTTAAGTTGATATCATAATCAATTCCATATGGATGTATATGTTTTCTGTGCGTTGTGTACGCATTTCCGGTTCGAGAATTTGCACGTACCCGTGCTCGCTCATCAACGCGTTACACTGAGCGTTTTCCTAGTTTAACTTATTATGACAGGAACAATTCGACACTGCCCAAGTACCTATAGAACTCAATTGGTTTTAAATCTCCTGATTTCTCATCATGAATGAGGGTGCAATTCTGAAGCTCAAAAGTTCAAGCAGTCTATTGAAATCTAACTTAAAAGATTTCAACAAGTAGTGGAAAGCAGTGGAAGAAGTAGTGTAAGTAGTGGTTCAAAGTATGATAATCATGTATAAGGTGAATCGTGGAAATATTCATATTTATCTTGGTTTATTTAATTTGCCAATACCTGGAGCATTTAAAAAAAAATGAGACACGAACCGTCAAATTGACGTCATAATTCAACATTTAATTCTTCCTAAAACAGGAATTGATTTGAACCAATCAACGCGAACCCCCGCGAATAAAGTACCCCCATCTGCCACCATCTGTAATATTAGCACAGCTAGTGGAATGTGTTGAAATAACTAATGTTTGCATCACAACACGCGGGTTAACAGACATTCCGTCTGAATCTAATTCGAATCGCGCCAGAGTTGATTGGAAAATGACGATCGCTGGAAATATTAATCTTTCCGCCAGAGGGAAAGCGGAAGCGACGGCCCGGGTCCTGCAGGATAGACGGCTGAGTCCGGAGTCGAGCCAGAGTCCAGCATCCAATTAGTTAAAAACTTATCTTGGCTTATTTTCAAAATATAATTGTAAAGCTCACATTTGAACACATCATCGTCGTTCGATGAACGTCCGAACTTTTTTGTCCCTGCGGGCTTTTCTAGGCCTGAGTTCGTAATCTACCATCAGACACTCTAATAAGGTGTTCGCTCCATTTCGACTTGTAGTGTTTGAAAGTGTCATGGATGCTGTGGATGTGAAGCTCTCGTCTGTTTTCCTGATAAGGTCGTCTCCAGAGCTTTCGTTTAGTACAGGAAACTCATTTCAGCTTACTTCATTTGTTGGTCAGAGAGTTTCAGAAACTATAACAGTAAAAATCTAATAGTATGTTACTTTAACTTGACCCAACTAGCGCTCGGCCAGTGGAACTCGGTGAGTTCTGGTATCGTCTGGTGTAAGTAGACATTTTTATTATTGCACTGTTCTTAAAAACAGTCGTCGGTTTTGTAACAAAGCCGCGCAAAACTAAACTCACATGATTGAGACCAAACCAGCCAACCAACTCTTGTCAAATTTTACAAACGTGGTATTCAATGATACTGAAAGATTTTTTAAAATATACACAAAATGTGTATTATACGCATTGTTTTATGCGGATTGTTTTATTGTTTATACGCAGAAAACAAAATGGCAACAATTTTTTTTTAAATCACTACCTATAAATTGCTAGTGTTGGGACTTGAAAACTTTTTCATGAAAATTTTCAAGAACAGTTGAAAATTTTTATAAACATTTTCATGAAATTACTAATTTACAGAAGACCTTTCAGCATATTTTCCATTTTTTAATTTGGTTAAGTTTTAATGGAGGTGTGTTACATTATTATGCGTGGTAGAAATACGTTTAAAAATGTCGGTGCAACTACCAGAAAAAAAAATTAAAAAAAAAATACTTTCCTCAGGATTCAAAACATTGAAAATTTTCACACCAAAAAATTTCATGAAACATCCCAACACTATAAATTGCTACGTTAACGAAGAAAAAAATTCATAGTAACAACCCTTAGTTGATCTTTTATCAAACCATTTATACAATTATAATTTATTCGCATTTCACAATTTGGTCTGAATCAATCCGTTCCGCGAAGTGTCTCCCAATACTCCTGAATATCCCGCCACGTGTGACATTGTGCTTGTATTTCCTGCCGCCACGTGTGACATTGTGCTTGTATTTCCTGCCGCCACGTGTGACATTGTGCTTGTATTTCCTGCCGCCACGTGTGACATTGTGCTTGTATTTCCTGCCGCCACGTGTGACATTGTGCTTGTATTTCCTGCCGCCACGTGTGACATTGTGCTTGTATTTCCTGCCGCCACGTGTGACATTGTGCTGTATCGCCACGTGTAGTTGCGAGCCCACACACACGCTGTTGCAACAAGCGGTCTCTGATTGCTAATGCAGTTATCTCCCCCGCAAGGGGGGGGGCTTATCTCCCCGCAGTGATTCTCATCGCCACTCAATCAGCTCGTCTCCAGCTGAATCAGCGGTCCAGCGGGTTAGTACTTGTTAGTTGTGCAAATAGCCCAGCGCGGTATTTAGAAGAGGAACTTATGAAGCGGGATTTCATTCTATGACGAAGCGCGTTTTCCGAGGGATAATCCCGATTTAATAATTCACAAATACCGTCATAACTGTTGAACCAGTCTAATTATTTTAAAATTGGGAATTTATACTTTTTTTGGTCAACTTAATATTTATTAACAGCTAACAATGCGTCCAAACTAAACGCAATGGTTAGAGATTTGGAAGGAAAAAATATTTTATTTTTCGTCCAGAATATTAAAATTGTATTACATTATTAGGCGTTTATGTTTCCACGATTGGCTCAAGAAATACGTAGATACTACGTAGATAGATAAAAAAAAAATCAAAACCTTTAATATTCATTAAATATAATTCCTAAAAACGACTACTCTTACTGTTAAATGTAAAACAAAAATTTTTAAAAATCCCAATTAAGTATCACAGTTATGGATGTTTCGAACATTCCACCTATTAGGGAGTTGTACTTTTCTTGCCTAATATCTTTTCGTGTTGCGAACGAATTGCAGCTATAGAAACATCCACGTCGTCAGAAAGAGGCGCTACGCATATTTCCCCGCATATTTCCCCGCGGTAAAGTAGCCGCCTGTAGCTGCGCGAACTGCGCCACTACAATTGGTGGCGGCGCTGGGACGCGATTCCGCATTCACGTCGCAGCTACATAACCTAACTGAACAATATCAATGATTCCCGATGTATTCAGCCCCCGGGCTTTCTGCAGTCCCGATACGGCAACACCGCCTTCCTGGATCAACACTCTCGCTAGCCGTGGACAGCGTTGTCACGTCGCAGCTACATAACCTAACTGAACAATATCAATGATTCCCGATGTATTCAGCCCCCGGGCTTTCTGCAGTCACGATACGGCAACACCGCCTTCCTGGATCAACACTCTCGCCAGCCGTGGACAGCGTTGTCACGTCGCAGCTACATAACCTAACTGAACAATATCAATGATTCCCGATGTATTCAGCCCCCGGGCTTTCTGCAGTCACGATAAGGCAACACCGCCTTCCTGGAGCAACACTCTCGCCAGCCGTGGACAGCGTTGTCACGTCGCAGCTAAATAACCTAACTGAACAATATCAATGATTTCTGATGTATTCAGCCCCCGGGCTTTCTGCAGTCACGATACGGCAACACCGCCTTCCTGGAGCAACACTCTCGCCAGCCGTGGACAGCGTTGTCACGTCGCAGCTAAATAACCTAACTGAACAATATCAATGATTCCCGATGTATTCAGCCCCCGGGCTTTCTGCAGTCACGATACGGCAACACCGCCTTCCTGGATCAACACTCTCGCCAGCCGTGGACAGCGTTGTCACGTCGCAGCTACATAACCTAACTGAACAATATCAATGATTCCCGATGTATTCAGCCCCCGGGCTTTCTGCAGTCACGATAAGGCAACACCGCCTTCCTGGAGCAACACTCTCGCCAGCCGTGGACAGCGTTGTCACGTCGCAGCTAAATAACCTAACTGAACAATATCAATGATTTCTGATGTATTCAGCCCCCGGGCTTTCTGCAGTCACGATACGGCAACACCGCCTTCCTGGAGCAACACTCTCGCCAGCCGTGGACAGCGTTGTCACGTCGCAGCTAAATAACCTAACTGAACAATATCAATGATTCCCGATGTATTCAGCCCCCGGGCTTTCTGCAGTCACGATACGGCAACACCGCCTTCCTGGAGCAACACTCTCGCTAGCCGTGGACAGCGTTGTCACGTCGAGGCTACATAACCTAACTGAACAATATCAATGATTACTGATGTATTCAGCCCCCGGGCTTTCTGCAGTCACGATACGGCAACAACGCCTTCCTGGAGCAACACTCTCGCTAGCCGTGGACAGCGTTGCCACGTCGCAGCTACATAACCTAACTGAACAATATCAATGATTCCCGATGTATTCAGCCCCCGGGCTTTCTGCAGTCCCGATACGGCAACACCGCCTTCCTGGAGCAACACTCTCGCCAGCCGTGGACAGCGTTGTCACGTCGCACTACATAACCTAACTGAACAATATCAATGATTCCCGATGTATTCAGCCCCGGGCTTTCTGCAGTCACGATACGGCAACACCGCCTTCCTGGATCAACACTCTCGCCAGCCGTGGACAGCGTTGTCACGTCGCACTACATAACCTAACTGAACAATATCAATGATTTCCGATGTATTCAGCCCCCGGGCTTTCTGCAGTCACGATACGGCAACACCGCCTTCCTGGATAAACACTCTCGCTAGCCGTGGACAGCGTTGTCATGTCGCACTACATAACCTAACTGAACAATATCAATGATTCCCGATGTATTCAGCCCCGGGCTTTCTGCAGTCACGATACGGCAACACCGCCTTCCTGGAGCAACACTCTCGCTAGCCGTGGACAGCGTTGTCACGTCGCAGCTACATAACCTAACTGAACAATATCAATGATTCCTGATGTATTCAGCCCCCGGGCTTTCTGCAGTCCCGATACGGCAACACCGCCTTCCTGGATCAACACTCTCGCTAGCCGTGGACAGCGTTGTCACGTCGCAGCTACATAACCTTACTGAACAATATCAATGATTCCTGATGTATTCAGCCCCCGGGCTTTCTGCAGTCCCGATACGGCAACACCGCCTTCCTGGAGCAACACTCTCGCTAGCCGTGGACAGCGTTGTCACGTCGCAGCTACATAACCTAACTGAACTATATCAATGATTCCTGATGTATTCAGCCTCCGGGCTTTCTGCAGTCACGATACGGCAACACCGCCTTCCTGGAGCAACACTCTCGCCAGCCGTGGACAGCGTTGTCACGTCGCAGCTACATAACCTAACTGAACAATATCAATGATTCCTGATGTATTCAGCCCCCGGACTTTCTGCAGTCACGATACGAGCCCAACGGCTGGTGTGTTACCCGACGGCTGGTGTGTTGGATACCTCGGTTCTCGTTAGATCACCGAGGTTAAGCAACATTGAGCGCAGTCAGCGATTGGATGGGTGACCATTCAACTCTGCCTTGCCAGGTTGCTGCCGTTGGGTCAGAGAGACTGGGGTGTTTGGGGGTCAGTGTGACGACCTCCCTCCACCTGTTATCAGTCTCTCGACGGCGCGGGTTGTGGAGGCCCGTGCTGTGAATGTTACACCGTCCTTCGGAAGGGACGTTAAGCCGTTGGTCCCCTTGGTATCTTTCGTCAGGAGTAGGCTACATGCCGGTACCGGGTTTCCTCTCCTCTCTTCTCTATATTACATTCTCACTAGTGGAGCCTGGCTCTGTTGAGAATAAAGACTTAATAATAATACGGCAACACCGCCTTCCCGGATCAACACTCTCGCTAGCCGTGGACAGCGTTGCCAATCCAGGGGTCGTTATTGAAAACCCACAGACCTCTGGACTGTCACTTTGCAGCGTTAGTATAGCAATTTGTTTCTTATTTACGCATACCTCAGGGGTGAGCATGGGATCTGTTTTAGGAAAACGCTCTGTGAAACGCGTTGATGAGCGAACTTCGTATAATTGCATGCTATTCAATATGCGTTTGTAAATTTTTGCTCTGCATATACCTTGGAACTAAAGCGTCAAAAGAGCAGTGAAAAAATAACTGAAAATTCTTGGAATATCTACATTTGCAAATATTTTAAGATTATACCATAAAATGTCCTAAAATTATTGAATTACTTTTAAAGATTAGTTTGAAAACTGGAAAAAAATTATATTTTGGTCCCAATAACCATGCAAAGTTATAATTTGATAGGTCAAAAGGTTCCAGTTCAAATTCAAACATCACAGGATCCTGTTCAAAAACGACCGCACATATACCGGTTGAATTGAAACTTGCAATTCTGCCCGACCAACTTTACTAAAATCTGAATTTATCGGTGTAAATTTCCATTGTTTACAAATTCCAAATAAGTCGCTAAAATGCATGACTTTTACAATATAGATTACGGTATATTCTCATTGGCTAAAATCGAATTCTAAACATTAAACAATTTCATGAAAATTTTCACACACAAAATCATGAAAATTGCCACCACTAAACGTCACTGCTCTTGTGTCCTTAGTCACGTGATCTAGTGGAGCGGTCGCTCCACCCAGCCAAGTCGTACCGTACACTCACACTCACTCAACATACCGTAAATGCCTAATAAACTGAGGAGCAGACCAAACACTTTTACTGTAATGTAAGCAACAACATGGCATTTTCGGCCTACTGGATCTTAAAATTGGAGAATCTCACATTGTTGCAAAATATCTTAATTTCGAGCTATGGCCCACCCCACCCCATATACCAAATTTGGGAACAACAGGTTATGCCATTTGCGAGCTAGAGGACCGTGAAAACAGTGAAATTACACCCCTTTTTAAAAGGTATCTTCTTCTTCCGCTTCTTCAGATATCAGGAAACGTTGCTGTCACCGCCACAGCCTAAACGGCTGAGCCGATCGATCTGAAATTTTTACCACATATGCACTTTTGGCGTCTGATGATACCTTGCCCTTACGAATTTTTTGTGCCGCCATTTTGAAACCGGAAGTGACGTCATATCTTAAAAATGGATGGAGCTATTGGGACGAAACTAGCGCCAAACGATTCGGATGGTCTTCTTAATGAAATATCAATAGTCGAAATAGAAATGTACTTTTACCGAAACCGGAAATGACGTCATAAAAATGTCAAATCTGACTAAAATCATTTTTTATAACAATAACTACATATTCAGAAGGCTTATAATGTTACATAACATTTTATAGCCACAAATTTTAGGTGGCAGTGAAGTCAGCCGCCATTTTGAAAATCGGAAGTGATGCCATAACTCGAGATCGGCTGGACCAATTGGAACGAGACTTGCGCTATACTTTATAACATATCATTTATGGCATATACCTACGTAGTAACAAGCACAACTTTCTTAGCAACAAAATCAAAAAGGGGTATTTTTTTAAGGAATTATAGTCTTCGGTGCCACAATATATGTTACAAGTTGTAAGAATAAACTAAAAAAAGGATGATATCCCCATAAAAAACACTCCGTGTAAAAATACCAGCCAAGTCTCTTCAACTTAAAAAAAATAGAAGAAATCTAAAAATTCAGCACTGAAAAGTAGTGATATCAAAAAATTGGCCAAGTCAAAACTTTTCAAAAATTACTTGGCGCATCGTTTCTCTAGGGGATTATAGATATATTTTGTGCATAGATGAGTATATTTGATTACCGACCTACTTCTATACTATTTATATGCACGATGCGCCAAGTAATTTTTGAAAAGTTTTGACTTGGCCAATTTTTTGATATCACTACTTTTCAGTGCTGAATTTTTAGATTTCTTCTATTTTTTTTAAGTTGAAGAGACTTGGCTGGTATTTTTACACGGAGTGTTTTTTATGGGGTCCCGTATACTTGACGTCGATAAAGCAGTCCGTCACGTGACTCTGCTTTACCGACCGCGCAACCTGGCCGGTAAACATGAAAAGTGGTGCAGTCAGAAATAATAGATGAAGCGAGACCGCGGAACTGATATTTAATAATGAATGGAACTACTTTCCAGCTGAGAGTGGCGGACGGCGGGGGGAATGATGACGACGTCCTGCCGTCGCCGCGAGCACCGCGACGTCATGGAGGTGGTGGCAAAATACGATTCAAAATACAAATAATAATCATTTACCGAGCGTCTCCATTCTCCACTTTTGGACGTTTTCTCAGTTTTTGTATGTTTGTTTAGCCCGACGCCACAGGCCTCAATTTCTTTCCGATCGAGCTGATATTTTGCAGTTTTTGAGAGATGATCCTGATTGGTTCAAAAATGAAAATATCTCACGATTGGTCGAAATTCAAAATGTTCCGATTACGTTCAAATTTTGCACAATTTTCTTTTTATTTTACAAGTTTTGATTTTATCGACATTTAATTTCCAGTGCACTTAGATCTGATTTTCTTTATGGATCAGAGTGTATAGAT
The DNA here is from genome assembly GCA_934045905.1 of Leuctra nigra. Lineage (NCBI taxonomy): Eukaryota > Metazoa > Arthropoda > Insecta > Plecoptera > Leuctridae > Leuctra > Leuctra nigra. The sequence continues at coordinate 33,137,306 of OW203765.1, forward strand.
GGCTATTCTCAGTTACAATGAAGATCAGGTAATTTTATTTTGATCGAGTGGATCGTATTTCCATGGGTTTTCAATTCATTGTGGATGTGTATTATGTTGTTTCGGTGCATTACGATATTCCAGTTGGAGATATTGAGCGTTTGGGTGCTCGCTCATCAACGCGCTACACCGGGCGTTTCCCCAGTTTATAAATAAACAATACTTACAGATGAAATATCACAATCAATATGAATTACTGTATACCTAATACTGAAACTTTAAAAGCTGTTATAACGCCCGTTTTACAATGCAAATATAAATCAGTATCCACAATTCTCTCTGAAATCTTTAATATCCTGATCTGTCAATTAGTCTCCGGCCTCTGGTCCTTGGATCTATCCCTGTGGCGGGCTATCTGATTGTGGTTTAGCGTGATTTCCGCGCGATTACCTCTCGTTACACGCTGGGATGTGACTCAATCACATGCGCGGCCGCCTCCTTCCCACCCTTCCCATCCCCATCACGGTGCTAATCACACGCGGACGTGTTAACCACAGACTAATAGTCGCAATGGCGGAATAGGCGACGAATACACAGAAATGTGTCCAAAAGCACTGATAGTATTTACTATTTTTATGTTTATTTCGTCGTATTTAACGTCGCACTTTTCTACAACTAGACAAAATGCCAACAGAGAATAGATAATGGATGAAAGGTGGGAATGAGTTGACTGTGGCTTATTAGTAGGGAAACTTTCAAGCAAATTTTGCCACTCGGTTGAGGAATGACGAAAAAACAAGTAATGTTCGAAACTGTGTTCCGGTGTTGAACATAAAACCACTGTTTCTGAAAGAATTTACGTTTTTCATGGAAAAACTAATGAATTACTCTTGTTCATCACTAGGCAAATTTGAGGTAAGCTTAGTCTGACTCGTACTTTTTATTTAGTGAGAATTGCTATTTCAATATTTTAATTTGTAATTGTTTATTAAGAAGTTCAATCATGTAAGTATTGTATTAACTTATGTCAAACGTGTACTCTCGGCAATATTACTAACTACTCTGTAACCAACTAGTTATACCTCACTACAGTTACCTGCAGCTAGTGTCATAAATCAATCACCCCTTGACAGCCCCCCTCCCCCCCCCCTCAGGGATATGTAACTTTCAAAACAAGTAGCTCGTACAAAACTCCATCACAATCCCCTGACATGCCGCAACAAACAAATGCAGTGTTGCCAATAGCACCTCCAGGGCAAGCTCATTAGCCGTCATGTCAGCTACAAGGGGTGGGGTGAATGCAACTTGCAGAGTCGATTGGTATCGATTGCAACTGCATCGACACGTTCCGATGGCGTGATAATCCGCGTGTCATATATGTGGCAACGTCGCATTGCGCGGGAAGTGATGGAGTCGTTTGAATCCGAGTGGTTTTGGAATGAAGTGATTTCGAAAGTAAATTGAATGTTGTGAGGCAGATGCTATGACCTATATATTCCCAGGAAGGATATGGAATCCATTTGACACAAACCAATGACGTGTCATTCGGAAATGTCTAAAAAATATATATTTATAATTTTACAGTCGTGTAAATTGGTAATTTGATCCAATTACACCAATTTAAAGTACAGGAAAATATACCACGAGAACATACAGGAAAAAATGCTCCATTTCGTGGACGTGTAGTATGAATTTTCACAGCTTTTGTTTTGTCAAAAGTCAACCAAAAGATATAAAACTAAACCTGTCCTATAGGAAGATTTGCAAAGATATAGAGACATCAGAAGTGAATGTGATCTGATAACAGCTCAAAACTATTCACTCCGGCGTTTATATATTGCATGTTCCAACCTAATACCAAACGTGTAGAGTGCCGTAGTAATACATTATTATCTTTGATTGAGTACTACTATAAGAATGAAGGCAGGCATTCAGCTTTATTCAAGGATATTATAAATTTTGTAAAACCTACCATCGAACAAATAAATGCATGACGTTCGATTATTTTTCGCGTACGAGAGTACTGACACCCGTCTATTCCTAGACAAAACGAGCGAAAATATTGTCGCGTTTGCCAATTTCTCTGCATGTATAATATAACATGAATAAAACTCATCTTGCAGCACAAGAACACCGCGGCTAAATCCAGCCACGTGCTGTGGCATAGTGTTGGGACTTGAACATTTTCAAATGAAAATTTCCATGAAAATTTTCAAATGAAAGCTTTCATAAATTTTCAAGACCTGTTGAAAATGTTCATGAAAATACTCATTTACAGAGGACCTTTTAGCATATTTCCATTTTTTATTTTGTAAAGTAATAATAGAGGTGTGTGTTTCATTATTATGCGTTTAAAAATGTCGGTGCACCTACCAGAAAAAATAAAAATAAAAAATTACCTTCCTCAGGATTTAAAACAATGAAAATTTTCATGAAAAAATTCATGAAATATTTCATAAAAATTTAAAAAAAATATGAAAAATTCCCAACACTAGCTGGTGTATTACTTCTGTGTGTCTGTAGTTTAAATGTGGATTCAGCACGGAAGCTCGCGGCAACCGGAGCTCAGCTTAAACTACGCTATCTAGTTTCACCTGATTGTTAGGATATTGCTAGGAGTTGCGTCTTCAGTGTATTCAAGACTCTTCTCATCCTTGTTCAGAATACAGTTCCCCCTTCCCATGTGCATTCCAAAATGCGCGCAAAATATTGAAACCGTTTAGTTTTCTGTACGGTATTTCAGGGAAAACTTCGTTTCGAGCGTCTTCAGCCAAATGCGGGTCCGGGCCGCATGACCCGGGGAAGTTTTTACATTCAAGTGAACTTTTACCATTTTAAATCGTTTAGTTTTGACGATTTGATATTTGGTTAACTTCACAATTATGAGAATTTGTTTCAACAACAGTTTTGTATTTGAGAATGTAGGTTTCTGTGGAAAACTTCCATGGAGTCAGGATGTGTAAGGAAGGGAGTTTTGTATTTACTATTCAAGATATAACTCCCCCCCCCCCCACACCCTGGAGCCCTAAAATTCAATAAAACCCGTGTTATATAAAAATTTGAGATAGCTATAGGAAACCTTTAAACATTGAACATGCATATCATTTCATAATTCCTGTTTTTCGGGCCCGAATGTCCACTAGTACAAACAGTCATCCTACCAGAAACTAAATAATAACGCATCACAGTACTGTTGAGACTGTGTGGGTCGGAACATTTTGGTTTGGTATTAGTCAGTTTCGATTCATTTTTAATAGCTATTGTCTTTGGAAATTGATTGGAATTGATGGAAAACAAGGCCACTCTCCTTCATACAGCCTGTGATAATTTTCCGTTACGGTATTACTTCAGTTGCACTATCACCTTTCTTCCCAACATTTTAAAAAAGCAAGAGATTACAGAATCGATTTATTGTCACCTAACTGTGCGTGTGCGATATCTTATCTCGACTCCACGCAGCTCCTTTCGGGAAGCTGTAGAGAATAGAGCCAGCCGCAATTTACTAGCTCATAAACATCACTGAAGAATAGAGCTCGGAGAAGACCTGTGGAAGCATAATTAATACAAGGTATATGCACTGGGCTGGTTATTAATAAACAGGCCTACCTTTGATAGGCTCAGTGGGGAGGCGCTTTTGTAATATGTGGTCATCATTCTCCCATTGGATTACAAACAAAGCATGAGAGGAGGATGAAAGATATTCCTGTTGCCTCTTGTCAGGACAATGGAGCTAATATCCTGTTGTTCTTCATGTCCTCACGATTATCCTCGTTTTCATTGTCCGATAAATAATTGTTCAGTTTATTTCAGATTTATTACATGTAGAGGGACTTGCAGAATGATGAGAAACTTCGAGATCTGCTGTTTCTCGAGAGCCTCACAACTACACTTTTCTTTCGCAAAGAGGTCAAAAGTGGGAAAAATTTGAAACTATCCTAGTACTTAATTAAACAGTTAGTTTTTCGTAGTATCAAAAGTGGCTTATTCCGAAAGTTTGTAAACTGCAATTTATAGTACATTCCGCAAAATATTACATTTTAAAACAGTTTTTCCGATACAACCTAAGGACGAGCTTTCTTTCTAAACCCCGATTAATTTTAAACTCGTTATATCTGGAAGTCCCTCAGTTCGGAACCTGATCAGACCCTTCTAAAACATGATCGAAAAACAGGCCGGTAACTTGTTAAAGCATTGATTAACTATTATGTTAACGTGGCCAATTCTTGTTTTAGGTCAATGTTTCTGTCAACATGGTTCTAATCAACTATTATTTATTAACATAATGTAACAACTGATTTTTAACAGAACATTTCACTAAAATCTCTATATCTTACTTGTGTAAATTTACACGTATTCTAAAGTCGCTAAATGGAACAGGTTGGGTGAGTGGTTAACGCTCTGAACTTGAATTCCGGAGGCCCGGGTGCGAATATTTTTCTGGCAAAGACTTCGTAAATGGGAGAAAAAATTATTTTTATAAAATTCCAGTTTTAACATTTTTGAAGTGAAATAAATGGTTGATCCAACTAGATTATGTTTTCAAATGTCATTCACGATAGTTCTGGGATGAAATTGGGGTTGTGAAAACCCTCTAGAGTAAATAATGTTCGATTTTTTATTTCGAAATAGAGCATACTGTTAATAATATATCATTTATTTTACTGATGTAATAGCTGTCAGAACACAGTATCTATACTACACTTCTTAATCAGAGTTCTATTTGTATAAATAAGCAAGTTATTAGAGTTTTTGTCACAGTCAATTTACGTCCCATTTACGAAGTCTTTGCCAGAAAAATTCTCGCGGCCCGGGTTCGATTCCCGCGGCCGTCCTTTCTGATTGGGTTTTTTTCATGGATTTCCCTCAGTCGACAGGCAAATGCTGGGAGGTGCCCAACTAATAGGCCACGACCGCCTCCTTCCCACCTTCCATCCTTACCTACTCTTCACCATCATCTCCCAATCATCATCATAATCATTCATCCGTCGCCATTAGCCTCGCTGAAGTCGCTACTTTTGCAATATAAATTACGGTGCCTTGTCCTTGGGTGAGAATTAGTCGACTTCCAAACATTGTAAAATGTCATAAAAACTTTCATAAAAATACCCAACAATTGGTAGTAGCTGGAGGCCCCGAGTTCGAACCCCGTCATAACGCTGCCCGGCTCGAACCCCGGTCCCCAGCGATGATCTAACTGGAGGCCCGAGTTCGAACCCGGTCATAACCGCTGCCCGGCTCGAACCCCGGTCCCCAGCGATGATCTAACTGGAGGCCCGAGTTCGAACCCGGTCATAACCGCTGCCCGGCTCGAACCCCGGTCCCCAGCGATGATCTAACTGGAGGCCCGAGTTGGAACCCCGTCATAACCGCTGCCCGGCTCGAACCCCGTCAGCATATGATGCACGCTGCCTGGCTCGAACTCCGGTCCCCAGCGATGATCTAACTGGAGGATCGAGTTCGAACCCCGTCATAACCGCTGCCCGGCTCGAACCCCGGTCCCCAGCGATGATCTAACTGGAGGCCGTGAGTTCGAACCCCGTCATAACCGCTGCCCGGCTCGAACCCCGGTCCCCAGCGATGATCTAACTGGAGGCCGTGAGTTCGAACCCCGTCAGCACATGATGCACGCTGCCCGGCTCGAACCCCGGTCCCCAGCGATGATCTAACTGGAGGTGTGCGCAACGCGATTAGAGCGCGATGGCCGCAATTAAAACATACCTCAGCCGTGCACAAGCCAGCTGGGAATTACTCAACATAAATAGTCACCGGGACATAATTACTCCCGGTAATATTCAATGAGGGATACATTTGTGCCGCTCACAGGGGATTTGCGACCGCATTATTCAGTCGAGGTGATCATTAAATAAAGCAAACCGATCCGTTTACAATAGAACACTGCAATGGATGATGGCTAAATTAAATCAAAGTTTCAAGCTTAACGTGGTAAAAATAAAACATAATCGGAGAGTTCGACTCATAGGTTATAATTCCATGGAAAACAGATGAATATTTCAGTCGAGTTTGACGTCGCATTATTCTGCAACTAGACTGACGGCGACTATGAATGAATGGAGGCAAGGATGGATGGTGGGAAGGAGGCGTGCGTGACCTATTATTAGTAAGGAACCTTCACAACATTTGCCTCTGAGGGGGAATTCTTGAGATTCACGTTTTGAAACCATTTACGTTTGCTACCTAACTTGAAAAAGTTGAAGGCCTAACTTTTTTATGTTTTAAACCAGTGGTAGGTACTCGACCAGCGGCCCGCGGGGCTGATGTTTGTGCCCCCCCCCCCCCCCCCCCCCCCCCCCATCAGTTGATGTTTCATATATACTTATTCATAAAATGTGTCCGCTGTGAAAATAATATAAGAAAATAATAATTTCTCGTTTCATATGAGATAAATTGAGAGTGTCTGTTAGTATCCACGCAACAGGCTGAAAATGCGACGAAAGCTTCATCAATGTAACTTCATACAATTGTTGCAACGAAAATGAAGCCATGTCTGATGTATCAATTCCAAAGAACCCGTGAGCCAACTTGCTCCGTTACAAATCTTGGTAAAATAACTCGTTCCCAAATCATTACCTACACAGCAACTTTTGTAGAATTTCCAAGAAACTAACAACTAACACTAATAAGACCACTATGTAAACATAATTTAACCAAACCACCAAACAAGTGGTTCCCAGTTAATTTCCATACGCTGCATAACACCAGCCCCATGCGCCCCAGCCTACACACATTGTAAACACATCCCATCCGACATTGTTCGAAACTTAGAGCCGACATAAGCATACTAAACCCACCCTAATGGTAGTTTAATTACATGCTGTAATTAGTGTTCGGGTGGGGGGTGGGGGCGCGATTAAAGCGGCGCGGAATGGCACAAGCCCTCAGCGCAGACTTAAGGGGGGGCCCACTTAAGGCGGGACGTCAAAGTGAAATGGGATCGTATTGCAGAGGTCGATGCTCTGTGTGTGAATTGAATTGGGTTCAGTCGCCTTAAGGGTTGGAACAATGTTGTCTTGGGGGGGATTGTTTCAGGGGGATGTTGAAATAAATCCTGGGGCTAGATTTACTAAACTTATGGCCGAAAAAACGATATCAATATTCAGCTATTACCATGTTTTACTCTGCATCTTCGTGAATTTTATTGTAAAAACCGCCATTTATAAGTTATCATGATAAACTAAGTAATATCACGGTAATCAAGACATTTGTAGTTATAAAACCTTTTGTGAATCCAGGCCATAGATTGGGAAAAGTTGCATTAAAAGAGTCGTGAAATGTGAAACGATTATAATGTGTTGGTTGTCGCTATGGTTATCGAATTCTAATAAAATAATGTTAAAATTTAGCAATGCATTGAAAACCGGCCCTTAATATACCATTTTGGTAAACAAATCAAAAGAGCTAGCACCATAATGAAAATAAACAGTATATTATTCTACCATGAGTTACCACCATGATCGTCTTTAGATCGTGAAATCGTGAAATGTTTCACGATTACGTACCTACACTACAGTGACATGTGTGTTAGTGTATTTTGAACAGAATGATGGATTGAGAGTTCAGGGGGACGCGGCATTGAGTAGAATTATTCCAGCATTTGAAGCTAAAAAGTCACGAACCACGTGATTGTGAAGAACCTGTAATTATCAATTATCATAATTATCTCAATAAGTGAAGCCTTTTATGGGGAGCAGAGTTTGGTAGAAACTTGACGAAAGTAACCAAGTTACCAAGTTACTTTCTGGGTAACTTTTGGGGCAACTAGTTACTTTTCATCCTCAGTAACTTTGTGAGTAACTAAGTTACATTTTTAGAGTAGGTAACTTGGAACTTACTAATTTCGTTCTTTTAAAGTTACTTTTAAGCTGAAATATTAATTTAACAAATTTATATTTTGGTGGATTTTTACAGTTCAAACTCCCTTTTCAGTCTCTTGACAGAAAATCAAAATCCAAGTTTTATTTTATTTTGCATTTAAACGTAATAGTACACTCGACAATTCATAAAACGGTATTTGAAAGAAATGGATTGCCTGAAAAAATGTGATGGCATCATCTGATGAAGTCTGATAAAGTATCTAGTAGGTGAGCTCTGATTTCATTGATAATAACAAGGATTGATTGTCAATGAACCTGACCAGCACTAGCAGCCAGTCCGTTTCGTTCAAATACCGTTTTATGAATTGTCGAGTGTACTATTGAAAAGTTGAAAAGTAACAAAGTAACTTTCATTTTTTGGTAACTAGGTACTCAGTTAATATTTTTCAAATGAAGTAACTTAGGTACCAAATAACTTAGTTCCTTTTGAAATCAGGTAACTTAGAGAGTAACTAGTTCCTGTTTACAAGTAGGTATCTTACCCAACTCTGGTAGGTACCTACCTACCTAGTACCTCAGATAACTTGATGCCTACATTCAATGGGAAGAATTCTGATACCTATTCTTAAATCCTTTAACATTGTTACTGGTTTTCATGCATGTAACTTAATTCTTGCGTAGGAATTTAATTCTAAATGTTTGCATTCTTGGTAACAATCCATTTAACCCATGTAACTGTCAGAGAAGATTCCCAGCCTCCAACAAGCAGCAAAAACCCTATTCGTAAACAAGCGTGCGCCGTTAACTGACAAATTGCTGACAGTTTTACTTGCTCTTCTACTTTTAGAAAACGCTGAAATTGATGTTTCCTTTTCTCCGGATCCTGTGTATATATACCACGTGTTATATAGTACGTTGTAAACGTCTTTTAAAGGGGAAGTAACCGAATGGAAGAGCATTGACGTGCTGACTTATGATAGCACATTTACCTCTACCAGCTTGCATACTTGAGTATCGCATTCGATCTTCCCAAAAAGATTACCACCTACTCCATTTCTTCGGCGAAACGTAAACATAAAAAACGAAATAGTTTCGAAAATAAACGCGTTTTACGATCATGTGTGGTAAGTACATTTACTTTCATTCAAATAAATGTGGGATTTAAAAACATGGACTTTTAAACATGTTGTGTTGGTACTACCTACTTGTTTTGACACGAGATTCAAAATGTCATTCAAGGATGTTTCTAAACTGTATTAAATTCGTAGTAGGTATTTACGAAGAGATGTGAATAGCTAATAGAATAAACATATGAGCTTGAATGAGTTAATAAAAGGTAATGGTAAGTTTACTTTGAAGCTAATAGTTTCTGTCAACAGTGTTTAAAAATCACTCTGTCAGGTAGTACCTGGGTAGGTACCTAGGTAGGTAGGTACTTGTAGAAGTAGGAGGTCCTGTCATCGCTGTCAGCTGTTAAAGTTTGGTCACAGAGAGTTTAATAATGAGAATCAATAGAAATATCGCAAACTCACCTTGATCAAGTAGACGAAGAGCATTCGGCCACTGGGACGAATCCAGGCTCTGCTTTTCCAGAAGTAATTCGCGAACGTATTCGCCGGCCTTCTCGGAGGTTTTACCACTCTCATCTTGATCGGGTTCACTGTCACTCATCATGATTTTGCACAGAAGTAGATCACTTGAACTACTACTAGTATTATTAGCAACCGTGCTCGCACTGAAATTCGGTATTAAATCACTGTGATTGTTCTTGTTGACGAGAAGAACCTTTGATTCACCGTTGGTAGTGTGAGAAAGAGAAACCGCCATCAGCGAACGACCACGTTTGCCAACTGCCAAATGCAGAATGTCGTCGCCAGGCGGCGCGCTAACTGATGTTTCTACAAGAAGTTCTGCGAGTTGACGATAGAGCGGAGTGCTGGCGGTTATCGGAGAAAAAGCCGCGCATGCTCAAATTAGAAAACGTTCGATTTTAATGACGCAAATTTTCAACAACAAAAGCAAATTTATTTTTAGTCCCATTTCCATTAATTGTTTCTAAAAATTATTTTAAAAAACAATGTGGAAAATATGTAATAATTTGTTCTCAAATTGTTAACGATTTGGTTACTGCCAACATAAAAATATCCATAACTTCATGAAATCAACATTCTGTCGTGCGTTGATAACCTCGTAGTTTCGCAACATTAGAATCTTATCTAACAACATTCTGCATATTAAATAAGTTGCAATTAAACACAATGTTGACATTATCGTTCCTGCACTGCACTGTAACTTATTTGGAATCAGAAATAGGTACACAAAATATTTTCTCAGCGAAACATTCCACAAATTCATTTGAATTTTTTTATTCGGCATTAAAGCTACACTAACAAATTCATCTTCTGTAAATGAACTGCAAATTTAAAAGATTTGACCTCAAATGGGATTTGAGCCCACGACCTTTAGATTGCCGGTCTAATGCTCTACCGTCGTGGGTTCAAATCCCACCGGAGGTCAAATCTTTTAAATTTGCAGTTCATATACATAACATCATCCCATCTGAGATTGTCAGATTATTTCTACATTTCAAATTCATCTTCATTGCATTCACGTTAAAAATAAATTATTACAAACAAGTAAATAATAGGGCAATCCAGAATGTTCTATGATTTTTTCTTCCAAATAACTTATTCTAAATGAATAAATTATATTATTATATAAATATGAATATGAATATATATATATTATATATATATATATGTTATATTATTCTTTCGGGAATCAGTTCGTGCTCTTTTCTCTCTTGGACAATCTTTATTTATCCAACGTTTCGGTAGAATTACATCCACCATCTTCAGGGACACATACAAAGAGAAAATAAAATTACTAGAAAAATCACCTGTCAAAACTCCCGATTTCAAAGACACAATTAAAAACAACTATTCACTGCATACTATTAACTACCAAAAACCAAAGACTATAAAAATTATGAACCAAATTGACTAAACTAATCTAATCCTAATGCAGTGTGAATATAAACGTTTTGTGAAATCAACAGAACACAAGTGATTTTACCAGGAACAATTATACATGAATGTGAGTTAGGTATTGAAGCGAAGCGCAGTTGTCTCTCTGGATCTTGTTTGGCTTCTTGTGACACGTCCACCATTCAAGTTGGAAGTAGAAGGAGGAGGTTCGATGACATTCGGGGTGTTATTGTCATTGTCAGGTAACTTCTTCTTTCTCTTATCTATTCTTACAAGTGGCCGGTATGGATCGTTTCTTGTTTCAGGAAATGTTGGTGTAATACGAAGATTTACCAATGCTGGTTTCCATGCTGCTGGAAGTCTTTGGGCGTCATCTCTAGTATTGAGATTATGCACTCTCTTTTCTATTTCAATGGCTTCTCTGCAGATCCGTGGAATTTCATGGTTCAACTTTGCTAAAGTTTTCGCTTTCTCGAAATCAATCCAGTGATGCTCTTCAACCACATGTTGTGCGAGAGATGAAGCCTTAGTATCCAAATAACAAACAGCGCGCTTATGTTCTTCAAGGCGTACTGATATTTTTCTGTTCGTTTTTCCGATATAAGTCTTCTCACATGTGCCGCATGGCACTTCGTACACTCCATGTGATTCATACGGTATTCTATCTTTAGGTGATTGAAGCATTGAAGAGATTTTTCTATCCGTCCCGAAGATAGTTTTTATGCCATGTTTTAATAAAAGGCGTCCGATTATATCAGTTGTACCCTTAACATATGGTAAGTAAGCTATCTTCGGAGGTTCTTGTTTCTCTTCATGTTCCTGGGTCACCTCTGGTACAGATGTCGAGGCTTTTTCCTTGTTTGGTATTCTATTGAATGCCTTGGATATGATATAATTCGAAAATCCATTGGCTTGTAATGCATAACGAAGCCCTTTCATCTCTTCGGTTACATGATCTTTATCAGCAAGTCTTTTAGACCTAATTGCTAATGTGTTGGCCACTGCATTAATCTGCGATGGTTTATGGTGTGATGTAGCGTTTAGATAACGATTTGTGTGGGTGGGTTTCCGATATACAGTGTTTCCCATACTTCCATCCGCCCTTTTCTTCACCAATACATCTAGAAATGGCAGGCACCCATTCTTCTCCATTTCCATGGTGAACTTAATGTCTTCGTGCTGGTTATTCAGATGATCAACGAATATGTTCAGCTCTGAGTTTCCATGAGGCCAAATTAAGAAGACGTCGTCCACGTATCGCAGCCATAGACTTGGTTTCAATGTAGCAGAATTGAGTGCTTTCTCTTCAAAGTTGATCATGAAGATATTGGCAATCACGGGAGAAAGAGGGGAGCCCATTGGAGCACCAATCACCTGCTTGTACATTTGCTTATCATATATGAAGTAAGTGTTAGACAGGCAATGTTCCGCCAAGTCTACCACATACTTTGCTGGCTTAAGATCTTTTCTGATGATTTCTAGTGTCTCTTTCACTGGCACTTTAGTGAATAAAGAAACCACATCTAAACTCAAGATCAGATCGTTTGGACCAAGAACGTGTGTACTTATGAGTTGTAGGAAGTGTTCTGCATTCTTCACATATGATTCCGTGTATTCTACATATGGTTGTAGACTTTTCGCAAGATGTTTTGCTAAGAGCTGGACTGGGGAGCCAATGGAGCTTACAATGGGACGAAGAGGAACATTATCCTTGTGAATCTTTGCCACACCCATAATTTTTGGGCACTGTGAAGAATTCATATTAGGTATTAAATATGCTTTAAGTTTAGGATCAAGATGAGTATCTAAAATCTTATCTCTAGTTAACTTCTCCAAGTAAGTGGTCGGATCTCGATCGTGAAGCTTGTATGCAGGATCACTTAGAATATTCTTCATCTTATCCTTGTATTCTCCAGTGTTCATTACTACCGACGCATTTCCTTTGTCTGCTCGAAGAACAATTATATCCTCATTTTGTCTTAAAGCTTTCAATGCTTGGTATTCCTCGTAGGTAAGGTTTCTTTTTGGAGGCTTAGATCTGCGTATGATACGGCATGCTTCTTGCCGTAGAACCTCGGCGTCTTGTTTAGGTACATTACACAATGCTGATTCCACACCAGTAATAATTCTCTCAACTGGAATCCTTGACGGAGCTATGGCATAGTTAAAACCTTTAGCCAGGACTGATTTTGTTGCAACATCAAGCACCTGATCCGACAAATTGTAGACTATTTTGTCTGGATCTAGCAGCTTCGCTTTTGGTTTTAAATGTGATGAGAGCGATAGGAATTTCTTTTTCTGGCGGTTAGTCTTTAATTCAGCATCTGTTTCAGCACGATGATGCGATATGTTATCGATCTCTTCCCATACTAATGGGTGAAGTGTAGAAGATAGAAACTCATGAGCACCTAAGAGATCTGCACTTACTTGATCTAGTTGTCTTCTTTTTGAATGGATTTCATCTCGAAGAAGGGCTTGACTTGCGCGATGGAGGATTCTTTCTGAAGCTGCAGATCTCGTATAGTGTTTAATTCTCATGGATATCGGGGTGATGTTCTTGTCTTTACATCGACCAAGAAAAGCTATGTCACATAATAACATCGCTCGTTTGGATCGAAGTTTTTCAAAGTTTCGAGTATTTCGTAGAATTTCTTGTTCCTCCCCGTGGAGGTTTGATATGTTTAATTTCGTATTTTCACGAACATATGAGTTATATGTTATATTATTCTTTCGGGAATCAGTTCGTGCTCTTTTCTCTCTTGGACAATCTTTATTTATCCAACGTTTCGGTAGAATTACATCCACCATCTTCAGGGACACATACAAAGAGAAAATAAAATTACTAGAAAAATCACCTGTCAAAACTCCCGATTTCAAAGACACAATTAAAAACAACTATTCACTGCATACTATTAACTACCAAAAACCAAAGACTATAAAAATTATGAACCAAATTGACTAAACTAATCTAATCCTAATGCAGTGTGAATATAAACGTTTTGTGAAATCAACAGAACACAAGTGATTTTACCAGGAACAATTATACATGAATGTGAGTTAGGTATTGAAGCGAAGCGCAGTTGTCTCTCTGGATCTTGTTTGGCTTCTTGTGACACGTCCACCATTCAAGTTGGAAGTAGAAGGAGGAGGTTCGATGACATTCGGGGTGTTATTGTCATTGTCAGGTAACTTCTTCTTTCTCTTATCTATTCTTACAAGTGGCCGGTATGGATCGTTTCTTGTTTCAGGAAATGTTGGTGTAATACGAAGATTTACCAATGCTGGTTTCCATGCTGCTGGAAGTCTTTGGGCGTCATCTCTAGTATTGAGATTATGCACTCTCTTTTCTATTTCAATGGCTTCTCTGCAGATCCGTGGAATTTCATGGTTCAACTTTGCTAAAGTTTTCGCTTTCTCGAAATCAATCCAGTGATGCTCTTCAACCACATGTTGTGCGAGAGATGAAGCCTTAGTATCCAAATAACAAACAGCGCGCTTATGTTCTTCAAGGCGTACTGATATTTTTCTGTTCGTTTTTCCGATATAAGTCTTCTCACATGTGCCGCATGGCACTTCGTACACTCCATGTGATTCATACGGTATTCTATCTTTAGGTGATTGAAGCATTGAAGAGATTTTTCTATCCGTCCCGAAGATAGTTTTTATGCCATGTTTTAATAAAAGGCGTCCGATTATATCAGTTGTACCCTTAACATATGGTAAGTAAGCTATCTTCGGAGGTTCTTGTTTCTCTTCATGTTCCTGGGTCACCTCTGGTACAGATGTCGAGGCTTTTTCCTTGTTTGGTATTCTATTGAATGCCTTGGATATGATATAATTATATATATATATAAGATATATTATTATATCTATATATTATATATATATATATATATCTATATATATATATATTATATATTATATTATATTATATATTATTATATATAAGATTATATTATATATTATATTATATTATATATTATTATATATAAGATATTGAAACCTGCGGGATTTGGCTCAGAGGGTAGAACACAAAGAATCAGCAATATTATAATTTGTTTATTACAAAGAAAATAAATGTTCATTGATGTGAAAAGAGCAATCAAAAATTATGAAAACAATATTACGTTCGATACGTCGGCAGTAGTGATGATGTCGTCTGGTTTGTTTACTTCCGCGTAAACAAGTGGATGGCGTTGACTCTTGCGTAGTGTGTCCCGTGAACTCCAGTCCACCAGCAGAATGAAATGACTGGATATGTCACCTCCTTCAGCTGCGATGCGATGATGTCGTCTAATAACCCCTTGGTTACCAGGACGTCCAGCAGTCCGTGCACAAGGAGTGACCTCCTCGAGCAGTTGGATCAAGTTGGCTCAGGCTGATGACGTTCGTGGCTGCAGACTCGTCGGTTTCTCCCGGAGTTGCAATTCACTAACTTTTATACTTTAACATTTACTGACTTTAATGTTGAAACTGTTCAGTTGATCACTTGTAACTTGAAATTGTCTTAATGCGATATTATTTGCCTCAGCATTAGGCTTGAAGTTTGAATTTACTGGGTTGACGTTTATACAAAAATGTTATTTTAATGTTTACCTTCGATCACATCGGCACTGTCTCGCTGAAATTATACTATGTTGCGTGCACAAGGCTTCACGGTTCGCGAGGCAGGTCTCACTGCTCTGAGAAAACTCCGACTGATGATGTTTGGCTGGTAGCCTGACGTTTTATACCCTCTGACATCGTTTTCCCTCCAAAGAATCTGATTGGTTGGTTTCGTACACGTGGTAGCTAATTTTAGACATTCTGTCATTTCTAAAGCCCGCGAAACGACTTTCTTTCTGCACGTAGGCCCATGCTTTTCTTGGAATCACTGAAAACTAGTCTGGCTGACTGGTTTTGTAGCGTTATCACAATGACTGGTTCACTTGTTATTACGTGGTGACATCACAATTTAGGTAAGGTCACATACTTTTTATATGGATTCACTCACTTTCTTGATATAATTGCACATTGTTAAACTTATTTGATTGCTCGTTATATTTTTGTCTATATTTTGATTGCTGTTGAATTTTAAAGATTGTAAGTTTACATAATGATTCTAATTAATTACTTTGTGTTCAGTTAACCTTGACTCTAAGAATGCCATGCTACAAGCTTGTTCATTCTTTAAACCTATTTCAAGCAAACATTATTATTTTTAAAGTTAATTTTCTAACCTAGATAGGCCAACTTGTTACAGAGCCCCCTGAATTCTTGTTGTTCACCTTTTGACTGAAGTCAAATTTGAAATGCATTGAAATTTTGAATGAGAAAATGGTGATAAAACAAGGATTCACATAGAGACTGGACTATCTAGCAGGAATAATCTCTTCCTTTTGACAAACAAAAAGTTTCCCTCAACAGATGCAAGTTTATTTCCCCTTACAGCTGTCTAATCAAAACCTGAATGAATGAACTCACCCCTCCATCTACCAAAACAAAAACAAACCTCATCCTACTTCCCGGAAACGATGCTCGACTCAACCCTCTCTCTTATCACAGTCCCGTTATTGGCCTAGTGACCTACTCTTGCTGGGTCATCATACCAAACATCAACATTGGTGTTGTCATCAGTAAGTATCAGCTGATCGACGTTGTTCCTTCCGTCCACGATCATATGGAAATGAAATCGTACTGTCTTCTCCACCGCCTTGAGTTGTCACTCTTGAAATATCTTCAAGTAGCTGTTTCCGAATTGAATTTTCCCTGTTTTCTTGAGCAGTGGTCGATGTGTAGTTTTCATTTTCGTCAGCTTTCTTCTTCAGTTCTCGTACGTTCATTTGCAGTCCATCTTGCAAGCAAACATTAACGTCTTCTTCTCTCAAATCATTATTCAACCCTTTCTTCAAAACATCATCGTTTTCATTCATAATCACCTTGTCATTTTTCTCGTCGTGAAACTTTTCACCATTACTTTTAAAGTCGCCTATAGACTTCAAAACATCGCCAATTTCTTCAACTGTTCGAACTCTGTCGAAATCATCTTGATTCGCAATCGGAATCTGTAATTCTTCCTTCTCGCTCACTTGTGGCAATACTACCTCGCAATTGTCTTCAAAATTCTTCCTTCGAAATACATTTTCATCTTTCTTCATCTCAGTAAATTCACGCCTACTTTCATCAACTTCTTCTTTGTCTGGTCCATCCAAACTTTCAATTTTATTCTGGACAATTTCTTCTGGCACACAGCCCCCCTCTGTACTCTCTTGTGATTGCAACGTCTTGCAAGCAGCAGCGTCTTCAATCCCTTTCTTCAAAAGCATAAAATCAAGTTGAAGTTGTTTTTCTATTGCAGAAACCTCTGCTTCTCTGGCTGCTTCTCGTTCATCCATCTCTTTCTTCCACCGTCTTGAAGATCCGCGTATAAATTCTTTAAGATCCTCACGCTCTTTCTTCTGTATTCTTCTAATCTCTTCTTTTCTCTCTTTGAAACGTGTCTTTTCGGTCGACGCAAAATCTTGTCCCTTCTCTACTTTCCATTCTGTGCCGACCCCTGTTCGTTTCCCGAATTCTCATTTTTCGTTTCCTTCGTACCGGACTCTGGTGGACGATTATTATTATTCCCGTTACCATTCCCGTTACCATTCCCATTTCTGTTATGACTGTTTCTCCCGTTGTTGTTGTTATTGTAATTTCTGTCATAACTATTCCTGTTATTATAGCCGTTCCTATTGTCATTGTAACCATTCCCGTTACGAATTGGCTCATATTGCTTGGGATCTCTGATTAGTTTTTCAGTGAATTCATCATGCTCTAAGTCAGTCAGCTCTTTTATCAACTCATCTTTAGTTTTGACTTTGCCACGTACTATCACCCTGATGTTTGGTGGTAAGTGATTAATCAATATTCCAACCAAAACTTGTTCCGTCATATTGACCAATTCTGTCACATATTTTGCCTTGTTGATAATCCGATTGACATAGGTCACCATGTTTAGGTTCGAACTAATTTTGTATTCTCCAGCATAGATTGATCTGATTAGCTGATGCTGTACAGTTTGCGACCAATATTTATCTTTAAAAGCCTCTTCAAATTTGTCAATGTTCTCAACGGGATTATTTACATACCAGTCTGCTGCTTTTCCATGTAAACACTTGACAATGATTCCCAGCTTCTGATTGTTATTCACATTGAATGTTGAAAAACGCTCTTTGATTAGCTTCAAAAATTGCATTGCGTTTATTGGGCAACTCTCTTCCCCATTAAATCTTATTGCCTCTTGTATCAGCGACTCAGTACAATGTTTTGCAAATTGTAACTCGTTATTTGCGTGACAGATGACATTTGATGTTGTTCCAGTCTTCTTTGCATTTTCATCTACTTTCTTACTTACGTCCTCTATTTTCTCCTTCATAGCTGAAATGCTTTCATTCTTCTCTTTATCCTTTCTTTCAAATCGCGAGCTTAATGAAAATATCTCCAGGCTGAGTTTCTTGTCACGCTCATCGATCTCAGTGTTGATCTTTACTAATTCGGATTTTACTTTTTCCTCTACACTGCTCGTTTGTTCTCCAATTGATTCTATGTAAGACTTAATAACCTCCAACTCTGTGTCGACTTTATCATTTATTCTCTGTACGCTCTCCTCTACATTTGAGACTCTAGTTTCGACCTTTTTCAATCCAGCTTGAATTTCACTGACGATCTCCCTGACATTTTCAGTTTTTAACAACAACTTTTCCATCTCCTTTCCTCTTTCTTCCTTTTCCTTAATTTTCTCGTTTTTACTTTCCTCCTTTTCTTTTAGTTTCTCTAGTTTCCTATTCATTTCCTTGATAGCTTCTTTTTCCTGTTGTTCTTGCTGCATTTTCATTAAGAATTCCATAACTGGATTAGAGGATTCTTTCTCACCGAATTGTGAATATATACTGTCAGCTCTGGCTTCTTTTTGTCTCTCTTCAAAGATTGGCATTTCAACATGAGGTAGCGAGTCATCGTGTTCGTCCTCCCCTATCACCTGGCTCCTAGTTACCTCGAGTTCACTAACCACTGACTGGTCCCCCGCCCCCTCTACAGTCTCATCTAAATCTACAGTTGACGCTAAACTTGCATCTCGATCTGCCATCGTAACAGATGTAATGAACTAACATGCACAAATCTACAGTTGGCTTTATCTTTACGTTAACGGGTTGATTCTATGTAAAATTTCCAAATACATGAAAATTGTACGCAATGCCTGTGTCCACAAGTTTCAGAACAACTGAGTAACTCTTTCACAATCAAGAAAACAATTATTTCTTTCAAAACAATTGCTCCCAGGAATGTTATTCGAGCCCCACACGTTGAGCGCCACTGAAACCTGCGGGATTTGGCTCAGAGGGTAGAACACAAAGAATCAGCAATATTATAATTTGTTTATTACAAAGAAAATAAATGTTCATTGATGTGAAAAGAGCAATCAAAAATTATGAAAACAATATTACGTTCGATACGTCGGCAGTAGTGATGATGTCGTCTGGTTTGTTTACTTCCGCGTAAACAAGTGGATGGCGTTGACTCTTGCGTAGTGTGTCCCGTGAACTCCAGTCCACCAGCAGAATGAAATGACTGGATATGTCACCTCCTTCAGCTGCGATGCGATGATGTCGTCTAATAACCCCTTGGTTACCAGGACGTCCAGCAGTCCGTGCACAAGGAGTGACCTCCTCGAGCAGTTGGATCAAGTTGGCTCAGGCTGATGACGTTCGTGGCTGCAGACTCGTCGGTTTCTCCCGGAGTTGCAATTCACTAACTTTTATACTTTAACATTTACTGACTTTAATGTTGAAACTGTTCAGTTGATCACTTGTAACTTGAAATTGTCTTAATGCGATATTATTTGCCTCAGCATTAGGCTTGAAGTTTGAATTTACTGGGTTGACGTTTATACAAAAATGTTATTTTAATGTTTACCTTCGATCACATCGGCACTGTCTCGCTGAAATTATACTATGTTGCGTGCACAAGGCTTCACGGTTCGCGAGGCAGGTCTCACTGCTCTGAGAAAACTCCGACTGATGATGTTTGGCTGGTAGCCTGACGTTTTATACCCTCTGACATCGTTTTCCCTCCAAAGAATCTGATTGGTTGGTTTCGTACACGTGGTAGCTAATTTTAGACATTCTGTCATTTCTAAAGCCCGCGAAACGACTTTCTTTCTGCACGTAGGCCCATGCTTTTCTTGGAATCACTGAAAACTAGTCTGGCTGACTGGTTTTGTAGCGTTATCACAATGACTGGTTCACTTGTTATTACGTGGTGACATCACAATTTAGGTAAGGTCACATACTTTTTATATGGATTCACTCACTTTCTTGATATAATTGCACATTGTTAAACTTATTTGATTGCTCGTTATATTTTTGTCTATATTTTGATTGCTGTTGAATTTTAAAGATTGTAAGTTTACATAATGATTCTAATTAATTACTTTGTGTTCAGTTAACCTTGACTCTAAGAATGCCATGCTACAAGCTTGTTCATTCTTTAAACCTATTTCAAGCAAACATTATTATTTTTAAAGTTAATTTTCTAACCTAGATAGGCCAACTTGTTACAATATATATATATATATATATTATATTATATATTATTATATATAAGATATATATATATATATATATATATATATATATATATATTACATCATGTAGAGTCTCGCAGCCAGTAGGTATTAATAACATCATTTAACGGTTTATGCTACGTATATTTATTACACACCAACGTTTCGGCAAGCATCCACCCGCCTTTCTCAAGGTAACAAACGAAAATCAACGAAAAAACTATAAAATACAGCAAAATCAATTCATGAAATGTCAAATGTAGAAAACAGTGAAACGTGAAAAGAAATAATTGTGAAATCTTCTGGCGCTGGAAAATGTGCTTCCTTGATATCCAAAAGATGGCCGTCATACACCAGGGTGTCGATAGTGACTTGAGGTCGTCGCTCAAACTTCCTTTTCTTGTCGCAATTTTAATGCTAAAGCAGCTAGTGGAATATCCTCGTCGTGGTCTTTTGACATCTGTGTTAGGTGGTGTTCTCGGCGTCTTCTCTTGTCTATTCTGGGGGTCGGATGTCTTGATACCCATCTATCTAGCTCTGATGGCATTCTAGGTGTAACATGAATATCATTTGTTACAGGTTTCCACACCGAGGGAAAAATCCTGTTTTCTAATTGGGTGTTCATACAATGTGGTCGTTTCTCTATCTCAATAGATTCTCGAACTAAACGCTGCCTCAATCTTCTCTCTTTAGCTAAACACTTCATCCCTTGCAAATTCATAACATGGTCATTTGTGTTGCAGTGTTGCACCAGCGCTGAGGTTTTAGAGCCATCATTTAAAGCTATTCGATGTTCATCTTGTCGTTGAAACATGTTTCTACCAGTCTGGCCAATGTACGTCGATGGACAATCACTACAGGGTATCTCATATACACCATCTCCCTCAAGGTGAATCGGATCCTTTACACTTCTGAGGAGACTTCCAATTTTTTTATCCGTATCATACACAGGAATGATATTTTCTTTCCTCATAATTTTTCCAATTCTATCCGTAACGCCTTTCACATATGGCAGGAAAACTTTGGTTGGAGGTTTCTCAAACTCCGCTACCTCTATAGTTGCTTTGTCTTCCTTTGTGGTCTCAGCATTAGTTTTTCGGTATATGGCTTTCTTGATGACACTCAGAGGAAATCCGTTTTTTTGCAGAGCATCTCGGAGCAGTTGAAGTTCGGTATTTACGTTGTTGGCATCTGCTATTCGTTTAGACCTGGTTGCTAGGGTGTATGCGACAGAACGAATCTGTGAGGGATGATGATGTGAGAGTGCATGGAGATAGCGATCTGTGTGGGTTTCTTTTCTAAACACAGTGTGCCCTAGGGTATTATCAGGATTCTTGATCACGAGTACGTCCAGAAAGGAAAGTCTGTCATCTTTCTCTACTTCCATAGTGAATTGAATGTCTTCATGAATGCTGTTTATGTGATCCAGGAACTCTTGCAGTTTTTCTCGTCCATGAGGCCAGATAGTGAATGTGTCATCCACGTATCTGTACCAACATCGCGGCTTCAGTGGGGCTGTAGCAAGAGCTTTTTCTTCGAACACTTGCATGAAGATGTTTGCAATTACTGGAGAGAGAGGGGATCCCATGGGTGCTCCTGACACTTGTTTATAAAACTGTTTTTCATACACGAAATACGTGGAATTCAGGCAAAAACGTGATAAGTCCAGAACATATTTCTTGATCACCCTATCTTTTACCATCGCTTTTAAATCACTTGCCAGTGGAAAGAGCAGAGATTATTCGACAAGAAACTGTATCCATACTGAGAAAAACAAAACCTCCTGAACGTAATGTCACCACAGAGGAATTCCGAGCTTTACTAGAACTTAGAAAAAACCCAGATATTACAATACTACCAGCAGATAAGGGGAATGCAACCGTTGTCATGGATACGAACGAATACAAGCAGAAGATGAACGCTCTCCTCACTGATCCAGCCTATGTCAAAACAGAAAACAACTCGACCGTCTACTTGGAAACAAAAGCTCGTTCCCTAATTCTGGCTTCAACTATTGATAAAGATATCAAACAAACTCTGATTCCACATGAAAAATCATCACGTGTGCCCCGTTTGTACGGTCTTCCGAAAATACATAAGGCAGGCCATCCCTTGCGTCCTATTGTCAGTGCAATTAATTCACCTACGCAGGCTCTCGCTCGTCACCTAGCCCGTCAGATCCAACCTTTCACAGAAGAAGTCAGTTCTTATGTAAAGAACTCAACACATTTTGTTGAGTTGCTTAAAGACTTAAAGACAGAGCCACACGATCTACTTGTGAGTTTTGATTGAGCGAGCGAAGCGAGCGTCTCCTTTTGGCTCTTTTGGCACGGACCTCTGTTTTTTTTTTTGTTTGTTTTTTTTTTTTCTGTTACTGACGATATACAGGTCAGAGTTTTTCTTCGATCGAGCTGAAATTTTGCACACAAGTACGTAACATTTCTGATTGTTGCAGACCCTTATATTTTTTAAATCCCCTGATTGGTTCAAATTTTAAAAAAATTATCTTTCGATTGGTTGGTTTGATCAATTTGAAATTTAGCAAAGTCATTGCAACCAACATTGTACCCAATCATAATAAATTTCAGCCAAATCCTCCCATTGGTTCAAATTTGAAACCATTTTTCCTGTGATTTTTGAAATTTAAACTAGAACCGATTGACCGACCAACTAAAAACTTTGCATGGTCATTGGTACCAACATTTAAGGTATTTTTGCCAATTTTCAGTCAAATCTGTCGTTATTTTCAAAAGTTTTTGTAATTTTAGGGACATTTTGCGTGTTGGCTGTCAAATTCACGGCGACTTCGAATCTTCAGATCAAGGCAAGGTAGTTAGAGCAGAAAGTTTAAAAACGAAATGAAACTAATAATGACCGTTCAACAGATTGATCTGATATTGTGTACACACACTACATATCATATCATATGAGTGGTCCCAGGTATATATTTTTTAAAGATATCCTGTGATTTTTGAATATAAACAAAAGGAACAGTTCAATCATAAAGGTTGATACTAACATTTTAGGAATATTTAGAGATTATTATTTAAGTCTGACGAAATTCAAGAATTATTGGCTTTAAATGATATTTTCGATATACATAATTTCGGTTCGAGGTGTTCCGCGTATCCGTGCTCGCTCATCAACGCGTTACTCAGAGCGTTTTCCCAGTGTTATAAACTTATTCACCAGAGTGCCAATTAACGAAGCACTGGACCATTTAAAAGCGATGGTAAAAGATAGGGTGATCAAGAAATATGTTCTGGACTTATCACGTTTTTGCCTGAATTCCACGTATTTCGTGTATGAAAAACAGTTTTATAAACAAGTGTCAGGAGCACCCATGGGATCCCCTCTCTCTCCAGTAATTGCAAACATCTTCATGCAAGTGTTCGAAGAAAAAGCTCTTGCTACAGCCCCACTGAAGCCGCGATGTTGGTACAGATACGTGGATGACACATTCACTATCTGGCCTCATGGACGAGAAAAACTGCAAGAGTTCCTGGATCACATAAACAGCATTCATGAAGACATTCAATTCACTATGGAAGTAGAGAAAGATGACAGACTTTCCTTTCTGGACGTACTCGTGATCAAGAATCCTGATAATACCCTAGGGCACACTGTGTTTAGAAAAGAAACCCACACAGATCGCTATCTCCATGCACTCTCACATCATCATCCCTCACAGATTCGTTCTGTCGCATACACCCTAGCAACCAGGTCTAAACGAATAGCAGATGCCAACAACGTAAATACCGAACTTCAACTGCTCCGAGATGCTCTGCAAAAAAACGGATTTCCTCTGAGTGTCATCAAGAAAGCCATATACCGAAAAACTAATGCTGAGACCACAAAGGAAGACAAAGCAACTATAGAGGTAGCGGAGTTTGAGAAACCTCCAACCAAAGTTTTCCTGCCATATGTGAAAGGCGTTACGGATAGAATTGGAAAAATTATGAGGAAAGAAAATATCATTCCTGTGTATGATACGGATAAAAAAATTGGAAGTCTCCTCAGAAGTGTAAAGGATCCGATTCACCTTGAGGGAGATGGTGTATATGAGATACCCTGTAGTGATTGTCCATCGACGTACATTGGCCAGACTGGTAGAAACATGTTTCAACGACAAGATGAACATCGAATAGCTTTAAATGATGGCTCTAAAACCTCAGCGCTGGTGCAACACTGCAACACAAATGACCATGTTATGAATTTGCAAGGGATGAAGTGTTTAGCTAAAGAGAGAAGATTGAGGCAGCGTTTAGTTCGAGAATCTATTGAGATAGAGAAACGACCACATTGTATGAACACCCAATTAGAAAACAGGATTTTTCCCTCGGTGTGGAAACCTGTAACAAATGATATTCATGTTACACCTAGAATGCCATCAGAGCTAGATAGATGGGTATCAAGACATCCGACCCCCAGAATAGACAAGAGAAGACGCCGAGAACACCACCTAACACAGATGTCAAAAGACCACGACGAGGATATTCCACTAGCTGCTTTAGCATTAAAATTGCGACAAGAAAAGGAAGTTTGAGCGACGACCTCAAGTCACTATCGACACCCTGGTGTATGACGGCCATCTTTTGGATATCAAGGAAGCACATTTTCCAGCGCCAGAAGATTTCACAATTATTTCTTTTCACGTTTCACTGTTTTCTACATTTGACATTTCATGAATTGATTTTGCTGTATTTTATAGTTTTTTCGTTGATTTTCGTTTGTTACCTTGAGAAAGGCGGGTGGATGCTTGCCGAAACGTTGGTGTGTAATAAATAAACGTAGCATAAACCGTTAAATGATGTTATTAATATAAATATATATATATATATATATATATATATATGTTTAATTTCGTATTTTCACGAACATATGAGTTATATGTTATATTATTCTTTCGGGAATCAGTTCGTGCTCTTTTCTCTTTTCGTGCTCTTTTTTGATATATATATATATATCAAATAATACATTGTACGGTATTGCCACGTAATATAGTTTAATCGCCGACGTTTCGCCAACACTCCAGTTGGCCTTTTCAAGGCGCAAGTAAAACAGGTAATTAAATTATTGAAAAATCTAAAACACACTACTGTCAAATTATTTCACAAAAAACAAATTAAACTTTACAAAAACAGTACAAGAATATTTTGTATCCAGCTGGCTCATCTTAAGTTTCTCTTCTTTGCCATTGATCTAGTGACTCTGGGCGTGCTTGTAGTTGCTTCATATGATGTACTACTTTTTCTTGCGCCATCTTTGTGTTTGGTCCTGAACTTTGTTTGGGTTTTCGCTGAGATGTTTGTTCTTGTATCATCCTTTTGTTTCTCCTTATTTCTCAGTCTGGTTGCGATGACACTTAGAGGCTCTTCATCTGAGTCTGAAAATTGGACATCGGATCTCCTTGTCCTCACTGATCTCCTTGATCTCCTTGATACGACATGTGTGGATTTTGCTTTCTCACGTGGCTTTATGTTGATGAGTGGTGCTAATGGCGTCCAGGATTGAGAAAGTTTTCGGCTATCAACTTGCTTGTTTAAGCAGAAAGTTGGCCGTCTCTCGATTTCTATTGCCTCTCTTATCAATCTTGGAAGCAACTTTTCTGATCGGACAAGGACCGTTGCTCCATCATAATCTATTCTGTGCCCGCTTTCTCTCACGTGACCCGCAAGTGATGATGTAGTTTTGTCCTGTCTTACGTCCAAACGATGCTCTTGGATACGTTGAGAGACATTGCGATTAGTTTGCCCGACATATACTTTGTCACAATTCTCACACGGGACCTGGTACACGCCCCATCCTTCAAGATGCCTTGAATCTTTACAGTTTCTAATAAGACTTGCCAGCTTTCTGTCAGTATCAAATACTGTTTTTACGTTTACTTCTTTCAAGAGTTTACTAATTCCATCAGTGACACCGCACACATAGGGCATAAATGCTAGATATGACTTTTCTCGTTCTACAACTTGATCTTCCGATTTATCAGTCTCTTGTTGGTCCTCTCTTTCCTTTTCAATTTCTAGCTGTCTTTCTGCGTTAGTTTTTCTCATAATTGCCTTTTTGATGACATTTGGGGCGAATCCATTCAGCAGGAGAGCGTCTTCAAGTGATTTCAATTCATCCTTGATGTTATCTTCGTCTGCGATACGACGTGATCGGGTAGCAAGTGTATAGGCAACAGATCGTATTTGTGATGGATGATGGTGTGAAGTTGCGTGTAAATATCTGTTGGTGTGTGTCGGTTTCCTATATACCGTATGACCCAGAGTGTCATCTTGCTTCTTCATGACTAAAACATCTAAGAAAGGTAAACGATGGTCCGTTTCAATTTCCATTGTAAACTGTATCTCTGTATGAATGCTGTTTAGGTGATCTAAGAAGTCAGGTAATCGGTCTCTTCCATGTTGCCATATGACGAACACGTCATCCACATATCGCAGCCAACATTTCGGTTTTAGCTCAGATGTGGATATGGCTTTCATTTCAAATTCTTGCATAAAAATGTTTGCGACGACAGGCGACATGGGCGAACCCATTGGAGCTCCTATTACTTGCCTGTAGAAATAACCATCATAAACAAAGTATGTAGATTCCATGCAGTGTCGAGATAGCTTGATTACATCTTGAGAAACCAACTTATTTTTTTCTAAATGTGTCATTACTTCTTCTACGGGAACTTTCGTAAAGAGAGATGTAACATCGAAACTGACCATAATGTCATCTGGTTCTATGTGAATGTCATGGATCAGTTGAACGAAATGCGTAGAATTTTTAACATAAGAAGCGGCGTCTTCTGTCAGCGGCTGCATAATTTTAGCCAGATACCTAGCAAGAGCCTGAGTAGGTGACTTAACAGCACTCACTATAGGTCGAAGTGGAACATCTTTCTTGTGAATTTTTGGTAGTCCGTACAGTCGTGGCACTCGCGAAGATTTTTCTCGTGGTATGACACGTTTTTTATCATAATCACTGATGGATTTTATTTCCAAAATAAGAGATCGAGTAGTCTTCTCCAAATAAACTGTTGGATCATTTTTCGTTCGGACATAAGCAGGGTCTCTCAAGAGTGTGTCCATTTTGTTCTTATATTCCTCGCTGTTCATTACCACGGTTGCATTACCTTTATCTGCTGGAACTATGACAACACTGGTGTCTTCCCTTAATTCTTTCAAAGCAACAATCTCTTCTTTAGTGATATTTGGAGCAGGTGGCTTTGCTTTGCGAAGAATATATGCTGTGTCTTGTCGAATCCTCTCCGATATCTCAGATGGCAGATGAACGATGCTAGACTCCACTCCACACATTATCTTTTCTTACGGTATTCTTGTTGGTGCAATTGCAAAGTTATGGCCTTTCATTAGCGCACTCAATGCAGCGTACAAGAATACCGTACAAGAATACGGTACCTGTTTTACTTGCGCCTTGAAAAGGCCAACTGGAGTGTTGGCGAAACGTCGGCGATTAAACTATACTAGGAAAACGCTCATTGTAACGCGTTGATGAGCGAGCACGGGTACGTGCAAATTCTGGAACCGGAAATGCGTACACAACGCACAGAAAACATATACAACCATATTGAATTGATTATGATCAGTGCTCGAAGTAGGAATTAAATAGTGGCGGTATGGTAACATAAGAATACCACGTGAGGGGGGGGGGGGGTACGATATTAGATGAGGGTCCAGATTCCAGAATTACACTGACAACCATTGTCATGTCATTAGTTAGATTAGTCTTTTACCTTGATGAAACAACTAAATTAAATAATGCATTTTACTTTATCTTGTAGTGGATGTTCATAGTTCATAGTTATGCTTGAAATATGCAGTCAAAAGATAACCATGAAATACGAGTAAATTAGAATATAAAATTACGTTAATGTCCAAGAATATCTGATTTTAAGTATTCCGTTTTTCTGAGAAGTAACAATATGAAATCAAATGTGTAAAGAAGAACCGGTATACCATACCGTCCCATACCGGCCCACTTCGAGCACTGATTATGATATCAACTTAAAAGTAGGTATATGCTTTTCATCGAAACTTTAAAATAGCATCTAAGCACCTGGTTCATAAAGCAAATCAGAATCAATTCAATTGGCACTGGAAAACATTCATTTCGATACTTCATTACTGACAGATATTAAAAATGTCAATAAGTTTAAACGTTCTTAACTGATTGAGATGAAATTTTGTAAAATAAGAGACAATATTGGTCTTAATGATCATGCAAAATATGAGTTTGATCAGAATTATCGAAGACCGTTTTCATTTTTCAGCCTATCAGGAGATATTTATTTAATTTTTAACCAATGAATGGATTTCAAAAAAAAATATGGTGTGCAAACAGAGAAGGTTGGTTTTACATGTGTGCAAAATTTCAGCTCGATCAAAGAAAAACTCTGAGCTGTATAGCCAAAATATGATTTTGATCAGATTTATCGAAGACCAGTTTCATTTTTCAACCTACCATCAGGAGATGTTTATTTAAATTTTAGCCAATTGATAAATTTCAAAAAAATTTGGGGTCTGCAAACAGAAAAGTTTGTCTCTACATGTGTGCAAAATTTCAGCTCGATCGAGGAAAAACTCTAGACATGTACAGCCAAAATATGAGTTTGATCAGATTTGTCGAAGACCATTTTCACTTTTCAACCTATCAGGAGATGTTTATTTAAATTTTAACCAATCAGTAGATTTCAAAAAAATTAGGGTCTGCAACGCCCAGAGAATGTCCAAACACGTGTGCAAAATTTCAGCTCGATCGAAGAAAAACTCTGACCTGTATATCGTCAGTAACAGAAAAAAACAAAAAAAACAAACAAAAAAAAAAAAAAAAAAAAAAAAAAAAAACAGAGGTCCGTGCCAAATAAGCCAAAAGGAGACGCTCGCTTCGCTCGCTCAATTACGTGGCAATACCGTACAATGTATTATTTGAAAAATAGAGGCTACGAAACCATACATGAACAAATATATATATATATATAATCCAAGTCGAGTGGAGTAGTGGTCAGTTGTCAAGCGTGGATCAAATTCCACGGTCTTCTGACCCTATCTTCAAAATATCGGTAAGTTGCTAACGCAGCTTATATTGGAACACAGCCGCTGCAATGTTAACTGCCTCGATAGCTCAGCTGGTAGAGCATCTGACTGGATATCGGAAGGTCGTGGGTTCGAGTCCCACTCGAGGAAAATCTTTTCTCATTGCAGTTGGTATTTATTTACATCGACCCATCTGAGGTTATCAGCAAAAATCATATTTCACATATATATATATATATATATATATATATATATATATATATATATATATATGATTATGAATATTTTCACAGCCGCCAGGTATGAATTGAAACATTTCACGGTATTTTGCTGTGGACATTTAATTTGCTGCCGACGTTTCGCGAGCTATCCAGCCAGCCTTTTCAAGGCACACAAAACGAAATAACTTAAAAATAGGTATAAAATTTGAACTAAATTAACAAGATGTCATTCACCAACACAAATAATCAAAATAATATAACAAATAATCTTTTGATTATTTGTGTTGGTGAATGACATCTTGTTAATTTAGTTCAAATTTTATACCTATTTTTAAGTTATTTCGTTTTGTGTGCCTTGAAAAGGCTGGCTGGATAGCTAGCGAAACGTCGGCAGCAAATTAAATGTCCACAGCAAAATACCGTGAAATGTTTCAATTCATATATATATAAATATTTATTATAATAAATAATAAAATATTATAATAACATATATTTTAGAAGAATGTAGAACAAATTGATTTGATTCTTAATACGAAGAGCTTACTGTAAAAATGCAACTTGTCAAAATGTGAGTAGGTATTTTCTGTTAGAGGTCGAAACAAGAAGATCACCAATGTCATTCTGATACTATAACTTGTAAAAATCACAATAAACATATTTTTCGTGCCAATATCAACAGATAATCGCGTTCATCTCTGTGCAATGTTTTAGGACATTAAATGACATATTATGTCAGACCATACGTGTAAAATTAATAATGACAGAAAGTAATCAATGATGAAAGTGATACAAACTTATCAACAACCAGAATGTTCGTACATAGATATTGTGTTCAAATTAGATTTGCTGTAGTCATGAACTCGAAATACGTTAAATTGGCATAAAATTTAAATAAATGTAGACTTTTCGTGTAAACAAGTTTTGTACAAAAATAGCATGAATATTTAAAAAAAAAAGCCCGAGTCAACTTCTAGTATTGTATTCCAAATAGATTAGAAAATCTTTATTGCAATTTGTAAAGAAAATAATAATCTTATTATCAATGAAATCAGATACCTATCGTAAATAAACTTCGACACCTCATATAATATTTTAATTTTATCTCCTTTTATCGCACTGGCGTAACTTCGATGCTGCAGCCCCGCAGTCGCGGGGGGCCCAGGTTTTAGGGGGGCCCGAATCGAACATTTGGATTGAACGAATACCAGAAAAAACAAAATTATCGATAATCGATAGTAATAAAAAATAGAAGTAAATAAAAGAATTTAAATTATCAAAATTGAGTCAGATGTACTGAAAGGCTAATATTGGAGAAAATATTACCTAAATATCGTTATCTATAACTTTAGAATAGAAGAATAGCTAATATTTAGAATAGCTAATTTTTTAGTCGAACTTAGCAATATAAACACTATAACTTATAAAGACAATATTTGTGCCCAAACTCATGGAAAATCTTAAAAATTAGGAACAATTCAGAATTTCTACAAGTTTGGGCACAAAATAAGATGGTGTCTAAGGACAACTAAAAAATTAGATACACTAATAAGTTTTCAAATATTTCGTATATTAAATGGTACAAAAAGTATGACTATATTTATAGAATATTTTCTCCAATGTTTACTCAAGTGTAGCCGACTCTTCATTTGCATGCAATATCAAAGTATTACACATACGTTTCCCTAGTTTATAAATAAAGTGTTAAAAGTGTCCAGAAATAAACCACTTTATAAACCATCTTGGAGCCCTTCCAGCGGTTGAGGTAGTCCTCGCCTAGGCAATGCAACGCTGCATGAGCACTGAACCTAGTCGTGGAGATATTATTAGTTTTCATCTGAATAATGATCCTTAGCTACATAGTGTCTTTAACATACCGAGTTACATAACAGACAATTAATTGGACTTGCACCACAAGGAAGGATCGGACATTTTAATTAATCTTAATTTTTTATATTTTGACCGTCTAAATGAAGATAGAAATAGTATAAGTTGCAATGTAGAAAATGAGTTACACTTGGAAAAGCGTGAACCACTTTTTTCAAAAATATTGATCTAAAGCTTATAATATGTTAAAATTTGCTGTAAGGTATATAGATCGCAAAGGGAGTAACCTATTGTCTCCAAATTTGGTATAAGTATGTTGTAGGGTGGGCCATAGCTCGAAATTAGATATTTCGCAACAATGTGAGATTTCCCAAATTTAAGATCCAGTAGGCCGAAAATGCCACTTTGATGCTTACAGTAAAAGTGGGTTGCTCCAGCCTTTTTAAATGAGTGTGTGCGCGCGCCGTACGACTTGGCTGGCGTGGAGCGACCGCTCCACTATATCTACTTTTATGCAATGGTCATACAATTTAGGAGAATATTATTTAAAAACTTATTCTATCTCTTCAAATATTATTTTCTACAACTTTGACTCACAAAATGATATGTACAAACTAATATTTACGTGGTGTAAAATCAAATCGCATCCCTACTTTATTTTCACCACACGCTCGTATGTTTTGAATTGTTTGAATTGTGAATTGTTTTGAAGCGACATGTAATAAGAATATGTCAGTTTTGTCACCTGCAACAGAGAAGCAAAATTATTATTTATTCTACCGTATAGGCTAAGAAGAAGGTAATTAAAATTTTTATAGAATAATAGATTTAAAAAAAAATACTTTGGGTAATTTCATGAGTAAAGAAGATTTTAATATAAAACTGTTAATTATCTTACACTAAAGAAGGTTTCAGCCGACACAGCTACGATTCCACATGCTTTGACCCTGATTGGCTGATTAGCTCTTGATATCAGGATCCTCATGTCTTGCTTGAAACTCGCAGACGCTTCCAACCAATCACTGTAGTATATTGCTTCCTTCACCAGCGAGCTCTATATAGAACGATGAAAGATTACATGACTAAGTAAAACCGTTGATGTATTCGATTTAAATCTTGTTATAGATACAAGCAATTACCTCTTCTGAAATTTGATCACAGAAATAGCACAATATGGATAGTTGCAGTGAACAAACTATGAGCAGTAATCCGAATATAATTCCTTTTGTGTCACCTCGTTTCATCTGAAATAATATTTAAAAATAAATAATTGAGCGAGCGTAGCGATATGAAACTAATAATGACCGTTCAACAGATTGATCTGATATTGTGTACACACACTAATATCATATCATATGATTGGTCCCAGGTATTTTTTTGAACGAGATCCAGTGATTTTTTAAAATTCGATCAAACTTAGCAAGGTTATTGGGACCAATATTTTTGGAGATTTTGAAGATTTTTATACAAGTCTGTGACAAAATTCAAGAATTATTGGCTTTTAACGATATTTTCGATAGACATAATTTCGGTTCGAGGTGTTGCGTGTATCCGTGCTCGCTCATCAACGCGTCACACAGAGCGTTTTCCTAGTTATTATCCATGGAATGGAAAAAATGGAAATAAAAATAGTGTGGCTGTTGTCACTAAAAGTACCAATTCTAATATAGTTCCTTAATTTTTTGATGGCATTAAGGCGATTCGAGCGATACTACGTCACGCGAGAGTATTCAAATTGATCCTTTCGTAGTTTTTTGATAGACATTGTTAACTTTTTGCCTATGTTGTGTTTGGTGCTGAATTGATAACAATCTAATAATATCAGATTACCTACGTAGGTTATAAACAAACATGTTAATCCATTGGCGATAAGATTGCACGCCAACTGACAGAAGAGAATGTACTGCAACGTCATCTCAACATCCTGCACGTAGCTAGAAAACAAAACAGCACTTGACTGCTAGTGATTATGTATAAAGAATGACTAAAGGAGCCCTATTATATAACTTTAAAATTCCCGATTCTGCATGGAATCCGATTCGGTGTAGTGTTATTCCATATGGCCGAGAATCGGATTCCAGTAGAATCGGGAATTTTAAAGTTACAGATAGGACCCCAGATGTCCCATATGCTCTGCTAAATTTTAAACAGTTGAGGACTCTATATCGCCATGGCAACAACCATTGACTTTCTCGCATTGAAAAACCGGACTGAAAAAGACCTCATCATGCGCCTTTCTAGAATGTTTCATGTTTTACATCTCACCACACAATTTTAAAACTATAAACAGGATTCGATCAAGCAAAGAATTAGATATAGATCATATCAGTTGGTACGCAAAATTTAGTATCGTCAGGTCGACAAGAAAACAAAGAAAAATACATTAAAAGCAGGCTGGAACTGGAACCGGAACCGGTACAGAAACCGAAAATAACCTTTTTTTTAAACCGAACCGGAACCGGAACCCTTATTTATATTTTACATTATTAAGGTTCTTTAACGGTTCCGTAGGAAAATTTAAATAATTATTTGATTTAATTGAATTTTTACATCATTGCCTTTTAAATCTGAAAGTCAAATTTATGTTAGACATTTCTGTCCAGAAGTTCTCAAAACTCTATACACAAAATTGATTTGTATTATTGTCAGAAATTGATGGAACCAATTGAACCCTTATAGAACCGAAATGGAATCGAAACCTCCAGAATGTTTCATGTCGGTTTCATGTTTTACATCTTCTCACACAATTTTTAAACTGTATAGAGGATTGGATCAAGGAATGAATTAGATACCGATACCATATTAGTTGGTATGCAAAATTTCGTATCGTTAGATCGACAAGAAAACCGAGAAAAATGCATTGAAAGGAGGGACTGGAACGGGAACGGGAACCGGAACCGGTACTGTAACCGAAAAGAACCGGTATATTTATAAGAACCGGAAACGGAATTGGAAGTTGGAATCCATTAAATTATATATTAATTTTATAAGTGGAACCGGAACCAGAACCCTTATTTATATTTTACATTATTAAGGTTCCAATGGGTTCTTTAACCCGTCAAATCTGAAATAATTTTGACAATGAATTTACAGTTTTTCAAATAAATTATCACTGAGTCAAATTAATGTTGGACATATCTGTCCATGTAAGTTCCCCAAACTCTATATAAAAAAAAATATTTGAATTATTGTCTGAATTTGATGGAACGATTGGAACTTTTATGGAACCTAAATGGAACCGGTTCCGATATTCATTTGGCTTCCAGTCCCTGATTTAAATTGAGTTAATTTATAAAAAAAAAAAAAAAAAAAAATCTCTGATACGAGTGGTCAAAGACTTCCATACATTTCGAATAGATAGAGCCCTGGTACAGAATTTCATCCTTTATCCCAAAGACTTGTGGTTTATAAAGCTGTTCCGACTCCATCTGTATGAATTAGCTTCCTCCAATAACCTAGTTCCCTATTATTTCTCCTCGCTTAACTCTGCTCCTGCACTGAAGCTGAATGCATCTGGCAAGCGCTGTTTGAAAATGCACTCAACTTATCGCCTTCTCTATTCTCGTCGTCTGCACGAATGCAAAATGAAGAATCACAGTGACGTTTTTCAACAGATAAATCTAGTGTTTTTGGCATTTCTGCCCAACGCCCACAAAAGCGCTCTGGAGGTTGAAGTATGATCTGAAGAAACGAATGTACTTCTAGTTTCATGTTAGGTTTGTACACTCGTACTCGATGAAACTGACGGTATGAGAGGATTTGGAAGAATTGAAGAAATGAAAACGCACAGTGTAACGCGTTGATATACTAGCCACACCACACCTTGAACTGGAAATTCAAATCATAACGCGAACCACTATTCAGTATTCGAGAAAATAAGGAACACGACTGACCTCTGGTGGATTCTTTGGTACTAGACATAGGGGGGATCATGGAGGATATCACGGGGATATTTATATAAACAAGGAAAACGCTCTGAGTAACGCGTTGATGAGCGAGCACGGATACGGCGCAATACCTCGAACCGAAATTCTGTTTATCGAAAATGTCCTTAAAGGCCAATAATTCTTGAATTTCGTCACAGACTTGTATGAAAATCTCCAACAATTCCTAAAATATTGGTGCCAATAACCACGCAAAGTTTTAAGTTGATCGATTGAACCTTTATGATTGAACGATTCCTTGTTAATTAACAAAAATCACAGGATCTCGTTCATAAAATATTTAAACGGTCATATCAGTTTCATAATAATATACGTTTCAAAGTTTCTGCTCTAACAACCTTGAAGTGAAGATTCGAAGATGCCGTGAAATGTGAAATTCGAGAAATATGACAGCCAACACGCAAAATATCCGTAAACTGTCAATAACTGTTGAATTTAAACACAGTTTAGTCTGAAAATTGTCAAAAATACAGATAATGTTGGACCCGATGACCATGCAAATTTTTAATTTGATCGGTCAAACGGTTCTGGTTTAAATTTCAAAAAGCACATTAAATATTTTTTTAAATTTTAACTAATGGGACGATTTGGCTGAAAATTTGTAAAATAAGAGACAATGTTGGTCTTAATGACCATGCAAAATATAAGGTTGATCACATTTGTCGAAGACCATTTTAATTTTTCAGCCTTTGGGTCGGTAAACAGAGAAGGTTGTCTCTACATGTGTGCAAAATTTCAGGTCGATCGGTGAAACGGTGCGATTTCTATTGCTCCATTTAGCAGCAAAAAAAAAAAAAAAAAAAACAGAGGTCCGTGTCAAAAGAGTCCAAAAGGAGACGCTCGCTTCGCTCGCTCAATAAATATGATTAGATTTGCTTAAATTGTTTGTTATGGCTGAAAAACTAACTTATATTAGTTTTTAACTAATATTTAAACTAACTAATATTTAAATTTATATTTCAATTGTTTCTTTTTTTCACTGCCCTATATGGAAACACGAACTTCAAAATAAAAAAGTGCATCTAAAAAGTGTCCTGCCAGAAGTGGCTCCATCACGTATCGCTTATTTGTTCGAATAACTGCCCATTATTATGTTTTTTATTGCAACTTCGAAAGCCATTTATACACCCTGAAGGTAACTGCAGAACCGTTCATTGGCAGTGATCACGGTCCATAGGTAACATTTCATAGATCTCGTTGCTACGATACATATCTGCAAAACTAACATAAATACATTTTCCGATGAAACCATATGGAAAGATCTTGCTAGAAGTAATTAGGTAACCGATCAGGATAGTAATACTTTGTGAAAATAGACCTAAACAGAAATTCCTGCGCATGCTTGAAGTTGACAATTTTACACCTTGACCCGTGTGACATCTCTAAATCACTGCCTTCTGCATACGAAAATGTAATGCATTAAGAAGGCTGATTTTTAATTTTTGATTGTTGCTTTTTTGTTTTTTAAAAATTGTCTTTGGCTGTTATAAAATTATTTTAACAAAGAATATTTTATATAATGTATTGATATCAAGAATACTACTATTTAATTATAGATAGGTGAACTTTGAATTCCATTTATTTAAAAGTGTGAATAGACCGATTTAAAAATTATCTATGTGGCTCTGCTTTTCAAAAAATTTCACATGCAGTTTGGTTTTCCATATATCTATTGGTGTTTTACAACAATGGAAAAAAACACCAACAGATATATGGAAAACCGAACTGCATGTGAAATTTTTTGAAAAGCAGAGCCACCTAGATAATTTTTAAATCGGTCTATTGAAACTAAATTGATATTTTTTGTCACCACCGGATCACACGGAATGGTAAGTAGTTCCAAACCGGATATAGATGGCATTAGTCATTTCTGTTTTGGTCTATTGGACTGATCTGTTTCTTGGTTTGACCTCTAATACGAAAAGAATAGACTGTTAAGCCCCATTTACACGGTGCAATTTCTTGAACAACTTCTGTGCCACAGAGGTTCTGCTCGTGCGCAGTTTCACGTTTGAGATGATAAAAGGTATCTGCACATGTGCAGAACTTTTGTGACACAGAATTTGTTCAAGAAATTGCACCGTGTAAATGGGGCTTTAGACAAAAAAAGAAGATATTCGAGCCATAAGTTTCAAATTGAGACGCTCGCTCCGTTCGCTTAGCATTTAACACGAGTGTACTTCAGCTGCTTCGAAATCCAAGCCAAAAGTAATTGTATGAGTTACATAGAAAGCAAACTGCATTTATTCACCCATGATGAGAACAGAAATAGAATAAGTAGAGTAACTCAAAACTAAGAAAGACATGGTCAAAAGATAGGTACAAATGTATGCATAAATTGTTTTTATAGCTGAGCGCATAATACATGCCTCAGTTTATTAATTTAATTCCACAAAATGACGTGACACGGTTTATTAATGTACTTCAGAAGCCAAGTGTCGCCACGCTGTCGTCGTCTTTTAATTATTCTATTTTTACTTGATTTTAAACGAGAACTGTTCTGTCATAATCATTCATTAGTGAATGATAATGAGCATCATTGAAATGTAACGATACAACGCTTTGATAGTGCTTTGTAATCTGTACTTAATAATTTCAAAGCAGGTTTAAATTCCCAGTGTTGTATGTTGTACCTACATGATTTCTAATGGGTGGTGGCAAAGGGGAAAGCGTTTGCCCCACCCCTCCATGGAATTCAAAATTGTTCAAAACACTGATTTTGACTCTTGTAACATTTGTAGCGATCAATTCGTTTGCCCCACATAGCAGAATATATAATATGGCGCAAAATAGTTTTCAATTTGGTAATAAAATAACATTTTTTATAATTTATTTTCTTTATTGTAAAGACGTTACAATTTCAGAGTCTCAAATTTGTGTGTTTTATGGTAAAACCAAGAAATGATCTTTGGTTTATTCCACAATCTCTCAATATATCCAAACTGTTTCTTTTTACTGCAATCTTCTAGCTTTTGATGGCATTGGTTTTCGTTCTAGCTTCCATATTAACAGACCAATATACCATACATTTAATTATTATATCGCTTATTTTATACCAAACATGAACTCAGGATTAGGTTAGATGATTTACCAAAGAGCTAATTATTGCGACGGATTATAATGTAGATACGTTAATGATACCGATTAATTTCAACTGAACTATCAATCAATATAATAATAAATAATATCGGTACTTTATTATGAAGTCATTCCATTCAATGCATTGACAGATAAATGCAAGTATATTAATTCGTATTTAGTCAAATCCTCGCTCAAGGGTTTTTTCGAGATTAAAGAACGATGACATGGGATTAGAGTGTAAATAATATCGGTACTTTATTAGGATAAGAGTGTGTAAGAAATAATGAGATCGCCTGAAACTAGTTGCAATTCGATCGTTAACATTAAAACACCTCAATTGCAACACGTCTTCTGATCGAGACCGAGATCGTTTAAAATGATCCTCATCGTGAGTACATAAATATTTAGAAAGTTAAGGAAAGGTTCTTATTATGTCCAAATTCATTTTATTGTACACCCGCGGTCACATAATTAAATACTTAATACAATATAAGAGAGCTTATAAACTTTCACAACGTGTATAATTCATAGTAAAATTTTCGGATCTAGTTGTGGACATAGATTTTATTTTGTAGACAATCGTTTTGACAAATATGGTATTGTCTTTCCTAGGGTCAAAAATAAATCTATGACCACAACTAGAACCAAGAGATTTTACTATAGGTATGCTATAAAATAACTATGTAAGACTACATTCATTTTTAAATAAAACAAGTACACGAGTATTTCTATAATTAAAAATGTATCTAAAGCAATTGTGTTCCACTCTATCATCTAACTTGAGTACAAATACATTAATTTGGTTGTAGGTACTGCTGCTGTCTGCCCAGCTACTTGCAGCAACTGCGAACAAAGTCGTCGACCCCGTCTGCGACGCGGCCTTGGGGCTAATCTGTTCAACCGACTGCTCCAACATTCGCTACTGCCCCTTCGACATTCTTATTGACAAATGTGGAGCTGCCGGATTGTTCTGTCACAACAATCCGTCAACAGATGCCGAGTGCTCCATCTATCCTAGATGTGATGGATCCCCTTTGAAATGCGCCAATACCGGTATTTTCCCTGACCCTTACTTCTGTACCAAATACCATGCATGTTCCGGTGTTGGTTATTCTGATGTATTCGATTGCGTGGACTCTGCTTATAACATTGCAGCAGGTAACTGCGACTTGCCTCTAGATGATCCCGTGTGTAACGGTCCCGTCCCAGAATGCATTGCCAAGGGACAAACTGATTCGCTGCAAGGAAATCTAAATTATTACTACAGATGTGTTGAAGATGGAAATATCTTGTCTCCACAACTGTACAAATGTCCGGACGGTCAGGAGTACGATGAAAACATCGAAGAGTGTTTTGATCCTAGCGCATGCGCAGGAGTTGTCCCTGATCAGGTCTGCTCGAGTGATTGTCAAGCGATTCGTCATTGCCCCGATGACGTGGAACTCAAGAACTGTAGACCAGAACCAACTGCAAAGTATTGTTACAATTCTGTCGACCTGTCATTCCCTATTTGTTCTGTGAGCGCCCGTTGCAAGGGAGCTGCTTTGAAGTGTACTGAAGCTGGAGTCTTCCCTGATCCGTACTTCTGCCGTTACTATCACACTTGCACGGACGCTGTCAGCTACTCTGAGGTGCATGATTGTGGTAAGCGTGCATTCAACATCGCAACAGGTGCTTGTGATCTTTATTCTAATGATACGGTTTGTCTCGCCCCGGTTCCGGAATGCACAAGTACGCCACAGTCTGGATTCTTGGTTGGGAATACTCAATATTACTACAGGTGCAAGCAAGACTCAGGAATTCTGTATCCAGACTTATACAAGTGTCCAGTTGACTACACATTCAATGACGGCCTTGACCAATGCATTGAGAATAACAGATGTGAAGTTAACTCAGAGCTTGTTTGTGCAAGCAATTGTTTATCAGTACGCTACTGTCCCAGTAATCAGTTGATCCAAAACTGCGCCGATCCATTCGTCTTTTGTCATCACGGTTTAACTGGAAATCCCTCTTGCTCCGTGTCTGCCCGTTGCGAAGGAGCTCCGTTAAAATGCGCTGAGAACGGCGTATTTCCCGATCCCTACTTCTGTAAGGTATTCCACACTTGTTCGGGTGGAGTCGGCAGTTACTCGGAAGCCCACGAGTGCATCGACTCAGCTTATAACATCGTCACGGGTGAATGCGATCTTCCAATCGGTGACGCGGTATGCGATGGACCGGTTCCCACTTGCACGTCAAACACACAATTCGGCGCATTGGCGACAAACCCAAGCTACTACTTCAGATGCAGAAAAGACAACTCTATCTTCTATCCTGATCTTTATCAATGTCCTGACGGAAACTACTTCGAT
Organism: Leuctra nigra; assembly: GCA_934045905.1. Taxonomy (NCBI): domain Eukaryota; kingdom Metazoa; phylum Arthropoda; class Insecta; order Plecoptera; family Leuctridae; genus Leuctra; species Leuctra nigra. The sequence goes on from OW203765.1 coordinate 33,178,155, forward strand.
GAGAATACTGACCAATGTTCCACTCTGATAACCACCACAACCACACCCGCTCCAACTACACCTCCACCAAAGTATGCCACATGTGGCGCCGATTGTGTGAGTGTCATTGGAGTCGATGACATTCCAATGGAATGCAGCAACTCTTTGGAGCCATATTGCTACGATGCTCCGTCAATGAATGCTTCATGTTCCGTGTCTGCTCGTTGTGACGGAGCTCCAATGATATGTGCACAAGCTGGCCAATATCCTGATCCGTACTTCTGTACCAAGTACCACACTTGCGTGGACGATACGGGCTACTCGGAAGTTCTGTCTTGTGAGGGAATGGCCTACAACATCATCAATGGGCAGTGTGATCTTCCTCTTGACGACCCGGTTTGTGATGCTCCTGTACCACCTTGTACTGTTTATCTACAATACAAGGTGGTACCTCAGAATCCACAGTTCTATTTAGTATGTTTGAGGGATTCGCTACGACGTCTTTATCCTGAAATATTCATGTGTGCGGATGGAGAAGTGTTCAGCGAGGCCACTGCTAAGTGTGTGTAGAAAGTTTCGTGTAATATGTCTTCATCAAAATTACAGTTCGTATCAAATGTTTAAAATATGTTATCTGGCGTGAAATAAAGTTGAATAGCTTTAGTATTGTCGTGCTTCTCAGTTGCCCTAAGCCAAGAACCACACAGATAAATAAAAACCACGAGATAAGCTCAACTAGCAATCATAAAAGTAAAATAATAATTTTCCTAGCTCAGCGGGAAAGTCTATTGTGTCAGGTACTTCGTCTCCATGGAACAACAATCATAAACCTGTTTACATTTATATTGTACGAATAAAACATGGTACATGTATGTCCCTCCTATTCTTTACCAGCTGGTTTTATCCTACCTATCTCCTCATGTCATGCTCACATTACAATCAACATTACAATCAAAATTAATACATCAGTACAGTACTCATCCATCATCGTTAATCCGTATCATTGTCCGGTTACGCCGCCGTCAATTTTCATCGCAATCGTCGAAACGGTGTTCATTCGCCGGACTTGTGTAGCTTCCCGGGTCGACCGCCACCCTCTTGCCGCCGTCCTCCAACGCAGTCATGGATCACCTGTCGGTACTCCCCTCATCTCAGCCGCCTCGATGCCGCTCGGCCGCCTCATGCACGGCTAGCGCCGCTGCTTGCGCGCTCCCCCCTCCACTCAAGGTCAATCCAAATCACTGTCCTTTCACGCGCCAACACCTGTCATGACGCTAGCAAACAGTTCATTCACCTTGTCGACGTAGATTGTTCGAAACTGCATATTATATAAATGCACATCGGATGCATGCTCATGGGCGCCCGCAGGGGGGGGGGGGCAAGGGGGGGCGCTTGCCCCCCCCTGGATGTCAGGAAAACATAAAAATTGTATTGGGTTTAACGTATATTATCATTTTGTAACCAAAAGAACTAAAAAAAAATTATTTCAGAGGGTAAAAAATCCAAAAAATGCCCTGCGGGGCAGTTTTTAACATGTCCCCCACCACCCCAAAGTGCAATAATTAAAAAATATTGAATATTTCAACAAAATACACCTCAAAACGTCTCAAAATTAATTTCAAAGTGTCCAAAAATCAAAAAACGCCCTGCGGGGCTGGGTGGGGGCGCGCCCCCCACACCCCCCTTAAACCCGTAAAATATTGTTTTCCTTGACCTGCCCCCACCTGGCAGAAATCCTGCGGGCGCCCATGTGCATGCTGCTTGCATTCGGATAAATGGACCACGCTCGTCAGTTGTCGGTAATTCGATAATCACTGTCGATAATTACATATTCGGACTTAATTATGTAGTTATCACTCACTGTCGTTAATTACTGCTGAATATAATCACTCAGTGATAACATTGCAACTCAATAATTGCATGATTTCACTTGATGCGCGAACACATGTAAATTTCTGCACCCGGCTGACGTGAAGTTATTCCTTCCGTGTCCTGTGTCGAACTGACGCTCTGTTCTGTCTCACCTGGCTTTTGTCGTTGGCTCCCCGGCAAAATGACCACTTTCTTGGTTTTCTTCAGAGCGAACTCTGCCTCTCCCCGACTAGAATCCTGTCGATTTCCGAACTTGTGTCGTTATGCGGTAAATTTTCTTGAACCCGGCTATCGGATTGGCTCTCAGACCAAATTTGCATACAGCCTTCCGAATCACCAGTACAAATCAATTTCTCTCTGTATTCACCTCTGGGACGAAATGTTCACGCGTCCTTAGCAACGGAGACAACACTTGAACGTCCTTAGCAACGCAAGATGGCGTACCCTGACAACGACGCTACTTTCCAAACGCGCCAACATTTAAACATCATTTCTTCTCATGATATTCCGCGTTACTCAACTTATACAGACATGTTAATAACTGTTTACAAAGGTAATAATTATCAAAATTAACATTAAGAATGGATATCTAATTAGTATAATCTTAATCACACACATAATCATGGTATAAATGGACAGTAAATAATGGGTTTAACCTGGGCAGACTTCGAGAAGTATTCCAGTATTTTAACATTTTGTTTGTCAACTTTACTTCATTTCCCGCGGGTGATTGACCTGAGTCTTGCTATTTCTCATGTATCTTTATATTTGTCAGAAGCCAATTATCTTTCTTTTCAATGCCTTAAGTTAGACATTTAACTACCATGCTGATTTTATTGCAACATAAGAAATAATATCTTGACGAACAGGTGCTCCAAACATTTGAGACATCCCTAGAGATATCCCGTTACCATTTTCCCAAATAAATATTCTACATTTACTGTTAATTTACACTTCTAATACATTTTCGTTTTCTAGTGAAACATTGATGGTAAAATAACTTTATGACAAGTTCATTTTTAGTTTTGGCGATGACATTAACTGATTGTCTGAGAATGTGCGTTTTCGGAATAAAACGTTCCATATGAATTGAAATTTTCTCTTAATTCAATGACCATGGAAACCTTTAGGCTACATATTTATAATATAATATATTTTCCTATTATATGATCAATTTATCTTTAGAAGTTATAAAATTGAAATATACTTATTTACCTAAATAAAAATAAAAAAATCTATAAAGTATATTATTTTATTTTTCATTAAAACCCTAAAGCTACATTAATTTTACAAAATTTGTATCCGGTATTAGTACACTTCAATAATGCAAATAAATAATAATAGAGTATGGTAGTACCGTTTGGGATCCCCATAAAAAGAATGAAATAGATTTATTGGAAAGAGTTCAGAGATTTGGTATTAGAAGAGTTTCAAATAAAATGAAGAAATGGAAAGTAGTAAGGAACGAGAAAGGTGTTTTGGAAAAGGTATGGATAAGCCATTCTGAATTAATGAAAGAGTAAAATTGGTAAACATTGCAGGATAGGAGGAAATCCTCACTCTTGTGTAATCTCCTTCTAATGGTTAAAAGTATTGGTGGATGGCAAGAAAGAGCTTGGATGTAAATTGGTTGGACAGGAAATACATGGAAGGAAGAGGCATGGCAGACGACTAGACTACTACCTACTACATATTCTATGAAGCAGTAAGGTATTTTTTCCATTGATATTGAAATCTCGCTTATCGAAATTTTCACAGAGCGTTTTCCGAGGATCAGAACTACTGCACATTATTATTAAATGTAATTTTATCAGGATTTTATAACACTTTTGATTCTATGAAATATGGCTTTTCCTTATGACCTCGGGTAGGTTGATATGAATAAATACCAACTGCAAGATTAAAAGATTTTCCCCCTCTGGGATTCGAACCCAGCTCCTCTGAATGTCCAGTTAATTGCTCTACCAACCTGTTCTCAAGTGTTTTTTTCTCTATTTTTTCTCGAAACCCATTTGGAGTCGAATCAAGAAATTTTAGATATTTTATCACTGCTATCGACGCAATTCGTGTCGGCTCTTCCCAAGGTCTGTAGAGCAGAAACGCTAACGCGTATCAATTCGTATGCAATACGAAGGCTCGCTCATCAACGCGTTACAGAGAGTGTTTTCCTAGTACCTATTTATGTACCATCAACCCCCCAGTTGTTTTTATCTCATGCTGATTAAAATTTCAATTAATTTCATCAACCCATGTTGCCTCTAATCGTTCCCAAATAAGTGTGTTGGTTGAACAAGCAGCAAGTTCGACTGCACTTTAAAAAATTATCTTTGAAAATCTAAGTTTGTTAATTTATCTTATCCAGACCTCTTTAGTACAGTGGAGTAGTTGACTTTTTTTTAACACTTTTTGCAAATTTGATTGTATTTTTGTTTATTTTTAGTCACATAACAGGCTGTTATTCTGATCCAAGTTGACTTCTTATGTATAAATAAATTTTGTTCCGATTTCTGCATCAATTTCTCACTGCTAATTCCTCATTGGCTGAACAAAAAAATGTGGTCTGTAGGCTGTAGTCACATCATGATGTTGATCAAATTGAAGTCTTTAAATCTTTCATTTATTGAGATTATACCTTGTAGACTATAGGAAAACGCTCTGTGTAACGCGTTGATAAGCGATAGCATCCGTATTACATGCGATTTGATATTCGTTTGCAAGTTTCTGCTCTACCTTGGAAGAACCGAATTGAAATGATTCAAAGAAGCAGTGATAAATATCTGAAATTTCCTCCAAGAAATTGTAGAACATTGTGTCCATAAAATGTCTATAACAAGTCAAGACCAGATTAGTCTGAAAATTGGCAAAAATAATGTTGGTCCCGATCACCATGGTCCCGATTACCATGCAAAATTGGAAGCTAATCGGGCAAATGGTTCTAGTTTTATTTTTTTAATCACGTGATCCTGTTCAAAAACTGTGTAAATGAGACCGCTCGTACGACATTAGACGTGCAACATTTCAGATCGATTGCTTGAAACGGTTTGATCTAGGCACTGCTGGCCTATGCACATACAGACCCATACAGGCGGCAGAAAAAAAGGAAGTGTTATAGAGTTAATGATTTTCAGAAAAAAAAATATATAAAAAAATGTATACTCATGGTTGTTGAAATCCATTAGGTTGTGTAGCTTACTGCTAAATTCTAAGAAAGCTAATTTTTTCCTTTTTTCAGCCTATCCTGTGGGAAACGCAATGACTCGGGATTATCTCTCGGACCTTCTACCGGATCATTAGCGGATTGATCGCTTGACAAATCAGCTGCAGGATCGAGTGTTCAGTGACTGAGCTAGTGCGGGTTTTAGTGAGTGCAATTCACCGTAAAAGGGGACATTATTGACTATTTACCACTATTTTATGTGTCAGTGAAAATACCATTTTTAAATCAAATACTACCTATATTATAGAATTTTTAAACAATGATATATTATTAGTGCTGGGACAACATTATATTCGAAAGATTTTCTTCACTTACACTTTACATTAGGATGAATCTGGCTGTATAATTAAAACGGAAAAAATTAGTAAAATCTGTGTTATTTATTTGATCAATTCTAAATGTGAACTTTGCTGAAATTTTGCCAATTTTGCTGTTTATTTTGTTATATGTTTGTAATATTACATTCATATTTGGAGGCTTGATAGTGCATTTATGTTTTACTTCAGTTTATTTAATTTCAATTAAATGCAGAAATGCAATTTGAATAATCAGCGTTTTATGAACTCATCAGTTGTGTGCATCTTAAAACGTCATAGCAGAAGGCTTTAGAAATTATAAATGGAAATGCAGACTTCATAAAAGCTCATTTAACTTTTGAGTTCACAAAACATATATATTGTAAATTTTTTCCCCCACATCCTCTCTCCTGACGTCATCATTACCCATCCCAGTACCAAGCGTGGTCACTAAGTGGTCATTTTATGTTATTGAGCGAGCGAAGCGAGCGTCTCCTTTTGGCTCTTTTGGCACGGACCTCTGTTTTTTTTTTTTTTTTTTTTTTTTTTTTTTTTTTTCTGTTACTGACGATATACAGGTCAGAGTTTTTCTTCGATCGAGCTGAAATTTTGCACACAAGTACGTAACATTTCTGATTGTTGCAGACCCTAATATTTTTTAAATCCCCTGATTGGTTCAAATGTTAAAAAAATTATCTTTCGATTGGTTGGTTTGATCAATTTGAAATTTAGCAAAGTCATTGCAACCAACATTGTACCCAATCATAATAAATTTCAGCCAAATCCTCCCATTGGTTCAAATTTGAAACCATTTTTCCTGTGATTTTTGAAATTTAAACTAGAACCGATTGACCGACCAACTAAAAACTTTGCATGGTCATTGGTACCAACATTTAAGGTATTTTTGACAATTTCAGTCAAATCTGTCGTTATTTTCAAAAGTTTTTGTAATTTTAGGGACATTTTGCGTGTTGGCTGTCAAATTCACGGCGACTTGAATCTTCAGTTCAAGGCAAGGTAGTTAGAGCAGAAAGTTTCAAACGAAATGAAACTAATAATGACCGTTCAACAGATTGATCTGATATTGTGTACATACTAATAACATATGATTTGAGTGGTCCCAGGTATATATATTTTTTTAAAGAGATCCTGTGATTTTTGAATATTAACAAGGAACAGTTCAATCATAAAGGTTGATACTAACATTTTAGGAATATTTAGAGATTTTTCTTCAAGTCTGACGAAATTCAAGAATTATTGGCTTTTAATGATATTTTCGATAGACAGAATTTCGGTTCGAGGTGTTCTGCGTATCCGTGCTCGCTCATCAACGCGTTACTCAGAGCGTTTTCCTAGTTTATTGGTCAAGTGATTGTCATAATTGGTTAGTAAGTGGTCAGGATAGGAACTAAATATTGGTCAACAAAGGTAGGTAACCTAACGGTCGTACCTGGTCGAGAATGGTTACGTACTAGTCACAATTGGTTAGTTGGTGGTCAGGATAGGAACTAAATGTTGGTCAACAAAGGTAACCTAGTGGTCGTACCTGGTCGAGAAAGGTTACGTACTAGTCACCATTGGTCAGATGAATGTCATGAAAGGAGGTTAGTATTGGTCAGCAGGTGTTACCTTGTGGTCATAGTTGGTCCAGAAAGGTTATGTACTAGTCACAATTGGTAAGATGATTGTCATGAAAGGAACTTACTTTTGGTCAACAGGTGTTACCTTGTGGTTATAGTTGGTCGAGAAAGGTTACATACTAGTCACCATTAGTAAGCTGAATGTCATGAAAGGAACTTACTTTTGGTCAACAAGTGTTACCTTGTGGTCATAGTTGGCAATCAAGCTGCACTTAATCGACGTGACCATTTCTCCCAGCTCGTCGACCAACTAGTGACCCTATGACACATATGTCACTAGTTGGTCAGAGCAAGTGGTCACTGTTTGTAAGCTATTGGTAACCTAATAAATGTTACTAGTTGGTCACTAAAATGTCAAGTCAAATTTCTATATGGGCAGTTGAAAGAATGGAACGCAAAATCGGAAGTAGGAATGAATGGAATCATGCAAAGAACGATGGGATTGTAATGGGTTGGACAGTGTTGTGGTTGAGGTAGGGCTTGAGAATGATTGTACGATGAAATGGTTTAGGAAAGTTTAAGATCTATTGATCAATATAAGTTGTAAGTCTAAGATCCTAACCTATATACATTTTTATTCAAATTCTATATTTCCTTATCTGTAACATATATTGTACTGTATTGGCTGTATTTCTCCTCACTTCACTTCAGAGCCTGATAAACATAAACATAAAGATAAATCACTATTACAATCCAGAGTTATTTCAGGGAATAACTTAAGACAGATTTACCTACAATTATAACATGAAAGAGAAATATTAAGTTGGAATTAAACGTATTTGCCAAGAAAATAGTCAAGTAAACTTGGACCATAAAATACACTCCGTGTAAAAATACCAGCCAAGTCTCTTCAACTATAAAAAATAGAAGAAATCTAAAAAAATCAGCACTGAAAAGAAGTGATATCAAAAATGGGTCAAGTCAAAACTTAATTTTAAAAACCAAAATATACTTGTCGCATCGTGTAGGTATATAAATAGTATAGAAGTATATGCCAAAATCAAATGTACCTAAATATATATAATAATACCTACAAACGATGGCCAAGTATATTTTGGTTTTTAAAATTAAGTTTTGACTTGGCCCATTTTTGATATCACTACTTTTTAGTGCTGATTTTTTTAGATTTCTTCTATTTTTTTATAGTTGAAGAGACTTAGCTGGTATTTTTACACGGAGTGTTTTTTATGGGGATATCACACATTTTATTAGTTTATTCAAATAACTTGTAACACATATCGAAGCAACAATGACTAATTCCTTTAAAAAAAAGCCATTTCCAATTTGGTTACTAACAAAAATTGCGTTTGGTACCAAAATATGCTAACAGTGATATTCCATGAAGAAAAGCGAAAGATTCGTTCCAATCGGTCCAGCCGTTTTTGAGATATAGCATCACTTCCGGTTAGCAAAATGGCGGCTGAAATCACTGCCACCTAGAATTTATTTAATTAATGTTTTGTATCATAATAAGCCTTCTGAATATGTAGTTATTGTAGTAAGAGGTGATTAAATTCTAATTCTTTATTTTTATGACGTCATTTCCGGTTTCGGTAACAGTACATTACTTTTTAGACTTTTGAATTTTCATATATATGACTGTCCGAATCGATTGACGCTAGTTTCGTTCCGATCGGTTTAGCTGGTTTCGAGATATAACGTCACTTCCGGTTTCAAAATGGCGGCTTCCGGTTGGTTTTATAAAAAGGCACCTCAGACGCCAAAAGTGCACAAAAGTGCACGTTTAGGCTGTGGCGGTGATAGCGGTGTTTCCTGATATCAGAATCATCTGAAGAAGAAGATGAAAGTGATGTAATTTCACGATTTTCACGGCCCTCTAGCTCGCAAATGGTATAGCCTATTGTTGGCTCACTTGGAATATTTGGTAGGGTGGGCCATAGCTCCAAATTAAAATATTTCGCAACAATGTGATATTTCCCATTTTTGAGATTCAGTAGGCCGAAAATGCTATGTTATTGCTTACAGTAAAAGTGGTTGGTCTGCTCCTCAGTTTATTAGGCATTTACGGGATGTTGAGTGAGTGTGAGCGTACAGTACGACTTGGCTGGGTGGAGCGACCGCTCCACTAGATAAATGCATTTGAAAGTCATTTTTTTTTGGATGCTATCATAAAATTAGTTTGGTAAAGCATAAACTTAAAACCCATTTTCGTGAGAATATAGCAACTGAAAATATTAGACTGCTGCTCAGTTCAGTATATTCCAAAAATATCAGACAGATGAGGATTCAGCCTTAAAAATAATATTTCAGGATCATTTGGTGTTCTCATAGCTCTATGGGCTAATGATTGTTAAACAAAACAAATTCAGACAAGTATTAAGGAGCAATAAAAGCAAGGGCTAGACAGGCTTTATGATTTATAGTAATGGGGTCAATTAAATACAGACGTGGAAGCTCCAAATAATTTAATTTTTTAACTAAAACAAATGTTTGTGTTTTCTTATAGAAAAAAAGTTTTGCAAAATTTAAAAAGTGAATCTCGCTGCCACGAAAACAGCTTTAGCAGGACAGTTCGACTGCCCATTGACGCTATCCTACCCACCACCCAGAAGGGGGTCTTGGGGCGCAATCTTCCAGTCTATCCCAAGATGGTTTTTATTTTGCATCTTTTGAATCATTTTGAGTTGAGTTTAAAGAAAAGCAATGTATGTGTTGATATGATAAATATGATACGTTTATAAATTATTAATAATTCAATGTGAATATGATTCATATTTCACGATACAATTAATATGAGAACTGAAATTTAAGTGCAAATTAGCAAATTTGAAAAATTTGGTGTGACGATATTTTATTCTAGCAGATTTGTAAAAATTCAAAGAGAAAAATAATGACGAACGTCGTTATTACCTGAAACATGTAAAATTTTCCTTCAATTCCTTCACAATTTTAAGAATTCTGTCATAAATATTTTGAAAATTGATTCGTTGAAAACTATTCACCCCACAAAAAAAAACATTTCTAAGTTCAGGTCGGTTCCTACATCAAAACTCCCATAATTGAACCATGATCATAACATCTAATTTACATTGTACATTATACATTATACTTTCAGAATAGCTTCTTGCTTCCCAAACCCTCCTCCAATGCTGTAGGCGCCAATGACAACTGCAGTCAAAGATGGCAGATTCTACCTACCTGCGTGATGATCCAGAATTTACCAAAAAGATTTTATTTTATATCTTGTCCTTTAGGTAAGAGTGGTAGTAAGTATTCGGTATATTTACACCAGTTTAATTATTTTTCGAATGTTTTGTTTTAAAGAATTGACAATAATAATTCTGATTAATTCTTTACATACCGTGAAATTCGCATAAACAAAAGTAGAAGGCTAAGTATAAGACTAAAAACTATCAATACCATTAAAAAATACCTCATATAAATAATACTGGTGGTAACATCCTCATTCTTCCCATGGCCCTTCTTGTTCACGCGGTGACCTCCGCCATAGACCAAGGAGGTGCTGACCGCCTCCGCGAATCTGTTCCTGATCTGTGGAGTCTCGGGGTCGCGACATGTCGGACATTCATTGACATGTTCTACACAGCTCGAGCAGACATTGTGGCCGTTACGGCACATGGTGATGGGCGGCTCACAATAATCCAGACAAACTGGACACTCCAGCAGTGTGTTTAGATCGTCTCGGCTCTGTCGCAAATCCTCATTTGTCTTCTGTACATCGTCTAGGTTCTGTGTCAAGTACTTAATCGTCTTCTGTAGATAGGCTAGGTCCTTCCGTAAAAGTCTTAGGTTCATATCTCGGTCGATACGGTCCTTCAGTAAATTCGTATTTGTCTTCTGTAGACTTTCTCGATTCTTCCTTAGTTCCTCAATTGTCTTCTGTACATCGCCTAAGTTCTTCCTTAGTTCCTCAATTGACTTCTGTAGATCGCATTGGTTCTTCCATAGTTCCTCATTTGTATTTTGTACATCGTCTAGGTTCTTCCGTAAGTATCCATTATTCTGCAGTCTTGAACTGTTCCCTCCCATGTTCTGTAAAAGACAATGTACAAACAATTTAAGGGAGAACCATAGTTTAGTAGTCGGAACAACAAACTTTGATCTTATGCCCTTTAGAAGTCTTGAAAGTTGAAGACATCATATAAAAAATCAAAAGAGCACTTGACGGAGGAACGTTTTTAAGTTATTCATTCCTAAAGTTGTAGTTTTATATGTTTGAAATTTTATCATCGAATTTGTTGTATTAGTAGTCTGTAGGTTGTGTACACCCTAAAGCCACAGGTTTCCCTTTTAAATTATTTGTAAACGTAATTATTACCTACTCTTACAAAGAGAGACCGGATACCTATAATGGAGCCAATTTAGTAGATTTATTTCCCCTTCTCTCCTCGTGGTATACAGAGAGGAAGAGTTGACAACGCTCACGTAAGTCCTACCTAGGTATTTGCTCCAATGATATAGCTACTGTATAACCTCCTGCCAAGAAAAAATTATTTTGATGGTACGTTTGAAACGGTAGTGTAACGAGTGAGCGAGCCATAGTTTTGTTATGCATAATGGCCTAGTAACTAAACATTAAGTTTACCTTAAAAGTTGATGTATGACAGATTTCGAGCTGGAAAAGAAAAATTCTTCGAAAGGAAAGCCACCACGTACACGGCCCTTATAACGAAGACAAAAATTTGCTTTAACTATCTCTAGAGGAAGCGTTGTTTTTCAAGCAAGGTCACAAAAATCTGCAACAAAGACGTCTTAATTTACTTATTCTTCTATAGATATGAAATGTATTGGTTTGCCAGCCAGTTCATTTCGGTTTGACAATAAATTAAGTAGAACCCACGGTGACATGAAGAAGAGATAACTCTCACTGTAAAAGAGAATTGTCTGGGAATGCAATGTTTAAATGGATTCAATTCAACTTTATGACATTGTAAGGTCATTTCACATCAAATCAACCAAGTCAGAAACAGACTCATAGGGATTTAAATACAAACTACACTCCTACTACACCTCCACCAAAGTACGCTACATGTGGCGCCGATTGTGTGAGTGTCATTGGAGTCGATGACATTCCAATGGAATGCAGCAACTCTTTGGAGCCTTACTGCTACGATGCACCGTCAACGGACGCCACATGTTCGGTGTCTGCTCGTTGTGACGGAGCTCCAATGATATGTGCACAAGCTGGCCAATATCCTGATCCGTACTTCTGTACCAAGTACCACACTTGCGTGGACGATACGGGCTACTCGGATGTTCTGTATTGCGAGGGAATGGCCTACAACATCATCAATGGGCTATGTGATCTTCCTCTTGACGATCCGGTTTGTGATGCTCCTATACCACCTTGTACTGTTTATCTACAATACAAGGTGATACCTCAGAATCCACAGTTCTATTTAGTATGTTTGAGGGATTCGCTACGACGTCTTTATCCTGAAATATTCATGTGTGCGGATGGAGAAGTGTTCAGCGAGGAAACTGCTAAGTGTGTTTAGATGACTTCGTGTAAAATGTCTCCAGCAAATTACAGTTCGTATCAAATCTATTGTTTTTTAAATATGATATCTGGCTTTAAATAAAGTTTAATCGCTTTAGTACTTTAACATTTTGATTGTCAACTTTACTTCATTTCCCACGAGTGATTGACCTGAGTCTTGCTATTTCTCATGTATCTTTATAAATGTCAGGAGCTCTTTGGCTTCCTTTTCAATGCCTTCAAGTTAGACATTTAACTACATGCTGATTTTATTGCAACATATGAAATAATATCTTGACGAACAGGTGCTCCAAGCATTTGAGACATCCTTAGTGATATCCCGTTACCATTTTCCCTAATAAATATTCTACATTTACTGTTTATTCACACTTCTAATTCATTTTCGTTTGAGAAAACATTGATGCTTAAATAACTTCATGACAAGTTCATTTTTAGTTTTGGCGATGATAAAAACTGATTATTAAGCGAGCGGAGCGAGCGTCTCCACTTGAAACTTATGGCTCGAATCTCTGTTTTTTTTTGTGTGTGTTTATTTGTGCATTTGGCGTCTTCTGCCAAACGAAGTAATGGATCAGGCCAATTTTTTCACACAACTTAAATTACTATTCTCGTTATGGTCAAAATGATTTTCAGCAAGTTCGCTCCATTGGTTGCATCGGAAACTTGATGTGTAGTTATAGTTAGCTTGGCAATGGGGATGAAGGAAACTCTGTGTATATAACTGCAATAGTTTGACCGATCATCACCAAATTTTGCAAGGTCATGTCTACCAGCATTATAAGTGATTTTTTACAAATCTGTAATGAGCTTCAAGAGTAATAGAGATGTTACTGACATTTGTATACTTAATTTAAAACGGCCTATAGCCACACCTCCATTTGACCTATCAAATGGTCTTCGATTAATCTGATCAATCAAACTTTTTTTTGCATGGTCGTTCATACCAACATTGTCTCTTATTTTACAAATTTTCAGCCCTACCAGTCAAGAACATAGATGCACTTATTGACAGTTTTAATAACTGTCAGAAATGACATTTCAAAACAGAAATTCCACTGCATTCTGGGTTGCTCTATGTAGCAAAGCAAAGTTTATAGATGGCTATTCTCAATATCAATGTTAGACAGATTCTTTTCTTAGTGGATCATATTGCAATACATAATGTAGTCAAAATGTAATGTAGGTATTTCATATACATAGGTGTAGGTATACCTTATCTAAAATAATTTATTTTACGATATGGATTGTGTTTCACAGTTATAAAAACAACGTTTTGACTAGATAGCATCATATTTTACACATTTTTAGCCCAATCGGTCAAGAATTTACAGTCTACAGACTTATTGCTGTTTGAAGTGTTTGAATATCTGTTCAAAGAGATTGATGGAAAAATATCAGTACAATAATCTGTTATTTAATTGATCCAGAGTGTTTATGAAAAGTTGCAAGGAAAATTGGTAATAAATAATGTATAGTTAGTTATCTTTGATTGAATGGATCGTGCTATGATTGGCGATGTCGTGCGTGTCGGTGCTCGCTCATCAACGCGTTACACCGAGCGTTTTCCTAGTCTAAGAATGTTCGTTATTGGAATAAAACGTTCCATATGAATTGAAATTAACGCTTAATTCAATGACCATGGAAACCTTCATATTTCTCATATAATATCATACTTTCCTATTATATGATCAATTTATCTATTGTATAAAATTGAAAATAAATTAGTTTAAATAAAAATAAAAAATCTTATAAAGTGTATTATTTTATTATCCATTAAAAACCATTAAAAAATACTATGAAAAACAACGAAATAGTTCCAATCATCATTCAGCATAAGTACCTATTGAATAATTATAAACAAATTTTATACTAAAACACGTATAGATAGGTACTCAAGATTAGGCTAGAATTATATCATCCACATTAGAGATAATTGAGTAGAACTATAATTCAAATGTTTATGAATATAACCGATTAGGATCATTGTTCTTTTCTTTGTTCTTGCATTGAAAGATAAATGCATATTTGTCATTTGTCACTGTCAAATCAGCTTTCTCACTTTTTTTTAGATTAGCATACAAGATTCGAGTTTATAAGAATATTACATCATTTGACACTAGTTGCAATACGTTCGTGAAAACTAAAAGACCTAAAAATACCTACACCACTTTTGTGAACGTCAAAATTTGGATGAAAATTTGAGAAAGAGATCGTTTGAAATGAAAATCATTGTAAGTAAACAATTCTTTTAGAAGCTCTAGGGACGGTTTTTATGAGGACTTTATGACGAAGTGAAAAGGAAATAAAACTATCTAGGCTCATATGGTCAGTAATTGTGAATATAGTAATTTTTAGGGTTTAATGTAATTAAATTAGACTAAAAAAACGTTAGATAAATATTACATTTATATTTACATATGAAATTATTTTGAACGTTATTGTTATTAAATATTTTTCAATATTGAGAGAGAAATTGTTTCATAATAGGAGCTGGATATATTCAACAAAACCGCGCAAAACAATGAAACTAACGATACGATATGGAGACCAATCCCGTAAACCAATTGATCCCAAATTTTACAAGTGATGTTATTCAAGGATGAACTTAGGTTTATTACTCGACTAATTTGTTGAGCGAGCGAAGCGAGCGTCTCCTTTTGGCTCTTTTAGCACGGACCTCTGTGTTTTTTTTGTGTTTTTTTTCTGTTACTGACGATATACAAGTCACAGTTTTTCTTTGTTCAAGCTGAAATTTTGCACACATGTACTGACCATTTCCGGGCGTTGCAGACCCTAATTTTTTTGAAATCCCCTGATTGGTTCAAATTTAAAAAAAAAATTATCTTTCGATTGGTTTGTTTGATCAATTTGAAATTTTGACAAGTCATTGCCACTAACATTTTACCCAATCAAACAAAGTTTCAGCCAAATCCTCCAATTGGTTAAAATTTAAAACCATCTTTACTGTGATTTTTGAAATTTCAGCTAGAACCGTTTGACCGATCAACTTAAAACTTTGCATGGTCATTGGGACCAACATTATCTGTGTTTTTGACAATTTTCAGACACATCTGTGTTTAAATCCAAAAGTTATTGACATTTTACGGACATTTTGCTTGTTGCTATGGATCACGGCAACATTGACGCCTCAGTTCCAATGTTCCAAGGTAGTTAGAACAGAAACTTTCAAACGCATAATTATGACACTTATAATCAACAGATTGATCTGATATTGTGTACACACACTTATATCATAGTAGTGGTCCCAGGTATATTTTTGGAACAAGATCCTGTGATTTTTGAAAATTAACAAGGAACCATTATTCAATCATAAAGGCTCAATCGATCGACTTAAAACTTTGTATGGATATTGGGACCAATAATTTTGGAATTTTTGAAGATTTTCATACAAGATTTCGGTTCGAGGTGTTGCGCGTATCCGTGCTCGCTCATCAACGCGTTACTCAGAGCGTTTTCCTAGTATAATTGAATTTTACGGCACCCAGCGAGACAACAAAATCGCTAATTTTCCTAATCATAATTAAAAATTTAAATAATTTCACCAATCCATTTCGTCTCCAATCGTATCCAAAAATGTGCATGCAAAAAGCAGCAAAATCGCTCAAACTTGCAGCGCCTGAGGTCGATTTATTTTGAACAATCCATTCATATTCAAACATTTTATGAAAATCTGTCAATTTAGAAGGTTCAGAAAACAGGAGTGTAAGTCTCTTTTTTCTTTGGGTTGCCGTACCTTAAATGTGTAAACTTTTGTAAAATAATGCCCGCTTTCTTGAAAATATAGTAGCCAATCAAAACATAAGGATATTGTTATATTTATTGAGCGAGCGTAGCGAGCGTCACCACGGTACTCTTATGGCACTTTCTCTGTGTGTGTGTTTTTTTTTGTTTTTTTTGTGGTCAAAGCCCAGGTCAAACCGCTCAAGCAATCGATCTTAAATTTTGTACACATACTAACGTACTCTATGCGGTCCTTGGGATCGTTTTTGAACGGGCTCCCGTGATTGGTTCAAATTTTAAAAAAATTATCTTTCGATTGGTTGCTTTGATCAATTTGAAATTTAGCAAAAACATTGCAACCAACATTGTACCCAATTATAAAAAGTTTCAGCCAAATCCTCCTATTGGTTCAAATTTAAAACCATTTTTCATGTGATTTTTTACATTTAAACTAGAACAGATTGACCGATCAACTTAAAACTTCGCGTGGTCATTGGTACCAACATTTTAGGTATTTTTGCCAATTTTCAGCCTAATCTGTCATTATTTTCAAAAGTTTTGTCATTTTAAGGTCATTTTATTCCATAATCTTGAAAAATGTATACTAAATTGTCATCCCTGCCTTCTTTAAGCTTCTGTTCCAAGGCAAGGCTTGTAGAGCAGCCAAGCTATCCACAATGTACAGTAAAATGAAAGCATTTTTGAGCTAGCGCATAAAATCGGATGCATAAAATACGAAGGCCAAATCCTCTAATTGGTTTAAGTTTAAATAATGTCTTCTGATTGGTCGACAATAAAAATGTTCACATTAAGTTCAAATTTTGCTTGGTGATCAAGACCAAAATATTATTAAATTTTACATATTGTAAGCCCAATCAGTCAAGTATTAATTGTAATTTTACGAGTTTAGTATGGGATGTCGCAAGAGATTTCTGGAGAAGGTATGTAGGTAAGACTTCACGACACAATGGATCTCTTATTCATCCAGAGTATTATAGAGATTGAAAAATTGCAGAGAAAATCGTCTTGTGCCATGTCGTGCATCGTTACTATGGGGATGTTGCATGTTCTGTGCTTGCTCATCAACGCGTTACACTGAGCGTTTTCCTAGTTACTAGGAAAACGCTATGTGTAACGCGTTGATAAGCGAGCCTTCGTATACATAAAGTATCTAGTTAGCTCTGCCTTTAAAATAATTTCAATGCAGTTTGAGTTTCCGATATCTATTTATGTTAGTACCTACCTATTGCACAAAATAAGCTGCAGCGCGAGCAATTTCGTTGCTTGTTGTAGACACTTTTTTTTGGATACGATTCGAGACGAAATGGGTGTACGAAACAATTAAACATTTAATTCATGGTTAGATTAAAGACGAACTTAGGATTGTTAATTGGTAATTTTTTTTATTTTTTGCTTCGTTAATCAGTAATAATTAATAAATTATTATGTGAAAATGATATATTTCTTTGCTTGCGGGAAGACGTATGAAGTTTAGTTTACTAAATGTGCTAAGTAACAACCCAAAGATCATCCATGAAAAATACACACTTGTAAAATTTGAGATCAATCGGATCACAAGTTTGGTTTTCAATAATTTCCGAAATTTCATAGTTTTAAGCTGGTTTGTTGAATAACCGGCGTCTATTTATCAAGGAACAAAGCAAATATAAAAAAGAGCTATCAGACTGATCATGTGAACATCCAAAAGTGGTTACCCATTATTAATTTTCATTCTCTTTACAATCAAAATATAGTCCATACAAGATCTTATGAATGGGAGATTGGATTTGAGATACCTCACAATTCTCATAAATCAATCACTGTCTCCTTATCTATACACTTTCTTGGTTGCAGTTGTTGCTGCTGTCAGTGCATCTCCTTGCAACTGCAACTGCAAGCAGAGCCAATGACACTGTCTGCGACCCGGCCTTGGGTCTCATCTGTACAACCGACTGCTCCGACATTCGCTATTGCCCCTTCAATATTCTAGTTGACAAATGCGGAATTGTTGGTTTGTTCTGTCACCACAATCCGTCAACAGATGCCGAATGCTCCGTGTATCCTAGGTGTTACGGAGCACCTTTGAAATGCGCCAATACCGGTATTTTCCCTGACCCTTACTTCTGTACCAAATACCATGCATGTTCCGGTGTTGGTTATTCTGATGTATTCGATTGCGTGGACTCTGCTTATAACATTGTAACAGGTAACTGCGACTTGCCTCTAGATGATCCCGTGTGTAACGGTCCCGTCCCAGAATGCACTGCCATGGGACAAACTGAGGCACTAGAACGAAATGTAAATTATTACTACAGATGCATAGAGGATGGAAATATCTTGTATCCCTCAATGCACAAATGTAAAGATGGCCTGGAGTACGATGAAAACATCGAAGAGTGTTTTGATCCTAGCGCATGTGCGGGAGTTGTCCCTGATCAGGTCTGCTCGAGTGATTGTCAAGCGATCCGTCATTGCCCCGATGACGTGGAACTCGTCAACTGTAAAGATGATCCCATTGCTAATTATTGTTACAATTCTGTCGACCTTTCACTCCCTGTTTGTTCTGTGAGCGCCCGTTGCAAGGGAGCTGCTTTGAAGTGTACTGAGGCTGGAGTCTTCCCTGATCCGTACTTCTGCCGTTACAATCACACTTGCACGGACGCTGTCAGCTACTCTGAGGTCCATGATTGTGGTAAGCGTGCATTCAACATCGCAGCAGGTGCTTGTGATCTTTATTCTAATGATACGGTTTGTCTCGCCCCGGTTCCGGAATGCACAAGTACGCCACAGTCTGGATCCTTGGTTGGGAATACTCAATACTACTACAGATGCAAGCAAGACTCAGGAATTCTGTATCCAGACTTATACAAGTGTCCAGTTGACTATACATTCAATGATGGCCTTGACCAATGCATTGAGAATAACAGATGTGAAGAAAACTCGGCACTTGTGTGTGCAAGCAATTGTTTATCAGTACGCTACTGTCCCAGTAATCAGTTGATCCAAAACTGCGCCGATCCATTCTTCTACTGTCATCACGGTTTAACCGGAAATCCGTCTTGCTCCGTGTCTGCCCGTTGCGAAGGAGCTCCGTTAAAATGCGCTCAGGACGGCGTCTTTCCCGATCCCTACTTCTGCAAGGTATTCCACACTTGTTCGGGTGGAGTCGGCAGCTACTCGGAAGTCCACGAGTGCATCGACTCAGCTTACAACATCGTCACGGGCGAATGCGATCTTCCCCTTAGTGACGCGGTATGCGATGGACCGGTTCCCACTTGCACTTCAAACACACAATTCGGAGCATTGGCGAAAAACCCAAACTACTACTTCAGATGCAGAAACGACAACTCTATCTTCTATCCTGATCTTTATCAATGTCCTGACGGATATTACTTCGATGAGAATATTGATCAATGTTCCAATCTGATCACAACCTCAACTACACCCGCTCCAACTACACCTCCACCAAAGTACGCCACATGTGGCGCCGATTGTGTGAGTGTCATTGGAGTCGACGACATTCCAATGGAATGCGGCAACTCTTTGGAGCCTTACTGCTACGATGCACCGTCAACGGACGCCACATGTTCGGTGTCTGCTCGTTGTGACGGAGCTCCGTTGAAGTGTGGCCAAGCTGGTCAATATCCTGATCCGTACTTCTGTACCAAGTACCACACTTGCGTGGACGATACGGGCTACTCGGAAGTTCTGTCTTGTGATGGAATGGCATACAACATCATCAATGGGCTATGTGATCTTCCTCTTGACGACCCGGTTTGTGACGCTCCCGTACCGCCGTGTACTGTTTATCTACAATACTTTGCGGTTCCGCAGAATCCACAGTTCTATGTTATATGTTTGAGGGATGCGCAACGACGTCTCTATCCTGAAATATTCATGTGTGCTGATGGAGAAGTGTTCAGCGAAGAATCTGCTAAGTGTGTGTAGAAAGTTTCGTGTTAAATGTCATCTGCAAGTTCAAGTTCGTATCAAACTAAATCTATGTTGCTATGTTGGTATGTTGGTAAAATGTGCATAAATCGCTAAATTATAAACAGATTATTTAATTTTGATTAAAATTTTAAATAAACTTATTAAAATTGTCACAAGTCCTGATTAAATTCCTAATCCTTATGACTATGCATGGCCATAATAAATACGTTGGATTCATCATATCTTTTATCTCTTATATCATATAGAACTAATTTCGTCTTAATTGGAATATTTCATTATGTAGTCTTTTTAACTATTAAGTAATTAATTACTTCCTATATTAATAGACAATACGTATTAAATAAAACTACCTACATGATGAAATATCCCAATCAAGACGAATTTTATTACTTCAATTCTGAATCTTTTAAAACTGTTATCATATACGTAGAATGTTTACTTTATAATCCTTGATATTATATCATTAATACATTGGAAATTGAAATGCCAGTTTGATCCATTTGTTGATGTTTATTTTTCCGAGGATATGTATCTAACGTTCATACGTTTTTACGCAGCATATCTTATGGATGTATGCAGCTCGCAAATCTATCAGATGAAATTTATGAAATTTATTTTGAAATTTATTTGGAACTTTCGAGTTGTGAAATATTTCAAAACGTAATGCTCCAAAATATATTTTCTGTTTATTTTGTGTTTGGAGTCGTTACCATTGATGTTAGGAATATATTATGTCGTAGTAACGAATTAACGAATGGCAAACGAATAAATCAAGTGATTTGAAATTTAATCATGATAAGATAATAGACAAACTTAGGGTTATCACTTAGTACATATTTAATTTTTGCTTTGTTTATTAGTAATAATTAGTTGATTTTTTATGAAAAATTGTCTGTTTTATTGCCTCACTGGGGTAAAATGAGCCAAGTGATAACACTAAGTTTGCCTTTTATCTAATCATGCTCAAAATTTGAGATTAATTAGTTCATTGGCCCCCAATCGTTTCGTAAATTCCATAGTTTTGCGCGGTTTGTTGAATAACCGGCGCCTTATTAACAATTGGCATGAAGCAAAAATTAAAAAGACCTAGATACTTCAATCAGACTGATCATGTGAAAATCCTATCAAAGTTACACCCACACTTATGAAACAATTTGTCTCTCTAATATGCTAAAACGGCCGAGCGCTAGTATCACCACGTAACCGCTAAAATATAAATAACAAGCCATCAATCAACACAATATTGACGTATTTTCGGTACTTAGTTATATGAAAAAATGCCATTCATTGTCTTGCACAGAAAGATGAATGGAAGTGTGAATTAATCGTCATCTGTCAAATCATATCTTTAAGCTTGTTCAAGATTAGGACAGGATGTATAATAGAGTGTATTGTTTATAAGAAATCATGGATCAATTGAACTAACCAGTTGTTTGTGAAATGTTTTAGACATATATACAATTCCTTCAGTGAAAAATACTAAAATTTTGTGTAAAAATTTTAGTATCGGGAACGCTCAAAATGATCATTATTGTAAGTAGATGTAATTATGGCAGTTACTAAGAAATTATATGGGTATGATTTGATTTCTGTATTCGCACAAATCAGTGATACGTGATGAAGCCTCTTCTGACAAGATGTCTGTTGGAAACTTTTTAGATTCACATTTTTATTTTGACAGTTCGTTTTTCCAAGTGCAGTGAAAAATGAGAAACAATTTAAATTTAAACTAAATACACATTTATTTATAAGCCATAACAAACAACTAAACCTAATGTTTATTGAGCGAGCGAAGCGAGCGTCTCCTTTTGGCTCTTTTGGCACGGACCTCTGTTTTTTTGTTTTTTGTTTTGTTTTTATGTAACTTTTCCGTTGGGTGAGGCTATACAGGTCAGAGTTTTTCTTCAATCGAGCTGAAATTTTGCACACATGTAGAGACAACCTTTTCTGTTTGCAGACCCTAATATTTTTTGAAATCCATTCATTGGTTAAAATTTAAATAAATATATCCTGATAGGCTGAAAAATGAAAACGGTCTTCGATAATTCTGATCAAACTCACATTTAGCATGATCATTAAGACCAATATTGTCTCTTATTTTACAAAATTTCATCCCAATCAGTTAAGAAAGTATGAACGTATGGACATTTTTAATATCTGTCAGTAATGAAGTATCGAAATGAATGTTTTTCAGTGCCAATTGAATTGATTCTGATTTGCTTTATGAACCAGGGTGCTTAGATGATATTTTAAAGTTTCGATGAAAAGCATAATATAATACTTTGATGTTGATATCATATTTCTATTCAATATGGATGTATATGTTTTCTGTGCGTTGTATACGCATTTCCGGTTCGAGAATTTGCACGTACCCGTGCTCGCTCATCAACGCGTTACACTGAGCGTTTTCCTAGTATTTATGTGTGCCCCTGATATCAGTCCTGATCCGCCCCTATCTCTAGTACCACAAAATCCACAAGAGGTCAGTCGTGTTCCTCATTTTTTCGAAATGTAATTTTGTTCTGAATATAATATCGAGTAGGTAATGTTCGAAATCATTAGATCGGATTTATAAAGGACGGTTTTTTGAGGCCTGGTAAGCGAACGGGAATCGCATGGTTCGTCAGAGAATATTTTTTTTATTTGTCTTCACACTATACTCTATGTGACTTCTGGCACCACCTCAAAGTGTTAATAAATAAGATATTTTCGGTAAAATTTACAGTACATACACAATTCTTTTTCAGCTAATTTTATATAATTTGCCACTTAATCATTTTTTGTGCATGATACATTCAAGATATACTATGATTGGTAATAATATATAAATCATTATTATGTTCATAACATTACACAAAAATAAATTGTGCATATCCACCCAGACAGAACATTACAATTCCTTCTGCACTGCCATGCATTATATTTTATTTCATGCTCCGTTCCGAATAACGTTAAAAAAATATTGCTAGGAAACATCCTTCAAAAATTGCCAGTATTTAACCGTGAAAGGTGAATGCAAAATGTTAAACAAATACATTTTTCCAGTTCATTTATTCACCTAATTTGTTTCACAAGCGTATTTTTTCATAGGAAAGAATTAAACGACATTAAAAAATATATCAAATAAATTTAATATCAGCTAGAATTTCAGTGGTGACCATCCTTAAGCTGTAATGGGTAGCTACTATATGATTTTTTAATTTCTTTTAGTGTGAAGACAAATTTCAAAATCCGTTCTGACCAACGGTACGATTACCGTTCGTTTATTTGCAAATGCTTATATTTCTTTAAATGTCTTCCGAATAGTTTGTATTTAAAGAAAGAAAATATACATTCAGGTCCAGTTTTTCAATACTATACAAGTTCAGTCATTCATCTTTAACAATTACTTAGTTACCTTCTAGGAATGTTATTGGTCGTTGCCATGACAATCGAATCTGATTAAAATTTATCAGAGCATTGAAAAACTGCCCTTAGTAAAATAAAATATCGGAAAAAGCTCAGTGTAACGCGTTGATGAGCGAGCACCAATACGCACAACAACTCTAGAAAAATCAAACATTACAACAGATGAATATAAGATCTAGTGGGGAGTTCGCTCCACGCAGCCAAGTCGTACAGTGCGCACACTCCCACACAATAACATCAGCTCAAATGCACCCCGTTCCCACTACAAGTTTCAACTGCAGTTGAAAATCTCAATCGCAGTTGAACATCAGTGTGAACGCAACGCATTCGAGTTCAACTGCGATCGAAAACTCGATCGTGTTTCTAGAACTCAGTTGAGATCTGAACTGCAGTTGGCCAAAGCAGTTCACAGGAAATATGCGCGCACCACTATAAAATCTTTGACATTTGACACCTAACCTAGTCCTACCTGACATTTTCGTCATTGCCGACATTCCCGTAGGTATTGTAAGTTTACTCCAGTGTTTACTTAGTAATTTGTTGATTATATTGGCGTTGATAATTTCCGTCAAAGCAAATAAATAAATAATTTCACTTTCGGTGAGCGCCATGTTTTGATTGTTCAAAAACAGCTGGTTGTCAGGCGGGTTGCATAGATTACAGGGTTCAACTGCAGTTGAGCTAGAATCAGGCGCGTAGGAAGGGGGGGGGGGGGGAGTGGGGGTCAATGACCCCCCACTTTTCATCTTGACACCCCCAGATATAACCCCCAGATACACACAAATTTTGATAAAGAGATCCAAAAATGCACAAATTTGCTCCATTATGAGGTTGAATTCTCAAAATGTTCCCAAGTTTTGCAAAGCTAATTGAACAGAGGTATTATCCAATTAGACAGTAACTCATTTGTCAAACATGATCATCCTCATGAATACAATTTAATAATTACACGTTAAACTATGATACCGAATAAGCACCGTTTTCAAAGCAATTCCAAAATCTATTCATAATCGATTATCTTTAGGGATTTTATCGAATAACAAAATTTACAGATTATAATGCATTTTGTCAAAGTTTCCCAAGAATATTGCATATCACAAATTTTAAATTTCATTGAAAACGATGCCAAAATAGCTTCAAATTCGATTCTTTTGCATCACAAACTCAAAAAATTCCCTGCGGGGCCAATGGGGATTCTATGAAAACAAATAGTTACAGTTATATTACATTTGTATAAAGTTTCCACAGAATATTGCATTTCATACATTTTAAATTTCTTTGAAAAGTATGCTAAAATAGCTTTAAGCTCGATTATTTTGTATCAATAACCCAAAAAATTCCCTGCGGGGCCAATAATGGGTATTAAAAACAAATAGCTTCAAATTATATTACATTTCTTAAAGTTTCCACAGAATATTGCATTTCACACATTGTAAATTTCTTTGAAAAATATACAAAAATAGCTTCAAATTCGATTCTTTTGTATCAAAAATTCAAAAAAGGACCTGCGGGGCAATTTGGGTTGCGGGCTTCCCAGACCCCATTGTAACGACGACTACTTTTCCTCACATTCATTGATCCCCATAATTTTGACCCCCCCCACTCAAAATGAAGTTCCTACGCGCCTGGCTAGAATTCTGTGTGAACGCAAGTGTCAGTTTTGGTTGATCAACACCATTTATATTTGAACTGCAGTTGAGGTCAACTGCGGTTGAAACTGTAGTGAGAACAGGGTTAACTGTAATAAAAAAGGCTAAGGAGCTGATCAACACTTTTACACCAAGCAGCCAAATGGCATAAATACTACATTATTTCTGATTGTATTGCAACTTTTTAATTTCCATACACTCTGGAGCAACTGAATAACAAATACATGTTCCGTGATCTTAGAACACCGATTAATCTATTTTGCCAAATCTTTCAAATCTCATAAAATGGCATCAAGCCAGTAAAATACTTGATACTCGGCTGACAATGTGTACAATATGAGATTGGTCTTTACCACCATGCAAAATTTCGGAACATTTTGATTTTCTACCAATCGGATGATTTAATTCAATTTTAACCAATTAGGGAGCTGAAACGTTGTTCAATCTGATTTAATGTTGCCAATAATGACATAGCAAAATTTCAAATTGATCACGTTGACCAATCAGAAGATATTTTTTTTAAATTTGAACCAATCAACGGATAGCAAATAAATTTCAGTCTGTAAGCCGCAGAGTTGGTCCTTACATGTGTGCAAAATGTCAGATTGATCGGTGCATTGATGTAACCTGTATACTGATGAGGCCAGAAAAAATAACTTCGCTCGCTTAACTACTGATTTGGTTGTAGGTGCTACTGATAACGGCGCAGCTCCTTGCTGTGACTCCGAACCCAACAGTAAACAGCATCGTCTACAATCCCTTCAAAAGCTTCGGGGGCCCCAACACAGCGTGCGTGGGTCCATCGTCTCCAATGACTTGCTCTCAAGACTGCAAAGCCACAGGATCATGCGTCAACACCGACTACGTAGTGCTGGAAAACTGTTTCGTCAAACCGTACTGCCACAAACCGACAGAAGGAAACGCCGTGTGTTCCACCTCTGCGCGATGCTACGGAGCCCCTTTGAAGTGTGAAGAAGACGGCATCTTTCCCGATCCGTTCTTCTGCAACTTCTACCACTCGTGCTCAGGAGGGGAGCCTTATTCTGTAGTTCTCGATTGCGCTGATTCTGGCTACAACATAGCAACAGGGAGCTGTGACGTGCCTCTCAGCGACCCAGTATGTGACGAACCTGTACCGATTTGCACCGCCATTGACCAGTTTGGAGCCCTCGCAGCAAATCCAGCTTATTACTACAGATGTAAGGCAGATGGAAGTATACTTTATCCCGGATTACAAAAATGTCCTCTTGGTATGGAATTCAATGAAATTTTGAATGTGTGCAAGGATCCCATTTGTGCGGAGAACGCACCCGCTACTGTCTGTTCACTGGATTGCCAATCAATCCGCCACTGTCCCGATGACGTTGTATTGAGAGTCTGTCGAAACGATCCCGGTCCATATTGTCACCACGGTCTTGACAACCCCACGTGCTCCATTTCCCCTCGTTGTGATGGAGCGCCGATGATCTGCGGCGAGTATGGGGTTTTCCCGGACCCGTACTTCTGTACCAAATATCACACGTGTTCCGGTGGGGATGACAGTTACTCGCAAGTCAGCGTGTGTGTCGACTCGGTCTACAATATCGTCACGGGCGCCTGCGATCTTCCTCCAGACGACCCGGTATGTGACGAACCCGTCCCGGAGTGTACGAGCGACACTCAGTCTGGAGCGCTGGCGAGAAACCGTAACTTATACTACAGGTGTAACTTCGACAGCATCGGGCAAGTCTTCTATCCCAAATTGTATAAATGTCCAGAAGGTCAAGAATTTGATGAAAATGCCGACGAATGTGGAACTACTACTACTCCAATTTCCACAACTACAATCACAACCACAACGCCGACGACAACAACGCCGACGACAACTACACCAACTACTACAACTCCAACTACTACGACACCCATCCCGACGACCACCAGTCCGCCAACCACTGACGTTTGTGAGTCATCGACGGGTCTTTTCTGTACAACCGATTGCTTGAACATTCGCTACTGCCCCTTCGATATTCTAGCTGACAAATGCGGAATTGCCGGATTGTTTTGTCACCACAATCCGTCAACAGATGCCGAGTGCTCCATGTATCCTAGATGTGACGGAGCTCCTTTGAAATGCGCCAATACCGGTATTTTCCCTGACCCTTACTTCTGTACCAAATACCATGCATGTTCCGGTGTTGGTTATTCTGATGTATTCGATTGCGTGGACTCTGCTTATAACATTGCAACAGGTAACTGCGACTTGCCTCTAGATGATCCAGTGTGTAACGGTCCTGTCCCAGAATGCATTGCCAAGGGACAAACTGATGCACTAGAAGGAAATCTAAATTATTACTACAGATGTGTTGAAGATGGATATATCTTGTCTCCACAACTGTACAAATGTCCGGACGGTCAGGAGTACGATGAAAACATCGAAGAGTGTTTTGATCCTAGCGCATGCGCAGGAGTTGTCCCTGATCAGGTCTGCTCGAGTGATTGTCAAGCGATACGTCATTGCCCCGATGACGTGGAACTCAAGAACTGTCGATCAGAACCAACTGCAAAGTATTGTTACAATTCTGTTGACATCTCATTCCCTGTTTGCTCTGTGAGCGCCCGTTGCAAGGGAGCTGCTTTGAAGTGTACTGAAGCTGGAGTCTTCCCAGATCCGTACTTCTGCCGTTACTACCACACTTGCACGGACGGTGTCAGCTATTCTGAGGTGCATGATTGTGGTAAGCGTGCATTCAACATCGCAACAGGTGCTTGTGATCTTTATTCTAATGATACGGTTTGTCTCGCCCCGGTTCCGGAATGCACAAGTACGCCACAGTCTGGATCCTTGGTTGGGAATACTCAATACTACTACAGATGCAAGCAAGACTCAGGAATTCTGTATCCAGACTTATACAAGTGTCCAGTTGACTATACATTCAATGATGGCCTTGACCAATGCGTTGAGAATAACAGATGTGAAGAAAACTCGGCGCTTGTTTGTGCAAGCAATTGTTTATCGATACGCTACTGTCCCAGTAATCAGTTGATCCAAAACTGCGCCGATCCATTCTTCTACTGTTATCACGGTTTAACCGGAAACCCCTCTTGCTCCGTGTCTGCCCGTTGCGAAGGAGCTCCGTTAAAATGCGCTCAGGACGGCGTCTTTCCCGATCCCTACTTCTGCAAGATATTCCACACTTGTTCGGGTGGAGTCGGCAGTTACTCGGAAGTCCACGAGTGCATCGACTCAGCTTATAACATCGTCACGGGCGAATGCGATCTTCCCCTCGGTGCCGCGGTATGCGATGGACCGGTTCCCACTTGCACTTCAAACACACAATTCGGAGCATTGGCGAAAAACCCAAACTACTACTTCAGATGCAGAAATGACGGTTCTATCTTCTATCCTGATCTTTATCAATGTCCTGACGGAAACTACTTCGATGAGAATATTGACCAATGTTCCACTCTGATAACTACCTCAACTACACCCGCTCCAACAACACTTCCACCTAAATACGCTATATGTGCCCCTGACTGTACCAACGTCATCGGAGTAAATGATATTCCTCTGGAATGTAGCAACCCGTTGGAGCCGTTCTGCCACGCAGCTCCGTCAACGGACGCCACGTGTTCGGTGTCTGCTCGTTGTGACGGAGCTCCGTTGAAGTGTGGCCAAGCTGGCCAATATCCTGATCCGTACTTCTGCACCAAGTACCACTCGTGCGTCGACGATACGGGCTACTCTCAAGTTCTGTCTTGTGGTGGTTTGGCCTACAACATCATCAATGGTCAATGTGACCTTCCTCTTGACGACCCGGTATGTGACGCTCCGGTACCGCTTTGTACTGATTATCTACAATACATGGCCATTCCACAGAATCAACAGTTCTATTTAATTTGTCTGAGGGATTCGAAAAGACGTCTCTATCCTGAAATATTCATGTGTGCTGATGGAGAAGTGTTCAGCGAGGAAACTGCTAAGTGTGTGTAAGTTATCCTCGTTTGAGAGTATGTTTCTGCTCATAATATGTACCTTGCAATGTGAAACACAGTCTCAGTTAATTTCTAAATATTGAGTTGGTTTTTTATTGAAGAACAATAGCATGCAAATAAATGAAATAATGCAACAGTAAACAAAAATTTTACTCCGAATGGAAGTAGAAAATTCGTCTCTTCATTATTTTTCTATTCAACCTGTACAATATTATATTGCTGGGAAAGAGGTTTAGATTTCCAGTTGTGTGTTACACCAGCGATCATATACTACAGGGATGGTTCAAGCTATTGTTCAAATCCTCGGCGTTTTTCTCTCTCAATATGTCACTATAAGGATAAATCAGAGGGTACTTCGCGCACCTCCACCACCAGGCAGCGCGATTGGCTGCTGTTAGCGCTGCCTGGTGGTGGGGGTGCGCGAAGTACCCTTTGACTTTATCCTTAGTGACATATTGAAACAAAAACGCCGAAGATTTGAACAATAGCTTGAACTATCCCTGTAGTATATGATCGCTGGTGTAACACTCTTCCTCTCAGCAATCCACAGTACTATATACCTACCTATCTAGTATGTGCTTAGGTACTTCTGTATTTGGTACATGCGTCTTCCTGTACTTTATCCCATAACCTATGAAGGCTCCAAGTTTAAATAGTTAAAAAAAGGTAATCAAATGTATTTCTTCGGGAATTGTTCTTTCCATTTCAACTTTCTAACTTTCTTCGTACGCCTTATTTCCTATCATTGATTAGTTTCTTATTTCCATTCATCATCACTTCAATCTTACTCTTCCCACCAGTGACCTTCATACCGCACTCCGCAGGTACACTAACACTTGGCACAAATATAGGTTACCTATTTGACCGAAACGATTGGCTGCTGGTCATATGGCTTGATAATGAATCGTTATTATTATCAATAAAATCAGAACAATGAAACCATTTTAATGTGTTAGATGACAAGTGAGTGTACCTAGACTTCATTGGATGATGACATCAAATCTGTATCAGCCAATCTGTTTCTTTCCAATACCGTCCTTACATTATAAAGTGTACATTACATCATTCCACTGGTTTGTTTACATCTTTATGTCTTGATCCCAGAGATAATGTCTTCAGTAATTTTGATGCATTTGAATTTGAATTTTCTTAATTCAACTGACCGTCAAGTATGTCCAGGTTCTAAATTGACGATTGACTATTGTAGATAAATATATATTCCGCCAACGATACTTTTTATTTTAATTACACAATTGAATCATTTGATTTGTACGTTCACAGACGAGTTTTCGTTTTCAATCACATTTACACTCAACAAATCATAACACAGTATTTGAGCTAAACGGATTGGCCGCTGGCCAGGTTCCTTGACAATCAATTCTTGTTCTTATCAATGAAATCAGAGCTCACCTACTATGAGTTAGATTACGAGTTAGCATAGATCCATCGGATGATGCCATCAAATCTTTTTCACACAATCCATTTCTGTCGAATACAGTTTTATCTTTTGTTGGCTTTACGTATCAGAAACATAATCCTTTCCCATGCAAAACAGAAGCCACTTTATTTTGTATGCTATTTAGAAACCATAATTCTTCGTGGCTACAACCCTAGTGAATTTCCAAATTATAGTTGATTTATTGACGAACCTACACGTTGTACTAATTACTATGCATGTTCCCCACCAGACAGTGAAGCCATGCATTTCACACAAAGGGACTCGAGAGAAGATAAAATCCGTAAAACGTACCAGAAGAAAACAATTGCCCGAGAGGAATTCCCTGAGGATCGAACCGGGAACATTCGAGTGGGAAACTCTAGGGAAGATAGAGAGAGAGAGAGAGAGAGAGAGAGAAGGGGGGTAAATCACTTCTTTTACTGGAATTTAGATTGCTCCTTTTTGTCGGGTTGAAATTTAAATCTCTACCTAGTAAAGGAATAAAGGTTTTTTCTCTGTTTATTTTCGCTCTGCCTTGCTTTAGAGACTCGACGGTACAACTAACTCGAACCTGACGTTGCGGGGGTAAATATAAAGAAGCTGCATTTCTGCGCAATGCAGTCCTCTGCTTCTATATTTGATTTTAAATGATATAATAGGTATGTTTTTTTCACAAGATAATTGGATCAAGTTAAACAATTACTGTTAAAATTACCTCACTTGACTGTTTATTGTTTTACTTTTATTTGTGTATGCATTGCACAGTGCATGCAAAAGTACTCTTTTTACTTAAGTATTATACTGGAATAAAATATACATATATTATATTGAGGTTAACAACTAGAGTTCGAAGTTTAGGTGTGGTTTTATAATGTTCTATACTTACTGACTGCTTGACTTTGACTTTTATGACATCTTGTTCGTCATTAGTTACGTGACGATTATACATGAAGCCACATAAAGAATATTTTGTTTGTAGACAGAAAGAATCCCCCCGCCGTAATGTGCTAACGAGAGGTGACCAAATGCGATATGTTTCCTTGTCTTTACTTTCTGTTTCTGTTCTCTTCAACCTAAATCAATCACAACTTAGTACAATCTATTCTCATAATATATTTCTATCGACCTCATTTTACACATTACATCTGCAAAAAGTTTTTATTTCTACGTCGAATTTTTAAAAATATTAATTGGAAGTGTTGAGGAATTTCACAATTTTTCAAGATCAAATTCATCTCCCTGATACAAAATCACGTATGCTGGGAGCACACATCATTTGGCCCCTATACTCTATTTAGTCGCGATCTTTACAATATTCATATAAATAGTATACATTTGAACAGCTCAAAATCCACTTTGTCCTGTAAAACTGATTGTGTGAGTTCTACTTTGCATCTAGCTGAACTTTCAACAACTAATATACTATCTTGATATCTCAAGAAATCGTCATTATCATTGTCATTCTTCCTTCCCCTTCCCCGTGCTCCTGCCACCTTCCCAGTTCATCTGTTCTCTAACAGATGGCGTTGCCTGCGAGATCAATGCACAGCTGATTGACTGCGAGGATGGTTACCATGGCAACCAGATGCTGCGGCACGCAGACAGACCACGTGGCTAATTAATAAGTCCAGACAAGTAATGATTGCTGTGGCGTGGCCAAGTGACAGTTATTTACTTCCGTGGTTCGCGATGAAGTAGCAGGACATGATTAAGGGCAGGGGCAGGTTTACAGCGTTGCAACACATGTAGAGATGATTCACACGGACATCGAATAATTATATTTAAATGAGTAAACCTGATATTAATGAGTGTAATTAAACTTATTCTACGGGTGACAGACTAATCTGTCAGCAGGAACATTCCTCTTCTTCCGCCGTATAAACGTGATGACTGATGGTTGAGAGTAGCCAAAAGTTTTTGGTTCTGTTCTCTTTATAACTTATCATATTACACATATTTATGTATGTATCATAATTGTATACCTTTCTGTATCGTAAAATATATTTATACTCAACTTATTTTGCACATCTCATCAGAAAATTAAATTATTCTGTTCAAAAAACATTTTTAGTATACTTACGACTATCTGTATGTCAAAGGAAGAAGGGCGAAAGTCAAATATCTCGAATACGAGTTACACAATTTGGAATGATGTAATCAAGCGCTATCAACTGCCATTTGACTGATGTCAACAAATAAGTTAGATTGTAGTATTCTCTTACACAATGACTATCCTGTCACCATTACTAATATGAAACGAAGGCAAAATAACTGGTTTATTTATGAGCTCAACTTAGCATTATTGCAGTTGACTTCCGACCTTCTACCTCTGAGGTACAGAGAAGTTTCGGCAGACATTCTCAATATTTTATAAGATCGAATTCACCGCCGTCTATGTGTAAAATCTCGGGTACTGACAACACAACACATTTGGTGCGAGCAACGGAGCGTTTTCGTTTCAGACAAATACTGACCACATAGGAGCTAAGTTATGACAGTAAGCTATTAGTCCAGTAATTCTAGTGAAAAAATCAGCATGACCCACCACTAATTGCAACAGAAGCGTTTTTGGTACCATTCGATTCAGAAAAATGTCCTCTACAACATATCCAAAATCGACCAAAATCGCTGTACGGAAAATGGGTTTTAATGACTTTTTAAGATAATTTCCCATGTTAATTCCATCTTGCAAAAAATACTTTTTTTCATGTAACTTCGATTTTGACGAAACTTGGCAGAATTGTTCACCATCCTAAAAGAACACAAATAGCTCTCCTAGCGTATTCCTCTAAATCTCATTGTTTGGGAAATATTGGCTATTGAAAAGTCATATTTTAGTCAGTTTTCGTCGATTTGAGTGTAATTTGACGTTTTGCGAGGTCCATATTTCCCAAACGATGAGATTTTGAGGAAAACGCTAAGAGAGCTATTTGTGTTCATTTAGGATGGTGAACAATTCTGCCAAGTTTCGTCAAAATCGAAGTTACATGAAAAAAAGTTTTTTTTTGCAAGATGGAATTAACATGGGAAATTATCTTAAAAAGTCATTAAAACCCTTTTTTGTACAGCGATTTTGGTCGATTTTGGATATGTTGTAGAGGAAATTTTTCTGAATCGATTCATGTATTGAAACCTTCTGTTGCAATTAGTGGTGGGTATAATCACACAATTACTGGACTATATGAAGTTGTATCAATATACTTGATGCTGTTCTTGCTTTTTTCTATATTCAAAACCGTTTGGCAAATACATACATGTGTTTCTCGTATTTCCTTCTAAAACCGCTCCGAACCGAACCACCCGATGGCAACAAATTGATCTGCTTCATGGGCATGTAACAATATTTATTCTGGGCGATCTTTCCATTTCTAACACTGTCTAGAACTCTTCATATGTTTTGATTTCTCAATTGGATTCATACAAAAATGATGATACAGCAAGTCTGTAAAATGAGAAATATTGTTAGTTAAAAAGAAAGAAGTCGGAACTTTACTGATAATAGAAATGAATATGTAAATCAAATGAATCCAATTTCACACTAGGAAAAGTTGATATAAATCTCTTGAGTGGAATGTATTATAAAATATGGAGCGAGCTAAGTTTAGTGTCACGCCTCATATGATTCCAGATAATACGCGGCTAGCCAAGCGCGCGGGCTTTGTCAGACAAGAATATTACTTCTTTAACTTTCTGTGAGCGAAGCGAGTCTACAGTAATCAATCAAATATGTGTCTGTCTGTTACTGTGCCATTGGCAACAATTTTATAATGGGATTGGTTAGTGATTGTAATAAGAACAAAGGTTAAATGGGGTTTTCTTTATACAATTTTCTGCAATTACTGGGACCCGAAACAAGAAGGAAAATATTGACATTTTGACATTCACCATTCTGTACCAAAGAAGTAAAAAATTTCTTTCTCAATGAATAAAATAATGTCTACAACTAAATAAATGTTGATAATAATATATTTGGGTTAGGATAGGATAATTTAGATTGCAGAAAACAATTTTAAGGTGATGCAAGTGCGAGCGATGTTGCCGCTTGTTGCAGGCACTTTTTTGGATACGATTGGAGACAAAATGGGTTCTGCAATTACAAAATTTTCAAAATGATTTGAAATTTGAATTATGATTAGATAAATGACAAATTTAGGGTTATCACTTGGTACATTTTTAATTTTTTGCTTTGTTAATTAGTAATAATTAGTTGATTTTTGGTGAATAATTGTATATTTTCTTGTCTCGCTGGGTGCCGTATGAAAATTAATTAAAAAAATGTTATGTTTTGAAAACCCAAAGTTTGTCCTTTATCTAAGCATGTTTACAATTTGAGATCAATTGGTCCAATCGTATCGGACATTTCATCATTTTTAACGGTTTCGTTGAATAACCGGCGCCTAATTAACAAGTCACGAAGCAAAAATAAAAAAGTGCTACTACTTAATATACAATCA
The DNA here is from genome assembly GCA_934045905.1 of Leuctra nigra. NCBI lineage: Eukaryota > Metazoa > Arthropoda > Insecta > Plecoptera > Leuctridae > Leuctra > Leuctra nigra. The sequence goes on from OW203765.1 coordinate 33,213,257, forward strand.
GATTTATCATGTGAACATCCTATCAAAGTAACACCCACTTATGAAACTATTTTTCACTCTTAATTTTCTAAAACGGCCGAGCGCTAGTATCACCTTAAGGTAGCACAACTGATATCTCATTTCTTCCAAATAAGCCTATTTTTGGCAGAGCTATCAATACGCACTGTTTACACGATACTGTGAAATATGAACAACTTCTCGTGTCTAGATTTTGAGATATTGTAGTTATAAATTCCTATTTTTAACATGTAGTCTTATCTAGGCCATTAAAATCATGACGATTTCCATGCTATTTTTGAGTTTTGAATCTTACTGAGGTTCAACGTTTTTCAAAAAACTGATTTATAGATAGATAGTTGGACATTCTATTAGGAAAAAATTTGAAAACAATACCAACGTGTGCTATTTTAAAAGTTATCAACCAAAAACTAAATGATTTCCCTATACCTCCTGTGTTACAGTTTTGTTCATTCTCAAAAGGCAATAAATTGAAACCTCGCTATACGACAGGGGTTGCAAGTTAAATGACATTTTATGATTCATTTGTACTTAAATATAGTTGAAAAGTAGGAAAACGTTTTCTAAACTTGTAATTTCAAGATTTTTTTTTTGTTTACCTATGTATAATGAAGGTACTATCTTAAGAAGATTGATCAGTTTTACTTTTGAAACTGAAAACATCAGTTGAGTAATGCCATCATTTGACATGGACACCACCTCTGCATTGCGCAGTCCATCTAGTCGGGCGTTAGCTCGACGCTGCCAAGCACCGCTCTATCTTACAACGTGCGAGCTACTACCAGAGACTTATACAGCAACGGCTTAAGTGGTCAAAACGAGGTATCGGCAGGCATACATGCAGTGAGAAATGAAAGTTGAAAACCATGGTTATCGGGTATATTTAGCCACCTGACAACACCTAACCAAAAATCAAAGTGCTGCGATCATCCCTTCGGGGTGAATTTTGGGCCTCAAACATGCAAGGATTGACTTTGGGGCTGGCTGGCTGGCTGGCTGGCTGGCTGGCTGGCTGGCTAGCTAGGCACGTCGTTTTGCTTGCCCTTTTCTACAGATTGCACGGTTTGGTCTAGAGAGTTGAAATTTGGTAGACACATAGAGTCCCCCTTCTCACGCGTACTTCTGAAAGAAAATCTGAAATATTTTGGCCGGAAGTGAATTTATCCAATTTTAATTTTTAATTTTTTTCAAAAGTCAAACGGGTCCATCGACAGTTTTGAAATTTGGCAACATTAAAGACAATGTATTGCTAGACACTCCACTTCAAGAAAAAACAAAATTTTCAAACCGGAAGTGGAAAAATTATCAATATTAAGCGTTCCGCTCTTCCCCTTCATCTACCAACACAGCAGCTTCGCTGTCAACTCCACATATCCTGTCGGCCTGAATAGCTGAATTATCGGAGGCAGCTGGCTTGTGTTCCTGCATAACGGGTTCGATTCCCGATCCTAGAAAAACTTTTTTTTCACATCATCCTTTTTTAATTTGTGTAAGCGATGATACCTTCCAGTATATATATTCAAATGAGAGGTCGAGGGATGCTGTGTAGATCATCAATAACCCGAAACATCGCCATCGCGGCACGCCGATTGCCATCGCGATCACAGATAGTATCAGGTTCGTAGGTAATGCTGCAGGTATGACGAGCGACATTGCGTCTTGTTGAAATCTTCGCCCATTTGCTAGTTTAGTGGTTACGAACGGCATACAGTATCGCCGTCCTGTTGGCGCAATAGACAGTGCATTGGCTTACGGTGTTAGGGGTCGCCGGTTCGATACCGGCCGGGGTCGTACTTTTTTATTTGCAATTTTTACAAGTTTTAATTCTGCCTAACCATAGAGTTATTTTTTTAAGTTGCACAGTTTTAATTTTCGCCAGTTTGACTTTGTCTATACCCATAGAGAGTTTTATTCCTTAGGCTGCCCAGTAAAACTTATGCGCGCGCCCTACGCCGCCTGGAGCACCTTCTGTCTCTAGCCGCTCGTAGAATTCTAGGTGAACATCATAATTTTGTCACATTGAAAGATTCAAACCTCAAATATACCTCAATATGACGACAGAATATGACGTAGTATCAACCATTTGAGAAAACTAGTTTGGATAGTATTTATGGATATTCAAGTATTGGGACAATAATACAAACGAATAACAGACATCGATTCCGTTCCATAATGACATCTTTATTTCTACTACTTCACGTATGAATATTATAATATCTAAGTTTATTTCAGTTTCGAGAGTATGGAAACTTCGTTTTGTGTAGAATAAAGAATAATAGATTAACTACGCACAATGAACAATGGTATTCTGACGCCAATCGAATGCCTTGTGCGAAAGGTGTTTACAAACATGGTCAATTATGCAATGGCATTTTTAAAAGAATACCTAATGCACGAAATAATTCATACTGTCTAAAATATCAAAACAAACAATAAATCAATTAGATGCATCAACAATATGCCATCACTATCAGGAATAAAGACCGGTAGACTAATTGATTGTATGATCTATGCGTAATAAACACATACACCCCCTCCCCCCCCCCCCCCTCCCACACACACACCATAATCAATAAACAACAACAATAAAAGGTCATTTAATATCGTGAATCGTCATTGCTTGGAGAATAAACAATTCACATTCAGATCTATTCAGTGGCTGGTGGATTAGGGGTGGGGGTTGTGTTGTGAGCGTATCAGAGGTTTGGTTTCCTATGTTGTCTTGACACTTTTAAACGAATACAAATGTACGTAGATGACACTTGTTTTGGAATATAACATAATAGATTCTGCTGCAGTAGGAGGCTGTCTTCTAGCACAATTGTATTTTCAAATAACTTATTTTCACACTATTTATTGTAAAATTGTATACTTCAAGACAATGAGTAAGCACACGACTCGTTCGAAGACGTCCCCAGGGTAAAATTAATAATCGTAAAGGACTTTTATTTAAAGCCATTTCATTCAAAATGAAATAAAAAAATCTTATTCATAAATTACATTCATAACTATATTTGGTACTTTTTAAAAGAATTTGAACATTAGCTTGTATATTACATGACGTGTTGGATAAAGTCATATTTTAAACAATGTTTTTTTCACTTGAGTCTTGACGAGCAACAGTTTTTTTTAAATGTATAGGTACGCACTGAATGGGACCGAGGAGATAAAATACGCTCCGTGTTACCATTTTTTCTCATTGTTATCATATATATATATATATATATTTTTTTTTTAATCATTTGAGATTTTTTATGTTAATTATCATTTAGTGAGATTTAAACAAAATATGGGTAGGTACATTGATTTTTAATTGATTGTCCCTCGTACATACCGATGTAAGCGGTAGACACCTTAGGGAATTTATAAGCGTGTGATCAAGGATTATGCGTCTGTTCTCCGGCAAAAATAGTGCTTTAGCTTCTCGGGTATCTTGGCAATCAGTCAGGTACAATCAGGTTGACCGTTCTTTGTTGGTTTGTTCGTGTGTTGGTGTGTTTTGTGACTGTTAATGATATACGTCCTACTCCTTCCCAACCAGCACTATAAACACCAGGTGGCTCAGCTAGTTAATCTTAAAGGAACTCTAGGTTGACATCTTCAAAATCAATTTTCACAACAAGGCAATATCAAATGGCCACATCCTTTGCCGTAATTCCTTTAACTTTCAGTAGTGTCTCTCTGCGCATGAACAAAGGAAAAGGCTTCTTGGTATGAACGTTCTTATTTTCTCCTACACCCTTTGACCGATCTCAACCAAATTTGGTGTACTCATTCTATATGAAATAACCCATACCGTATGATACTTGATCCCTTCCAACATCCCCTAATTTAAAAAATCACCCGTAGGTAATAATAGAAAATTATATATGCATATTCTGCATAACCCCACTCGTGATCTTTGGTACGTTTTTAAACTGTTGGCGGAAAAATTTGCGGCATAATCCATGTTATGGAACTATCACTAAACAGCAGTGTTGGATTAGTTCCTCAAAAAAAGGAACTAGTTCCAGTTCAAATAAAGAACTGGTTAGTTACCTACCTGGAAAGTTTCCAGAAACTGGAATGTTAACTTATGAAATAAGTTCCTTTTAAGTTATATTGCCTTCCAAAACACATCCGGATTTTATTTAAAATGTGCTGTAAACATCTGTAAGCCTTAACGCTTTACCAATAGAGTTTAAATTACACAAAAAAGTGAACTTAGAAGAATTTAAAATTAAGGAAACGCATTTACAATCATCTACCTTTCGTGTACCTTTCAGTTTACCAACTAGCAACTAATATGCGTAGTACGAGATTACGCACAAATTCCGGTCTACACCGGAACAATACACCTACAATTTACGTTATTCACAAGTTGTGAACTTTTAGCAATTTAAAAGTTGAGATAACTCATATTCAACCAAAAGAAATTGACCCTTTCGTTATACTAACTTGGGAACTATTGGAAGAAAAACAGAAATTTTTAGACAAGAAGTGACGTTGTTGGCGTTAACAATGTAATGATAGGTAACACTCAATGATCAATGAAAGCTGCTGTAAACTACCACCTCATGTGACATGTTGTACAAAAACAAAAACTTGTATATAGACTGCCAAGCACCTTTCCCCCTAAAAAGATTGAGATCTAAAAGAAGGTCGCAGCAATAATATATTGTTGAAACATTTTCGCACTTAAAATTCGTGAAATCATTTCGCCCAGTTCCTGCCGCCAAGCACAACATTATAAACCAAACATTGTACCCAAATTTGAGATGAGAAAAAACCTCTAGGTGAACCGTCATAGTATAAACTTTAAAACAATTATACTCATTTAAAACGAAAAATAGAAAGTATTCAAATTTTAAAAACGTTAACAAAATCAATTTAAAAACATTTTTTTTACATAACTTAAAATAAAAATTAAAAAAAATTATTTAAAATTTAATTAAAAAAAAAATTAAAAGTAAAAAAAATAAAAATAAAGCTTGGCGCATTGAATTTGCACCGTCATGTTGACTTCTTCCTTCTTCTCCTTCATCGTCTTCTTCTTCCTTCTTTCTTTCGTCGTCTCCTTGGTCGACATCTTCTTTTTATGTTGCCCCCTCCTTGACACAATGCGCCAAGCTTTATTTTTATTTTTTTTACGTGTAATTTTTTTTTAAATTAAATTTTAAATAATTTTTTTTAATTTTTATTTTAAGTTATGTAAAAAAAATGTTTTTAAATTGATTTTGTTAACGTTTTTAAAATTTGAATACTTTCTATTTTTCGTTTTAAATGAGTATAATTGTTTTAAAGTTTATACTATGACGGTTCACCTAGAGGTTTTTTCTCATCTCAAATTTGGGTACAATGTTTGGTTTATAATGTTGTGCTTGGCGGCAGGAACTGGGCGAAATGATTTCACGAATTTTAAGTGCGAAAATGTTTCAACAATATATTATTGCTGCGACCTTCTTTTAGATCTCAATCTTTTTAGGGGGAAAGGTGCTTGGCAGTCTATATACAAGTTTTTGTTTTTGTACAACATTGAATATGCTTGTGCGTAATAAACATGCCGCATAGACTTGTTGAAGGCCTAGAGCATACAGATGCCTCTGCTTACCATGCCGACAGCTTAGACCCGACAGTCAACGTCTACCAAGTTCTCGTCCACAGAAAACATTCTACTTCTGATGTAAAAGTCAACAAGTTTGAACATGTCCACGCATCAGACATTCCCGTGCCAACACATATGGACTTTGGGATGGAGATGACATTGGTCGACACATGTAGAGAAAAGGATGAGAATTCAACTACGGACATGGACATAGCCATGTCTGACATGGAATATGCAGTGTCTGAGGTCAGATGTCAGAAGAAAACGCCAACAAATTTCCTGTGTGCCCCTCAAAAATGGGGGTTGACTTTGCTCCTCTATTGTTGTGGTGGAGAAAGAGGTAGTTCTTATTGAGGAATGTTATGAAACGGTTGTCTTTACAGCTGCGATCGTGTAAAATGACAACTTACTTGTCGCAGTGACAAGCTTCTCATCTCAATGATATTCACGGCCTTCTAGGGACTTGTCACCGTGACAAGGAAGTTGTCATTTTACACGATCGCAGCCCAGTCGTGCTTTGCACGAGCGTCTTTTGTTTTACATCAACAATGTAAAAAAGTATATTTTCGGCCATATTGGTGATAGTTGTCAAGTCGATTTAAACTATTTATTATAGGTTAAAGTCAAAGATAGTTCGTAAATAAGTGGTTTTATACCTGCTATAAGAACTTCTCCTGCTGCCTATACAATTGCACAGGTAAACCATAAATAATATCAAAAAATACTGAAAAACAGATTGACAGCCGTTCTGCCATGTATCACCAAGATGGCCGCGCAACAATGAGATGACGTCACGTGCAAAGCATGAATAGAGCAGCGACTCAAACACAGCATGGTACGTTTTTAAACTAGGAAAACGCTCTGTGTAACGCGTTGATAAGCGAGCCTTCGTATTGTATGCGATTTGATATGCGTTTGCAAGTCGCTGCTCTAGGCCTTGGACCTGAATTTGCAAATATTTCAAGATTATAGAACAAAATGCTTAATGACAATAACATTTGAAGATAACGACATATTAGTCTGAAAATTGGCAGAAATACCTAAAATGTTGGTCCCAATGACCATGCAAAGTTTTATTGATCGGTCAAACCATTCTAGTTGAAATGTAAAAAATCACAAAATAGATGGTTTTAAATTTTAACCAATAAGAGGATTTGGCTGAAACTTTGTAAGATTAGGGACACTGTTGGTTGCAATGACTTTGCAAAAATTTCAAATTGATCTGACCAACCAATCAAAAGATAACTTTTTTAATTTTGAACTAATCTCAGGATCCCGTTCAAAAACGATCCAAAAGACCGCTGAGATTAAGGTAGTATGTGTGCAAAATTTCAGATTGATTGGGAGTGCGGTTTGACCTGGGCAGTGCAGTAAAAAAACAAAAACAAAATAAAAACAAACATACAGAGAAAGTGTCATACCGTGGTGACGTTCGTTACGCTCGCTTAATAATACAAAGCAAAAATTTTAATTATTAGCAAAAATAGTTCAAAATAACAAGGGCGAACAAACCAAGGACGTTATTACAGGAATAAAGTAACATTCTTATAACAGTAACTCAACGCAAAGTCTAACCACAGCAACCTCATCCTCAATCTCTATGAGCTATTTCACCACACCATTTCGTAAAACCACCGAAAACTTTATATCTAAAACGTAAAGTAAGAGAAACGATTCGGCGGTCGTTGGCGAGTGAGAATTTACTGTCGCCGTGTGTTTTGACCGAAGCGGGGCCATCAATTGGCCGGTCTCGCGGGAGTTGCGGGCTGGATTCCCGCGAGACTTGGGAGCCTCGGTGACTTGTCCGAGTTGATCAAACATTTAGCACGGGGTCGGTGCGAGACGTGTGCGAAGAGGAACTGTCGCGAGTAAACACGCACTTGCGAGTCAAGTCGTAGAGGTCGTGAGAAATGAGAGACTTTTCGAGGAGAATTATACGGTACATGGAATAGGGAAGTATCATTAAAATTAAATTTCAGAATAATATTTGTTTTATGAATGCTGAGATGTTGCTGAACACAGACATGGTATTATTTTTGTTGGGAGGTGAATAGTTTTCAAGTAATTAATTTACAAAGATTGATATATTTCTTACAATTTTAAAACAGGAAAATTGACAATGACATCACAATCCGCTATATTGCCATGGCAACAACGGAATAACCATGGTTACGGAAATGACATCACAATCCTGATTCTCGTTGCCTGCCGTTTTTCCCGCCAAAATATCCAATGACATTTGAATTTGATTTTTATGAATGAAAATGTTAAATTTTGCTGGTAATAAGTGTGTTTGTCATTGTTATTTGTGTTGATATTTACAAATTAACTAGAATAAAATTTCACGAGACTTTCCTATTAGATCAAAGTCAGTCAACAGTAGCTTTTTGGCTAGCGGCATTTGTACGCCCATGGGAGCAACCGAAGAATATTAGACCATATTCGATTTGCCATTAAGGTCGATATTGCTATATTAAGTTGTCTGAAATTCACCCCTAGAGCGTAATAGACATAAGAAATAATTCCGCCACTGTACTTACTGGGAAAACGCTCTACGTAACGCGTTGATAAGCGAGAATGTATATGCAATGCATGCAAATTAATATGTTAGGTGAACCATGCTGCTATACCTACAGACATTGAAACCAGCTGCAGAGTAAACGTACACACGGCCAAACAAAAATTGATCATTGATCAAATTTGATTGACTGATAAAATGTAAGATCGCACCATCCGAAGTCAGTCCAAGCAATCTCCTTGTCTCACTCTAGTAGGTGACCCCACATTTCAACGATAATAACAAGCTTTGATTGGTATGGAACATGACCAGCAGTCATTCAAATTTGATCAAAGATCAATTTTTGTTTGGCCGAGTGTACAAAGTTACAATGTTCTTGAAGCTCCTGAACAATTTGGCTGATAATTGGAAAAATCTGATATAATGTTGATTCCAAAGATCATGTAACGTTTGAAAGTATCATATAAATAATTCACTTTTCAACCTGTTTGAGGATTTTGATAAAACAAATATGCCCACACACATATCGTGGTCATTTGGCAACAACAAATAAATCAAACAAATAAACAAACAGAGAAAGTTGAACATTTTTTTAATTTGATCTTCTAAGAAAGCGAATTTCAAGTTTATAAATTAGGTGATTTGACTTTCTCCCCTATGGCCCTGTCCTGTTGCTCCGTTTTCACTTGTTTCATTACTTCTTGACCTTGAATCTTGATTCAGGATGTTGATCCTTGTCATTCAGGGACTTTTACAGATACAAGTTCGTGATCAATCAACTTGCGATCATCAATCAAAGCCTTCAAATTGATTTGAATTGACAAAACAATCGGATTTGCTACCTGAATCCTGTATTTGACGACGTGTGTGTGGAGATCATAATGATGATATACTGGGTTTTAAGGAAAACTTCCAGTGGAGTCAGGATGATAGGAAGGGAAGTGCGAAGTGAAAAATGTCCGACCGAACCGGGGCTCGAACCCGGGACCTCTCACTTGCCGGGTGAGAGCTCTACCAACTGAGCTACCCGGCCGGACGGTCAGCCATTCGACACAACGCACTGATGAGGGTTAGAGGGTTAGACCCTCATCAGTGCGTTGTGTCGAATGGCTGACCGTCCGGCCGGGTAGCTCAGTTGGTAGAGCTCTCACCCGGCAAGTGAGAGGTCCCGGGTTCGAGCCCCGGTTCGGTCGGACATTTTTCACTTCGCACTTCCCTTCCTATCATCATAATGATGAACGGAATTGGATTGCAGATGGGAAGAAAATTTACGATTTATCGATTTCGCAGCTGGACTGAGTCTTCTTTGGAAATTACCAACCATCATTATAGAAGACAAACTTGTATTACAATTACAACTAATTTTAAACAAATTTGAGGCTATACAAACTTAAGATTGTGTTTTTTAATAAATTTGATAAAGTATTTTGAGCTGCACATGATCCCGAAGTGGCATAGCAATGTGATGAACTACTGATTAGTGTTACTTCTGCATAGGAAAACATTTAGAAAACGCGTTTAAATTGCCTCAACAACGCTATACCATTAGTTCACTCGCTCAACAACGCTGCCATTACTTAAACCCACACTAATTACCCATCGAGGAACACGAAAACGCTTAGCTACGAGTCCCACATTCCCACATTCCCTTCCTTCTGTTCCCAGATGTTCCCAGACGTTCCCTGGTGTCCCTAGGGAGAGCTTCCCTCTTCTGAAACTGCAACCAGGTAGCCCAGGGACGAGCGGGAAGGGGGTTGCGGTGGGGGAGGGGAGGGGGTGAATCTTTGCGCCAGCGACGGTGAAACCATCTTTGAATAAATACTTGCCCTCTTACATCCCAGCAAGTTAATGTCCTGGACGATTTACCTTAAAGGTGAGAGAGTAGAAGATGTGAATCGATTCGGAAAATACAATGATACATTCTTGATTTTAGTAGTATTTAATTACGTCTCACTGTTCTGCTAATGGCGACGGATGAAACATTATGATGTTGATAAGAAGACGATGATAACGAATTGCGAATGATGGACACTGGGAAGGAGTTAGTCGTGGCCTATTTATCGGGAAGGAATTGAGGAATTGAGGAGGAATTGAGGATTTAAGGAATTGAGGATAACTAACAATGTTAGTATTTGAAACACAAATTTTGAGATGAAGATTTTTTAAATTGCTACTTATCTTCTAATCATTGAAAACTAATTACTAAAATTGCTGTTAAATTATGTATCAGTGTATAGTTCTTAAAAATATTGGTGTTAAGTTCCTCTAGATCCTGTCATGATCTGCCCAGAAGACAACGATTGGAAGGAAGTAGCTGCCAGACATTCTCATTTTGTCTTCGTCAACTCCTGATGGCTTGCAGTGTCAAAATGTCTTGTATCGTGACATTTTAGATTGAAAATTGTAATTCGGTTTTCCACAATTCGGTTTGGTCTGAGGAACTGTCTGATCTGAACAGCGCGAACAACTAGCAAAAGTAAGAGAAATGCAGGATGTGAAGCAGTAGTGTCAAGAATAGTTTGAATATTTTTTTATTAAAAATTTAATGAAATGAAATGTAATGAATGAAATGAAATGAAATGAAATTAAAAATGAAATGAAATTAATGAAATTAATTCAATTCTTATTAATTATTTTTTTGAATATTTTTTTAAAGCAGTTTTGTAGTAAGTTTAAGTTAGACAATAGATTTTTATATAAAATGTGTATTTTGGCTTTAAAGGGTTCGGTAGCAATACGCCGTAACCATTTATACAGTCAACATACAGTTTTATAATGTTTCACTTGTTAGATAGAGATATGTCATTTTCAATGTAATTATTATGAAAATGTTAGTTTTAGTTTCTTACTTATTTAAAATGTATAATTTCTATTTTATGTTATACTGTGTCCATGTGGCAACCATTATTGAATGGCAGTGTTTTCCAATAAAGTTTTCTCTCTTTGAACTATTACATTATTCATTATCAATATTATGTCAACTCTGTGCTATTTATTGCCATCAGCAGACAATCTATAATCGTGATAACGAAACTAGTGTCAAATAAGACATTTGATTTGTAGCATCGTTTCCGATTAAAAATACCATAGAAAATTGTCGTGATTACCTATACGGTGAAATTATAACCTCAAAGCCTAATCTCTAACATTCCACTTGAGAAATGTTTACTCAATCAAGGTTCTCAGCAATCTTTTATCTCAGATGTAAGCTGTAGTAGTCACTCTGATAAATCTGTTTGAAGTACATACTTGACTTACTGCAAGTATACTGCATTAATGCACGACTGCGTCAATATTGTCAGAAGTGATTATGAATCATTATACGAATGACGGTTGTGAATGGTGAAAGAAGTTTCGGACAGCTCTAAAAGTGACGAGACAGTTCGGGTTACATTTTGTGAATAGTGTTTGTTTGTGTTTTAAGATGTCTTTAACGAATAACGGTAGATCCCCAGCGATCGGAATTGATCTGGGTACCACAAACTCCTGCGTGGCGGTGTGGCGCAACGGACGCCTCAATGTCATTGCCAACGAACTTGGTCATCGAATAACTCCGAGCTGTGTCGCTTTTCTTGAGAAGGAGAACTTCATCGGGTTACCGGCGCGGCAACAGAGAACGAAGAATCCGAAGAACACGGTGTACGACGTGAAGAGACTCATAGGTCGCAGGTTCGACGACCCGGTGGTGCAAGAAGACATGAAGCGCTGGCCGTTCACAGTGGTGGATGTTGGAGGTAAGCCCAGGATCCAGGTCGAGAAGAAGACGTTCGCTCCAGAGCAGATCAGCGCGATGATTCTGAGGAAGATGAAGGAAGTCGCAGATAAGTACTTGGATTGTGATGTGAAAGACGCCGTCATCACTGTGCCGGCTTACTTCAACAACGCTCAGCGACAAGCGACGATAGACGCGGGGAAGATAGCGGGGCTGAATGTTCTGCGCATCATCAACGAGCCGACTGCGGCTGCGCTGGCGTACGGTCTCGACTCTACATCGGAGAGTAAACGAAATGTACTCATCTATGACCTCGGAGGAGGTACATTCGATGTGTCAATTGTGACGATTGAAAAGGGTCCCAAGATTAATGTTTTGGCTGCGACTGGCGATACTCACTTGGGCGGCACCGACTTCGACGAGGTTCTCGTCAAACACCTGGCTGATACGTTCAAAAGAAAGGAAGGGAAAGACGTTTACGAAAATGTAAAATCACTAAGTAAACTTAAGAAGGTTGCAGAAGAGGCCAAGATGGATCTCTCATCAAGGAAGAAAGCTGAGGTCGTTGTTGACGCTCTTATTGACGGAATCGACTTTGACCCTATCGTATCTCGGGCTAAGTTCGAGGAACTCTGCTCAGATTTATTTTGCTCGACTCTAGTCCACGTAATGAAAGCTTTGGATGACGCGAAGCTGAAGAAGGACGACATCGACGACGTTGTGTTGGTCGGAGGTTCAACACGCATACCGATGGTGAAGCAACTCCTGCAAGAATTCTTCTCTGGTAAATCCCTCAAGGAGACGATCAACCCTGACGAAGCAGTTGCTTATGGAGCGGCCATCCAAGCAGCGATGTTGAGCGAAAACACAACCATGGAGTTCCAAGACTTAGCCTCCACAGACATAACCTCACTGTCCCTCGGCGTTGAAGACCACTACGGCAACATGGTCGTGGTGATTCCCAGCAACACTCGCATCCCTTGTGAAATAAGTTGCACTCGTCGCACAGCTTCCGACAACCAATCTCTCATGTTGTTCCAACTCTTCCAGGGCGAGAGCAAGATCGCAAGAGAAAACCACTTCCTAGACGAATTCATCCTGAGCGGTATTCCTCCAGCTCCAGCCCTGGAGGCCTCGGCTCTGGTCACATTCAACCTCAACGACAACGGAGTCCTGAAAGTCACGGCCTCCGAGAAAGTAACCGGAAAGTCCATCTCGATTGCGATCAGCATGAAGGAGAAGGGTTTGTCAGAGGCGGAGATCAAATCCATGATGGCGGACGCTGAGAAGTACCGACTTAAAGAACAGCGTGAAATGGAGAGGGTCGATGCCCGCAACCAACTGGAGCGATACGCGTTTAAGTTGATATCCGCCGTCAACGACGTCAACTCGACCTTGAACGACGCGCAGAAGTTGGAGGCTCTGAAGGTTTGTCACGAGACTCTGCAGTGGCTTGAAGACAACGACTCGGCGGCATTGGAGAAGTTTCAGAGCAGATCGCAGAGACTTGATAATCTTTCTAGTTCGTTCCAGATCAAACTCTTGTCTACGTATTTAGATAACAGTTCTCGAAACTAAACAGTTTGTTGATAAGACGTGACATTCAGCAATCATTTACACCGTGTTTCATTGGACAAACGTTTCTCGAATATTTTATGTGTTTCCGGTAGTTGCATTTCTATGTTCAGTTTTGCGCATCGATTTGGATTAATGGACAATAGGGCCTGTCAAACCCGGTTTTATGGTTTTATAAAAAAAGTGTGTTTAGATATGTTTTTAAAAAGTAAAACAGTTTTCTATCTTGTACCTACAATTCATCCTGAAAATCTTTTTCCGCTCCAATTCGTGAGATTAAACTTATGGTTTCGGCAAAAATTATTGATTTAGAAGAATGTAGGCCTATGTATACTCTAATTATCAAGCCAATGTATTACCTTCAATGCTAATGTATCGTATTTTTTTATTTAACTTATTAAACAAAAATGATAGCTGAATGTTGCTTTATCCTATTAAATTATGTGATTATTACATTAAAAGTTAAAGTAACAACGAATTCTACATAATAAATATGTTATTTATAACTTGTGTTCATGATCGATAACTAGAATTGACCATAATTTGAACTCAATTACTCAATTTCGTTCCTTTCCTCAAGTACTACGTATCTTAATTAGCATAAAATTAAATGATCACATAACATTTAATATTGTCAAATTTCATCATAAGCCACGGTTTTAAAAGAATTCTTGGAAGCAATCAAGATAATGGTAATTAATCATAAAGCTATCAACAAAAACAATCCATCTTATCGAGGATAACCTCCTACCCCCCCCCCCCCCCCCCTTCGCACTACTGCAAGGACTTCATGTGTTTATTTACATCATTTGTAGTTTCCAAATCAGCCGCCTAATTCTCTTTGCTCCAAACAGTTTGAAAATCAATAATTTTTATCATATGAGGTTCTTAACAAAACCAGCAAAACGCAGCTATTTCAAACAAATCAAAATTTAGATATGTACGGAATTGTTTGCATCAGCTCAATCATTGAAAAAATGTAAATGGAACAAAAAAGTATTGGTGATCTAATTGTTTATGAAATTGGTCACTTCTAATAAACAGAACCGGTATTTTAAAGCTCAATAAATGAAAGGAAGAGAGTTTCTTACGTCAAAAAATATTACTGATAAACATAATTGGACTGATTCAATAATTGGTAGTATGTGTATGGAAGAAAATCCGATGTCGAAGGAATACAGTGTAAAAGTTAAAATTACAACTATGACTCTAGTTGGATAACACTACTTAGTGTCCAAAATTGTTTGTATGGAATATGAATGAGATAATAAAAAAATTAAAGATCGATGGAAGATATTAGTTCACAGAAAGCTCAAAAACAGAGAATCTCAAAAAATATCTTCATGTGCCTATTTGTTGCAGCCCTTACCCAATTGAGAGAACTTGTTTCACACTAACAACAGAGTTCCCACAATATCAGATGCAATGGTACTTATATCAAGCTCTATATCTGGTAGAACGTTGCCTGAGCCGACTTGCTCTGTAACAAGATTGAAACTCAAAGAAAATGACATATCTTTTGTTTTCATCAAGAAATCAAAGCGAGAATAAAATTGAAATTTGGTATGCAGACTGAGCATAGAAATACACATAGAGTATTTCAAAGAAATTCTTCAAATTTTCTGAAATCTACTATAAAATTATTAATTCCGAACAGTTAATTTATCAGCTGCCTCGTTTTAACTCTTCCGTGCGTCATTAAAACTTTTACCATCATGATTTCACTCATAATGAACAACTCAACTCTGAACAGAAATTCTATAAACTATTTTTATGTGTTAAATATAAAAATTAATTCATACATTGAATAATATGCCGCTATATTTTTTATCGAAATTCCACCCCATTCATATGCGCCACCATAATAATTATTCTATATCTAGTCACAATAAAAATGCAATCTGTCAATGTGTATGCAGTCTCATGAAAAGCTAACACAATGGGGTAGTTTTATATATATTTAGTAAGCAGTGGCGTGCCGTCATGTGCCGTCCAACAATACAGTGATACAAAACATACAAAATGTACATACAAGGATTGCCCCCAAAGCTACAAGTATTATTATAGCTCATACAGCTTATTATAAAGAAAACAATGTAAGAAAAAGAAAATTTGTTGAAGCAGCCCTTATTTTGTGAAATGAAAACATTATCAACCAACCAAGCTATTTCTTCGATTACTCATTGTGCAGTATTGTGCAGTTGGTGGTGGGTGCGTGAATCTGGCATCCCCACGAAATATATCGAGTTAAGACTCTCCGGATAATTGGTGCCCAATTAGTGACAATTAGTGCATAACATTTTACATTAAATTTTACATTGATTTTGGGGAAACATTTAAATATTTTGAGGGCCAAATGTAAAATTGATTTTTTTTTCTACATTACTATAATAACTATAATCATATATTTTTGTAGGAGTGAAACCATTTTAATGTTGTGAAAATTTTGAAATAATGGTTTCACCCCTACAAAAACATATAAATATGTTCACTAATGTCACTCCTATTTCCAATGTAGAGTTTGTTTTACAATTATTGTTCCTCAAAAAAATTAAACATTTCCCGAAAATTAACATTATAAACCCATAAAAGACACTTTATCCCATTAAAACAATTGTAAATACAAAATATTGCAACCTTGATGTCATATTCATGAATTACGTTTTATTACGAAGTGATTTACTGCTATCAAAACTATTTTGGGTACTCCCTCCCCCCCCCCCCCCCCCCCATTACTAAATTCCAAAATTTTGATTCAAGAATATTTCCCTTACAAAAAAGAATATGGATAAAATTAAAATGTTATCCTTTATTCAAATATGCAAACTGATTGTAATTATCTTGCCCCGTTAGCCAACAAATAAATCAAACGTATTGCAAAATACCCCAAAATCACCATTTGCGCCCCATGGGAGGTTGTTGGCCCAAATGGCAGATGTCAAACAAGTGTAAGTGTAAGGTGCGTAGTGCTGGCTCATGGTCTAAAGCAGGGGTTGTTAACCTGCGGCTCCTTGGTGGTTCTTGAATGGCTCTTAAATTGTTGAAATTCTAAAAAAAACGCCCTGCGGGGCAACAATTGGAAGGTTATTTGATTCAGTTTGTTCATGAGTCCCAGAATCACTTTTAAATTGTTGAAATTCTTTTAAAAAAACGCCCTGCGGGGCATCAACTCAAAGAAAATCTTTTACGTTTCAATCTTTTCTTTTCTCTGACGAAATGTGTGTGTAGATCAGCAGTTCTATATGAATCAAATTTGGTTTTTCACGGAACTCAAGGAAAATCTTTTCTTGTTGGTATTTATTCACATCTACCTATCTGAGGTTAACAGCGAAAAACATATTTCACATATATTTATTTATATATACGTCCAGGTACAATTTAGTGATGTAATTACACGAATATTGATGTTAAAGTAAATCTAACCTCATTTGAAACATTAACTAAGGTATGTTGTGTGGTAGTGTGCGCACTGTACGACTTGGCTGAGTGGAGCGACTGCTCCCCTAGATATGACGCTAAAACATAATATAAATAGTTTTTTGGATTAAATGCATCAAAAGTATATTTAAAATATATAAAAATTTTAAAAAAAATCCATTAGGTTGTAATTTACCTACACAGTTTTTACATTCATTAGAATTTGTTATTAAATATTTTATGCTGCTAGTTTTTGACACTTAATTGGTGTCTTCGCCTCGCTATCAGTTGCTTGTAGATTAGAAGTACTCGTAAGATAGGTCTACAGTGTCGTCAGTAAACCTGTAATTGACCTGATTACAAGGAAAAATTGTGCATGTAGGTAAGCCATAAACATTTTTTCCTTTTAATCAGGTCAAGCAACGTAAATGCCGATAATAATGCCTGGACTCGTAGTAGTTGGGTTGTAGAAATACTTGAGTGAGTAGGACAAAGGGAAGTTTTGTTCAGTTTAATCTCTGTACAAGTGTTGTAGTTAGTAATGATGATGTGGTGGTGGACATGCCTGCTGTTGATCATACAGCTGTCCAAGGCTGAAGATCCATCAGGTAAGATGAAGTTGGAGTTTGTATTATTTTTGTAATCAATCTTCTTCTATACTTCTTCTGTACGCTCAGTGTATCGCGTTGATGAGCGAGCACGGGTTCATGCAAATTCGCGTACCGGAAATGCGTACACAACGCACAGAAAACATATACATCCATATTGAATTGAATGTGATCCCCTCAATCAATATAAAAGTATATGCTTTTCATCGAAACTTGACAATAACATTTAAGCACCCTAAAGCAGATCAGATTCAATTCAATTGGCACTGGAAAACATTCATTTCGATACTTCATTTCTGACATATTAAACATGTCAATAAGTTTATACGTTCTTAACTGATTGGGATGAAAATGTGTAAAATAAGAGACAATGTTGGTCTTAATGATCATGCAATATATGAGTTTGATCAGATTTATCGAAGACCATTTTTATTTTTCAACCTATCAGGAGATGTTTATTTAAATTTTAACCAATTAATGGATTTCAAAATAATTAGAGTCTGTAAACAGAAAAGGTTGTCTCTAAATGTGTGCAAAATTTCAGATCGATCGGTGAAATGGTGCGACTTCTATTGCTCCAGATAGCAGCAAAAAAATCAGAGGTCCGTGCCAAAAGAGTCAATAGGAGTCGCTCGCTTCACTCGCTCAATAAATTGGCATATTTTATTCCTGTATACCAGAAAACTTTCAATATGAAAGGTTATAATTAAATGAATGATTAATTTGCTTTCTGATTTAAATTAAAATTCCGATTCTGAATTCTAATTTATCTGATCTCCTTTGCTTTCGTGTCAGTTGACGCGACCAACGGCAGTATCGGTTGCTATCAAACTACTCGGGCTAATATGTGGAACACAATGTTTTTCGTGGAAGCCAACACGCCTCCGGTGTGCATCAAGCTCTGCACAGGGCACTTGTTCGCAGGCTTGGAATACGGGTGAGATATTAGGGGCTCCCGTTTTCTCAGCTGCAACCGGTCGTGGCCGACCGAAGTAAAATCGTACAAGAATGGTCCGGTTTTCTTCGCCCGCTGCGATCGGCCAGTGTGATCATGTATGTTTGATCTCTTACAGCTTGTATTGCTACTGTGGAGGCGATCTGCCCAACACGATCCTCCCCCGCGCCAGATGTGATGTGAAATATGTAGAGGGCTTATCAAAAAGTTCCAGGGCTGTGTGAATTGCGCGGGAATGGAGCGTTGGAGAGCAGTGCGGTTGGCAGCATTGTTTAGCATGAC
This sequence comes from Leuctra nigra, assembly GCA_934045905.1. Taxonomy (NCBI): domain Eukaryota; kingdom Metazoa; phylum Arthropoda; class Insecta; order Plecoptera; family Leuctridae; genus Leuctra; species Leuctra nigra. Next base: position 33,231,926 of record OW203765.1, read on the forward strand.
TCTTCCTGAGCACAACTGTTTTGATAACCTTTTTTATTGTGAAGTTACAGCTGTTAAGGTGAAACAAGATTTTTGTGTTTGGCGAATTTTTGATAATTTGCGAAATTGATCGGAAAGAAGGTCTCTTCAGAGGGTCTCTTTAGTTTTGGGGATTTTGGTGACGTCTCTTCTCCGGTAATGTCACGTTTCAAAAAGTTTTCATCGTCATTTGCCATTCAAAAAAATACTGACTAACCATGTCAACAAATTTTTAACTGAAAAGTTGCAGATGAGATGATTGGCTGAAAGAGTGTTCCGAGACTTTTGACCAAAGAAAACAAACACTGAGCTTTGGTGAGTCAGCAACTTCTTGAAATGGCAAAATGACGATTAATTTTTTTTGAAACGTCATTACTGGAGACGGGACGTCCCCAAAACCCCAAAAACTAAAGAGACCCTCTGAAGAGACCTTCTTTCTGATCAATTTCGCAAATTATCAAAAATTCGCCAAACACAAAAATCTTGTTTCACCATAACAGCTGTAACTTAACATTAAAGAAGGTTATGGGAATCTGAAAAAAAAAGTTGTGCTCAGGAAGAGTCATGCTAAACAATGCTGCCAACGCACCGTTCTCCTACGCTCCATTCCCGCGCAATTCATACAGTCCTGGAACTTTTTGATCAGCCCGTACTATGTTTGATCTCTGCCAGCTTGTATTGCTACTGTGGAGGCGAACTGCCCGAAACAATCCTGCCCGCGCCAGTTGTGATAAGGAATGTCCGGGCAACTCGAATGTCACCTGTGGCGGATACGAGATTATGGATGTCTTCAATGTGCCGGCAAAACCTAAAGGTATAACGAAAGAAACTACTTAAATAGATAATATGAATAAATACCAAAATCCGAACTGAAAAGAACAGCTGAAAAAAGAAATAAGCATATTAATCAAGACGTTCAATCAAAATATTCATTCAAAACCAATTTTGACTTGGTGTATAGTTTTTTAATGCATCACAGGGATCTTGGCTGGTTAACACAAGGATTTTTTGCGGCGATATAAGATACATAGAAAATATGAAAATAAAATTTCCGTTACAGCTAGCATAACACATCTTTACTATTATTTATATTTTTGCTTTCTATGTAATTCATTCTATCCAAATTTTTGATCCCCCCAGCCGGTGGCCTCCCTGCGACTGCGGCTGCTGCAATATCGCTGTTACGCCAATGAAATGAATGCGTCTTGCACTCTGTTGTTGTTTAAAGGCCCTCCTGCAATCGCAGAATATGTCGCTTGTTACAAAAGCCTTTTCTTCAAACCTGGATCTTACCCGTTCTATGATCAAATCTACGTGGATAGCCAGTCACCGCAGCTCTGTCCAGACTACTGCTACAACCACGTTAAGTATTACGAATACGCAGCCCTTCGCAATCTTGGGTAAGTTACTATTAATAGTTATGAAATTAAGTTACTAATTACTTGGGTTAAAATGCACTGATACTAGGAAAACGCTCTGTGTACCGCGTTGATGAGCGAGCACGGATACGCGCAACACCTCGAACCGAAATTCTGTCTATCGAAAATGTCATTAAAGGACAATAATTCTTGAGTTTCGTCACAGACTTGTTTAAAAATCTCCAAAACGTCCTAAAATATTGGTCCCAATAACAATGCAAAGTTTTAAGTTGATCGATTGTACCTTTATGATTGAACGGTTCCTTGTTAATATTAAAAAATCACAGGATCTCGTCCAAAAAATATACCTGGGATCACTCATATGATATTAGTGTGTATACACAATAGGCAGCCTGCGTGAGAAAAGGTTGCCATAGCAACGAATACAAAAGTATAGGGAATAAACAAATCTGACAGCGGCAATCCAAATCTCATATTTAGAGTGATTACTTGTGAAAGAAAGATATTTAATTAAGTACAAGCTAATAATAATACGCAATATTTATCCATACACATGTTCAAGTTAAATATTCATCTGATAACTATGATTTATAGCTATTATTTATAGCTTTGACACATTTCCCCTACCAGAGCAGCCTCCATTTTTCTACCACTATGACGTCACGAGCAGGATTCCTATATCAGATCGATCTGTTGAACGGTCATTATTAGTTTCATATGGGTTTTATAGTTTCTGCTCTAACTACCTTGGAACTGAGCATCGAAGTTGCCGTGATCAAACATTTTCGAGAAATTTGATAGCCAACACGCAAAATGTCCGTTAAATGTTAATTAATTTTGGATTTTAACACAGATTAGTCTGAAAATTTTCAGAAATACAGATAATGTTGGCCCCAATGACCATACAAAGTTTTAAGTTGATCGGTCAAAAGGTTCTAGTTTAAATAAAAACACATGAAATATTGTTTAAATTTTAATGGGAGGATTTGGCTGAAACTTTGTAAGATTGGGGACAATGTTGGTCGTAATAACTTGTCAAAATTTCAAATTGATCGGACCAACCAAACGAAAGATAATATCAGGGACCGCATAGATTACGTTAGTGTATGTGCAAAATTTCAGATCGATAGGTTGTGCGGTTTGACCTGGGCAGTGCAGAAAAAAAAACACAGAGAAAGTGCCATAACGAGTAACGTGGTGACTCTCGCTCTACGCTCGCTCAATAAAGTCCATGAATCTTGAATGATATTTTAAAGAAATTATCACTGCTCCTTGGACGCATGCCATCAGATTGTCTACCTCCATTCCCATGGTATATTATAGAGCAGCAACTTTCACACTCATATTCATTCGCATGCAATACGTAGGCTCGCTTATCAACGCGTTACACGGAGCGTTTCTTAGTGATATAATAGGTACACTCGGTCAAACAAAAATTGAACGTTGACCAAATTTGAATGACGCTGCTGGCCATGTCCCATAACCAATCAAAGCTTGTTATTATCATTGAAATCTGAGGTTACCTACTAGAGTGAGACAATGAGATCGCTTAGACTGATTCTGATGGTGCGATCTTACATTTATCATCCTCAGATTTATTGAACGTTCAATTTTTGTTTGGCCAAGTGTACCTATACATAAAATTACTTTGTACAACATTGATGTCAATTAAAGAAACAATATATACAATACAAAGAAGTACACCTCACTCGTGTCCCACTTTCCTCTACAAAACTGCATTTTCCTATTTTAAGATTCAGTAGGGCGAAAATGCCACTGGATGCTTGGTGTCAATTCAATTCAATTTAATAGGTACAACAGTTACACATTTTACTAACATAAATAAAAAAACACCCACATAGGCCTAAGCCGGTGTGTGGGAGAGGGGTTTGATCGTTTAATACAATTTAAAATTCAAGATAACGTGAGTACAGTAGGTTTCAAATATTCAAATTTGCAATAACATAATTTTACAGAAGTTAAATATATTTAATAATTGTAGCTTAGTATTAATAATAATAGTAATAATTGGTAAAATAATCAATACCAAATATTAGTAAAAAAAGAAAATGGCTGTCATTGTGTGATTGTGTCTAAATTAAAATTTTTGTCTATAAATTAAATTTCAGATTACTGGAGTAGAAATATGATGAATGTCTATCTAAGCTTGTTTCCCAATGACAGTGAGGTAATTGTTTGATCCAGATATTGATACACTTTTTAAAGATTTTAACATTTGTTATTGTCTTTAGGGAATTTGGTAATGAGTAAAAAAATTTAGGGCCAAGGTAATTGCCTTGTCTTTGTCCTAAGGACGTGTTTTTTCTTGGTATGTCTAAATTTTGTGATGATGCGGTCCTTGTCGAGTGTTGGTGATTTGACGTTTTAGAATTAACAAATGTAGTATATGTATGCAGAAGTAATTTTTTTATAAGTGTATAGATCTAATTGAGAGAATGTTTGAATATAATTTTAAGAATTGATTTTTGTATAGTATTTAATGGTTTAATGAATGTTGTGGCCGCACTACCCCAAGATATGATTGAATATTGAATGTGCGATTGAACACGTGCGTAGTAGACTGCCTTTAAGTTATATACTTTTAATATTGGTTTAAGTCTAATCAATTTATATACTATTTGTCTTAACGATTTTAATAGCTCAACAATGTGTGGCTTCCATTTTAGTTGCTCGCCAATAATAATTCCAAGATACTTTGTTTGTGATACTCTTTGAATTTTGTAGCAAGGACAAGAATGGTTTGTGACATTACAGTTTTGATCATGCATTTGCAGTTGTGCTTGAAAATTATTTATGCGTAATTTATTGTTAGAAAAAGTAATGAATACGGTTTTGGCTAGATTGAGACTTAGCAGATTTTCGTTTAACCATGCATGCACTTTCTTAAGACCTATTTCTGCCTTACTAAGAGCTTTGTCAAATAAATCGTCAGTAAATATAAGTATTGTGTCGTCTGCATAGGATATCAGCTTTCCTCCAGTGTGAAGGTTGCAAAGGTCATTAATATACACAAGAAACACAAGAAACTTGTTGGTCAGCTCATCTCTTTGATATTCACATTCTTGCCTTGAAGAAGGTGGTGGATACTACAGTTAGGCTGTGTGAGAGTGTGTGCACTTTACGGCTTGGCTGAGTGGAGCGACCACTCCACTATATAGATAAAGACAATAAAGAGAACAACAAACTACCTAAGTATATTCTTCCAGGTGCTTCTGCGGACATGATCAACTAGGTGACGTAGTCGTCAGCCCGGACCAATGCAACTCATCTGACGAAACAGTCGCTGGTTTATACAAATTAAAAACTTAAGACAACGTGAAGTTAGTGATTCACGTAAGATAAATAAAAATACCAGCCAAGTCTCTTCAACTAAAAAAAATATGAAATCTAAAAATTCTGCACTGAAAAGTAGTGATATCAAAAAATTAGCCAAGTCAAAACTTTATTTGAAAATCAAAAAATACTTGGCGCATCGTGTACTTAAATAGCTTGGAAGTATAAGCCAATTATAAATTATACATGAAATATACATATACATAGTATACCTATAATGCCCTAAAAAAAAACGATGCGCCAAGTATTTTTTGATTTTCAAATAAAGTTTTGACTTGGCTAATTTTTTGATATCACTACTTTTCAGTGCAGAATTTTTAGATTTCATATTTTTTTTTAGTTGAAGAGACTTGGCTGGTATTTTTACACGAAGTGTTTTTTATGGGGATATCACTCCTTTTTTTAGTTTATTCTAACAACTTGTGACACATATGAAATGAACAATTACTAAATTCTTTTAAAAAATCATCACCCTTTACAATTTCGTTACCACTAATGAATAGCAGCGCAAGGTCCTAAATAATTGCTTTAAATGATCTTTCACGAAGAATGGCAAAGGTTTCATTCCAATCAGTCAACCCAGTTCCGAGATATGGAAACACTTCGGTTTTCAAAATGGCTGCTGAACTTTCTGCAATGCCACATAGAATTTATTTCTATAAATGATGTGTATCATTTTAAGCTTTCTGAATATGTATTTATTGTATAGGAGGGAATTATAATAATTTATACATTTGAATGACGTCATTTCCGGTCTCATAAATAGGAAAATTCTATTTGTACTGTTCATATTCCATAGAGATGGCCATCCGAATCGTTTGGCGCTAGTTACATACCGATTTGTCTACCAGTTTTTGAGATATGACGTTACTTCCGGTTTAAAAATGGCGGCTGAAATCTCTGACCCCTTGAAGTATATTTGAAACATGATTATAATTTTATAAGCTGTCTCAAATAGTATATTTATTGCATCAAAATAAAAATTTGTGAGATTATTAAAATGTGTGACGTCATTTCCGGTTTAGGTATGAGAAACTGCAAATATTATTGATGATAATACATAAAGTTGACCGTCTAAATTGTTTTGCGCTGGTTTCGTTGAAATCTATTTAGCCGTTATTGAGATATGATGTCACTTCCGGTTTCAAAATGGCGGCTTCCGGTTGGTTTTATAACAAGTCACATGAGACGTCAAAAGTACATACGTTACATAAATATCAAAATAATCGGATCAATCTTTGTTGCCAAAAAGCCAATCGATGTATTTCAAATTTCATTACGTCATTTCCGGTTTCTTTAACATAATGTTTAGTCTTTTGCTACCTATCATGCATATAGATGACCGTCTGGATCGTTTGGCGCAATTTTCGTTCCAATCGGTCCAGCCGTTGACGAGATATGACGTCACTTCCGGTTTCAAAATGGCGGCATAAAACCAGTTATAGCAAAAGGCACCTCAGACGCCAAAAGTGCATATGTGGTAAAAATTTAAATCAATCGGTTCAGCCGTTTATGCTGTGGCCTGTTTACCATAGTTTAGCTCCACCCTACTACTACTACTGAGATTATTATGAAAACCGCCCTAAAACACTGTTTTCACGGCCCTCTAGCGCGCAAAGGGCGTAACCTATTGTTCCCAAATTTGGTATATGTTGTAGGGTGGGCCATAGCTCGAAATTAAGATATATCGCAACAATGTGAGATTTTCCAATTTTAAGATCCAGTAGGCCGAAAATGCCACTTTGATGCTTACAGTAAAAGTGGGTTTGCTCCAGCATTTTTAAATGAGTGTGTGCGCGCGCCGTACGACTTGGCTGGCGTGGAGCGACCGCTCCACTAGATCCCCATAAAAAACACTCCGTGTAAAAATACCAGCCAAGTCTCTTAAACAAAAAAAAATCTAAAAGTTCTGCACTGAAAAGTAGTGATATCAATTGGCCAAGTCAAAACTTTTCAAAAAATACTTGGCGCATCGTGCATATAAATAGTATGGAAGTAGGCCGAAAATCAATTTACTCATCTATACTTAAGTATATCTATAATGCACTAAAAAAATGATGCGCCAAGTATTTTTTGAAAAGTTTTGACTTGGCCAACTTTTTGATATCACTACTTTTCAGTGCTGAATTTTTAGATTTCTTTTTTTTTGTTTAAGAGACTTGGCTGGTATTTTTACACGGAGTGTTTTTTATGGGGATATCACTCCTTCTTTCAGTTTATTCTTACAACTTGTAACATATTGTGGCACCAAATACTATAACTCCTTTAAAATACGCATTTGTAATTTGGTTGCTAAGACTGTTGTACTTGTTATAGTATATGCTATAAATAATATGCTATGAAGTATATCGAAAGTTTCGTTCCAATCGGTCCAGCCGTTCTCGAGTTACGGCGTCACTTCCGGTTTTCAAAATGGCGGCTGACATTACTGCCACCTAGTACCGTCACTACGGTACTCTTACGGCACTTTCTCTGTCTGTTTTGTTTGTTATTTGTTTTTTTTGCTTGTACTGCCCAGGTCAAATCGCACAAAAAATCGATCTGAAATTTTGTTTTCTAAGCGGTCCCTGGGATAGTTTTTGAACGGGATTGGTTCATTTTTTTATTATCTTTCGACTGGTTGGTCCGATCAATTTGAAATTTTTCTAAGTCATTGCAACCAACATTGTCCCAAACTTACAAAGTTTCAGCCAAATCCTAACATGGGTTAAAATTTAAAACCGTCTAGGTATCTTGTGAATTTTTAAATTTCACCTAGAACCGTTTGACAGCTCAACTTAAAACTTTGTATGGTCATTTGGACCAAAGATTTAGGTATTTTTGACAATTTTCAAACTAATATGACGTTATCCTCAAAAGTTATTGTCATTTTAAGAATATTTTGTTCTATAATCTTTAAATATTTGCAAATTTATTCCAATAATTTCAATTATTATATCAGTGCAATCTTGATGCTTCAGGTCCAATGCCTGTAGAGCAGAGACTTGCAAACTCATATCAAATAGGGATCAATACGAAGGCTCGCTTATAAACGCGGTACACAGAGCGTTTTACTAGTAATATTTCCAGATCAAACTCAAACTTAGCCCCAATGCTTGCTACAGGAGATTTTACGCGCCTGTTCAAGGACGCGTCCAAGTGCTCTTGAACATTAACCCGGAGCTGTCAGCTCACTTATCAAAAGAGTGTTTTTAGTTATGTATCTGCTCTAAAGTATGTAGATTTTCGCCATGCCTATTGAGACAAAATGCCTTGCCCAGTGAACAATCGCTATTCATCTATTGCCAACGTATCACGCTCCTGACAATCCTATTCCTAACAAGTGCATTGTCGTTTTTGATGATCTCTGTGATCTTACATTCTCCTCTGTTGTTGCCAATGTTTCGTGGAATAAGGAATTGGGAGAACATTAAAACTCAATCTTCTACCTGTAGGTAAGTTTGGGTGCATTAACTTAGCCCAGCCACAAAATGATATCAAAAAACGAAAAAGATAGTCGTTTTGTGCTCGTTTTGTGCTGAAATGTGCCGTAAAAAAATCGTTTTGAGCTGTCACCGTTTTGAGTGAATGTTAATTTTTAAGTGGCTGGGCTAAGTTAATGCAATATCAAGCAAAAAAATAAAAACTTCGTATTAGTTAATTTCTTGCACTGTCCGAATTGTGCTCGTTTTGTGCTGATTTGTGCCGTTGAGAAATCGTTTTGAGCTCATACCGTTTCAAAGTTATCGCCCGTTTTAAATGGCTGGGCTAAGTTAATGCTAGCCCAGCCACATTCAAATAATCAAACCAAAATAGGCATGCGTTTTGTGCTCGTTTTGTGCTGATTTGTGCCGTTGAGTAATCGTTTTGAGCTCATCCCGTTCCAAAGTTATCGCCCGTTTTTAAGGGCTGGTCTAGGTTTACAGTTCGAAAACGTCCATAGCTTATTATTTTCGAAAGATATCGCCCGTTTTGAGTGGCTGGGGCCCGTTTACACTTTGCAGTAGTAAATCGTTTTGAGCATCAAGTTCAAAATAGGTATGTCACCCGTTTTAGAATATAGTCCCGCAGATTGGACTAACATTTCGGCGTTTGGTGATAGAAGCATGGATTTTGGACTATTTGTTCAGAAAAATTGACAGACGCCCTATCGAAATATTGACTCGTTTGGGGGTGGCAGGAGTGCAAACTTTAGAGGCTGAAAATGGCTAAAACATATGATTACTTTTAAACATACATATAATGTATAATACAAAATATATAAAAATATATGTAAATATATATAATGTATATGTATAATACATATACATGTAACATATAATGTAATATTGGATTTGGAAATTTTTATTCAGAGCTGCCAACATGACTGACTTTTATCAAATCAAATCAAATGTACCATATCTTGGAAAGGCAGGGTCCATAGACGATATCACAGTAATTCAACTTGGATATTATTAGTGCCTCAACGATTTTAGTTTTAGATGATCTTGTAAGGATTTGTTTGTATCTTTGCATTGTGCGTAATTTGAAGTAATTGCCTTGCTTTTTGCGCTCTGAATATGATCTGAGTAAGTCATATTGCTATCAATGATCAATCCTAAATTCCTGGAATTGTCTGAAATGGGAATTGTGCAACCATTTTAATGAATATTAGGAAAACGCTCAGTGAAATGCGTTGATGAGCGAGCACGGGAACGTGCAAATTCTTGAACCGGAAATGCGTTCACAACGCACAGAAAACATATACATCCATATTAAATTGAAATATGAGCCACTCAATCAACATAAAAGTATATACTTTTCATCGAAACATGAAAATAGCATCTAATCACCTTGGTACATAATGGCAAATCAGATCCATGTGGCACTGGAAAACATTCATTTCGATACTTCATATCTGACAGCTATTATAAATGTCAATAAGTTCATACGCTCTTAAGGGGGTTCCAGGGTTACGGCATAGGAATGAGAATTTGCTGTAATTCACACCAAATATTAGTGAAACCATATTACATACAACTAGCAAAAAATATTTGCCCCTTACGGTATCATATAATTAGATATTCTTGATTGAAAATCACTTTTTCCCCCATAAGATAACACAGGGAGACATGAAATCGTCCCGGAAAATTGGCCTTAAATTGCTCCTAAAACCGCAAGAGGAATGACAAATTATTGAAAATAGCCTCAAATTAAAGATAATAATTTTTAGAATTAGACTGCCGTTTGAAAATATGGGGTCACGGGCCAAATAAGAAAGAAAATGTGTACAATGTGTGAAATTTACCATAAATCTGGCAACATTGCACTACAAATATGAATTATTTTGGGAGAGTTTAATTGACGAATGTAGATCTCCTCCCCCCACTACGTCATAAAACAAAAGTGAATGTTTGGTCACTGACAGCTAACAACTGTCAGTTACCAGCTAACAGCTGTTACTTACAGAATTTAACAGTTTTACAATCTACAAATTGCCATTAATATTAGCAATGCTTTAAACTATCTACTTGAATCTTGTTCAGTCTCAATTAACTTATCATAAGAGAGGAAGGACCTTTTTAAGTTGACGAAACAATCCAGTGACAGAAGCCATTAAAATGTAAAACGCTTTGGCAACATACCTGACAAAATATAATTTGTTTCGTTATACCACTGTAATATTTGTCCAGCATATCATCAAACATGATTTATATTAGTTTAAATATATTGATTATACTATTTCAAGGGCTAAATTAAACTATTTAACACGTGTGAGCTAAATAATTTGATCTTTTTGAATTTCATTTGTTTGAATGAAAAGTTGTTATTTTTCTAATCACCCTGGAGTTACCATGGTAATACCTTTGTTTTTCATAAGGCAACGCCCACCTTCATTGGTCAATTGGAACTTCAATTAAAAACATATAATTGGAGCGTACGGTAAGATATAATTGTTTTATGATGTTGTTTGAGGTATTATTTCATCAGAGATTTGTATGAATTACGGCGAATTCTAAGCACCTTGGCTGGAGCAGTGGGACCACTTTAACTGATTGGGATGAAAATTTGTAAAATAAGAGACAATGTTGGTCTTAATGACCATGCAAAATATGAGTTTGATCACATTTATCGAAGACCATTTTAATTTTTCAGCCTATCAGGAGATAATTATTTAAATTTTGACCAATGAATGGATTTCAAAAAATAGGGTCTGCAAACAGAGAATGTTGATTTACATGTGTGCAAAATTTCAGATCGATCGGTGAAACGGTGCGACCTGTGCATCGGTTAATAGCAGAAAAGAAGATGTCCGTGCCAAAAGAGCCAAAAGGAAGCATTTCTTTAACAACTCGAACCAAACAAGACAATTGTCTCAAAACTTAATTCATTATTGGTCTCTAAATGAGATTTTCAGCTGTTTTTGCTTGAATCAGAAATACAGTTTGGCAAGCTCAACAATACTATTTTACGATTACAACAATTTTAAATACAATTTTTTTAATTAATAGGTATTCACTAAGAATTGTAGAAAGTAGAAGCAAAATAGTGTATTCTATTTCTGGGAGAAAATTGTTCGGTCAAATTTTCAAAATTGTGGAAACGATATCTTTCAGGCAGCTTCCTCTTAAATAAAAATAAATTAAGTTATACATGGCGGATTACTTTAAAGCAGTTTGGCGCCCTGTGCCAAAACAATAAATGGCGACCCCCCACCCCCTTCATTTCAGAAATACAATGAGGCAAATTGAAGTTTGCAAACGCAAACAATAGGGGGTCTGGTGGGAGACCCCCCCCCCCCCCCTAGTACAATGCGTAAATGTGGCGTATAGCCCCGGAAAATTTTGGATTTCTAGATTACATTTGGTCTCTTTTTGAGTACCAAAATGTACCTATAGTTTGGATACAATATTGAACACATATTTTTAAATTTAGGACTGTAATACTGTACAGAAAAAAACACTCCGTGTAAAAAAGGCAGCCAAGTCTATTTACTTTAAAAAAATTCAATACCGAAAAGGAGTGACATCAAAAAAGGAGCCAAGTCAATGACATTTCCAAATATTTAATCGTATTTTTGAAATAAAAGAATAAACACCGAGAAATACTTTACAAAAGGACTTACCGCATCGTTTTTTTAAAGACATCATTCTATCCTAAAAGGGGGAAAGAAATTTACAAGTAGGAACATTTTCCTCTTTCTAAAAGAGCCAGAATCTATAATTCAAGCTCCTTTTAGTAATAGCTATTTTATAGTTTTGTCAATGGCGATAGAAGAAAGATTTCATGCTGTAATAGCTAAATAATATAGGGATGGAAGAATTAAATAACAATTGGAAGTGGGCTCATACATATTCTTGCAGTACTGTAAATATGGTGATATTAGAAGGGTATTTTCATAATTTGATCTTGACTGAAGGAAATCATGAAATGTTGTCAAATAATGACTATCTATGGAACACTATTATATATTTTGAAGTGTCAAGTGTATAAAGTTAAATTTTTTAATAGAAATTTAAATTTAGGACTGTAATACTGTATATTCATTGCTAAAACAACCTATGACATTAAAATATCAACATGACATGATAATGAAAACAATAATATTTTTACTTTAGGTATACACCATCAATATTACACATTTTGACACCCCTCCAGGTTCCCTTTAGGCACTCCCTCGAGCTTGGCGACCTGTGCGGGGACACTGGTCGCACACCCCTAAAACCGGTCCTAAATGTTTGCCTAAACTAATTTACAATTTTTTACCTGCTGTAGAGTGGAAAAAAACCAACACCTTTTTTTCACTAAATAAAGATTATTATTATTTTAAATAACTGTTAGAATCACGTCAGTTAGCTCTCCTGATAGGTAGCGACAATGTGTATTTAAAGTTGCAATATTATCCTGAAATGTTCCAACTCCCAAACAATTCCATTAATTACCATTAAGTTCCATTAATTATTATCTTAATATACCTATGGGCAGTCGATTATGGCTAGTCGGTTGCGGGAAAGAAGGCCCATGATATAGATTATTGATGTTTTGTTCATCTCCTGACACAATATATTGTAAACAGGAACTGATCAAATAAAAATAATATACCTACCATTGATCATCGTTAGTAACAATTATTTTTATTGAAATTACGAAATTAGATTTGAGTATAACCTCGCTTGATTCAAAACTATATGTAGTTTTGGTTTGATTAAATTTTAATGTGGCCCGTTTTTAATAGCTGAGTTAAGATAATAGTTACTATCCCAGCCGTTTAAAACGGCGATAACTTTGGAACGGGATGAGCTCAAAACGATTACTCAACGGCACAAATCAGCACAAAACGAGCACAAAACGCATGCCTATTTTTGTTTGTATATTTGAATGTGGCTGGGCTAGCATTAACTTAGCCCAGCCATTTAAAACGGGCGATAACTTTGGAACGGGATGAGCTCAAAACGATTACTCAACGGCACAAATCAGCACAAAACGAGCACAAAACGCATGCCCATTTTGGTTTGATTATTTGAATGTGGCTGGGCTAGCATTAACTTAGCCCAGCCATTTAAAACGGGCGATAACTTTGGAACGGGATGAGCTCAAAACGATTACTCAACGGCACAAATCAGCACAAAACGAGCACAAAACGCATGCCTATTTTGGTTTGATTATTTGAATGTGGCTGGGATAGCATTAACTTAGCCCAGCCATTTAAAACGGGCGATAACTTTGGAACGGGATGAGCTCAAAACGATTACTCAACGGAACAAATCAGCACAAAACGAGCACAAAACGCATGCCTATTTTGGTTTGATTATTTGAATGTGGCTGGGCTAGCATTAACTTAGCCCAGCCATTTAAAACGGGCGATAACTTTGGAACGGGATGAGCTCAAAACGATTACTCAACGGCACAAATCAGCACAAAACGAGCACAAAACGCATGCCTATTTTGGTTTGATTATTTGAATGTGGCTGGGCTAGCATTAACTTCGCCCAGCCATTTAAAACGGGCGATAACTTTGGAACGGGATGAGCTCAAAACGATTACTCAACGGCACAAATCAGCACAAAACGAGCACAATTCGGACAGTGCAAGAAAATTAACTTATACGAAGTTTTTATTTTTTTGCTTGATTTTGCATTAACTTAGCCCAGCCACCTTAAAAATTAACATTCACTCAAAACGGTGACAGCTCAAAACGATTTTTTTACGGCACATTTCAGCACAAAACGAGCACAAAACGACTATCTTTTTCGTTTTTTGATATCATTTTGTGGCTGGGCTAAGTTAATGCACCCGGTAAGTTTGCTAATCCAACTTGAATCCAACCTGGCATCTGATGATGATGATGATGATGATGATGATGATGATGATGATGATGATGATGATGAGACAAGTCACTTGCTCTTTGTGAAATTTCTGAATGATAATCAGGCAGTATAGCAGCAATCTACGATATGTGTACTATCTCTAGTTTTGGCCAACACGTGCGTGACATCTATTCGCCCCGTGGCCAACATGCGTGCCACCTACGAATACCGTTCCGAGAAGATGTCATCATGGATCGACCTGTTGCACATCTGCCAGACCACCGTCTGCGTCAACTGCCACATGATCTCGGACTACAGCGAACTTGTTGAGTCAGAGAAACAACTCTGCGACGGAGGCGTTGTGCCCTACAACATCATGCAGACAGATGACACGGCCTTCGATGACCATGACATGTTAGTCAAAAGACAAGTAATGGAGGTAATGTTAAACGCCAAGAATTGTATTTTGTCTCCCATTTTGTCTCCAATCGTATCCAAAAAAGTGTCTGCGACAAGCGGCAAAATCGCTAACGCTTGCACCCCCTTTTAAGAGGTCTGGGGAAGCAAACGGTAAACGACTGTTCTTCGAAGTGATTTTCTTAAATTTTGTCTTCCCACTAAATAATTTCAAAAAATAAGATAGTTGAGACACTCAAAAGACACTTTGAGATCGTACCAAAGGTCATAATGAACTCCAGTGTGCGGCATTATTTATATATTAGGCTGTAATGGGTCATTACTATCTGATTTTTTAAAATTATTTAGTGGTAAGACAACATTTCAAAAAAACGCTCTGACGAACCGTGCGATTCCCGTTCGCTTCCGTTGGCCTGTTTTAGAAAATTGAGAGAGAAAAATTGTTCTGTAAGTGGGTGTAACTTTGATTGGATGTTCACATGATCAGTCTGACTGTATATTAGTAGCATTTTTTCATTTTTGATTCGTGCCTTGTTAATTAGGCGCCGGTTATTCAACAAAACCGCTCAAAACAATGAAATTTCCGATACGATTGGAGACCATACCCGTGAATCAATTGATCTCAAATTTTAATCATGATTAGATAAACGACAAACTTAGGGTTATCACTTGGCACATTTTTAAAATTAAAGTTCATACGCCATTCATTTGAGACAAGAATACATATAATTTTTCACCAAAAATCAACTAATTATTACTAATTAACGAAATGAAAAATAAAAAAAAGACCAAGGGATAATCCCAAGTTCGTCTTTCATCTAATCATGGTTAAAATTTTAAATCATTTCGTCTACCCAATTTGTCTCCAATCGTATCCAAAAATGTCGATCGCTCGCGCTTGCAGCACCTTAAGGGAGTTCCAGGGTTACGGCATAGGAATGATAATTAGAATGGCGTTTTTCGACTGCTAAGGTAGAGGACATGGAAAGTTGAACCCTGTTAAGCATTGTCAGGTATAGACCGGCTCATGCTAGTGCGGGTTCAACTTGGCCTGTCACCGACCATAGATCCATAAAATAAAATAGCATTGTACTTGGTTGGATACATTAATTACTATAAATATATTGCTTGGCATACCGTTGGCAAAACCAGTAGAATAACGATTAATTTAAAATAAGAGGGTTGAGAAAATTAGTCTTGTAATATTTGTGCAGGTGGGTGGCAATGCATCGATAAATTGGATGGAATTCGCTGGAACTGTGAACCTTGCATCAGGCGACATATCGTCAGTGAATGTAAGGGACGCCTTGTTCACTTGCGTTGTTTGTAAACGCATTCCCTTCACCAAAGAAATCGAACATTCCAATGACATATCCGATATTCTCGACATGCCGGGGTACAACATCTTCGTCAGAAGCCAGTCTGACGTCATCGAGGGAGTCCTCAAGGACCACATGGAGTTGGCGACTCGAGAAGTCATCCGAGTCCTGAGAGTCGAGGCCAAGAATGTTCATGTTCTGGACTCTGCCATCGATACGAACCGTCGGGCTTTGATTCGCGTCAGAGTCATAGAAGAACCGTATTTTCAAGAAGAAGAGACGAAGCCAAGTTCAAAGGATTTGACGTGACAAGATGGTGGAAGGCTGGAGTTTGCTCAGAAGACACGACGCTTAGTGAAGCAGGAGACCTTTTAAAGTGGCTGGAAGTCCGACCAGGTAACATGCATGCCAAAATGGTATTTTCTAAAGTTAACTAAGTTATTTTTAAGGTGATACTAGACACATGACACATGATCAGTCTGTAAGTATGTTTGTAGCATTTTTTATTTTAGCTTCGTGCTTTGTTAAATAGGCGCCTATATTTAAGAAAACCGCGCAAAACTATGTAATTTAAGATACAAATATTTGTAAGTGTGTTGTTCAAGGATCAACTTAGGGTTGTTAAAATTATTAATACGTAATTAACGAAGAAAAGAATTAAAAATAGCGATAAAAATTTGAAATCGTGTCATCATATCATTTCGTCTCCAATCGTCTCCATAAAAGTGTCTGCAAAAAGCAATAAAATCGCTCGCGCTTGCAGCACCTTATACACGATGAGAGGAAAGTATACAAACTATTGCTGAACCGTGATGTAATTCACTACACTGTACCGACGATCTCGGATTCACAAAACTTTTCCAGCGGAGGTTTTAAAATAAAATCCAGCTACTTTCACTCCTAAATAGGGGGTGATATCACAAGAATATACCCTTAAGCCAGCAGGGCGCAGGGGTTGACGACCCATTCGACTCACACCATGATAGTTACGAATCCCCAATATATACTTCAACTTTAGAATTGTTTTCACCATCGGAATTAAGAGGCAAACGGAAGCGAACGGGAATCACACGGTTCGTCAGAGCGTTTTTTGAAATTTTGTCTTCCCGCCAAATAATTTTAAAAAATCAGATAGTAACGACCCATTACAGCCTAAAATACTAAATAATGCCACACACTGGAGTACTTTATGACCTCTGGTGCGACCTAAAAATGTTAAATACGATTATTTTACTTAAAATATCTAAAAATATCGTATTTAACACTTTGAGGTCGCACCAGAGGTCATAATGTACTCCAGTGTGTGGCATTATTTAGTATTTTAGGCTGTAATGGGTCGTTACTACCTAATTTTTTAAAATTATTTAGTGGGAAGACAAAATTTCAAAAAAACGTTTTGACTAACCGTGCGATTCCCGTTCGCTTCCGTTTGCCTCTTAAAGCTACTGTGATTGCAATAGGACTACAAATCCTAAAAGCTAACTTTTTGTTTAATCTGCAGTGACACTCCGATCTCAAATTCTTCCGGGCACCAGCAGCGAGATCGCCGTGCGCAAGTGCGTACAGAACACCTCCCATGCAGTTCAAGATGGGAGCTGGCGGGACGTCGAGTACTACACAGTGACGTGGCATTCCTGCAAGGACGATGACGCACAAAGGGACGTGGAGCTTTACGTCAGCCAGAAGGAGAACTACATTGGCGATGCAGATTATCTGGCGCTCATGTTGCTCAACAGAACTTCAATGGAAGTTACAAGTCGCAGCCTCAACAAGACGAGTTCCATTATAGACGCGATTCTTTTTCAATATTATGACAGTAGCGTGGATTCCCATTCGGCAAGACCGATAGACGAATTAGTAACGGAATATCGTATTTTACCTATAATGGAGTCGATGCTTGGGAAACTGAACGCGGAACAAGCTGATAACCTACTTGTATTCGGACGTGGGAGGCTTAATGCAATTATTGTAGTTGACTTACATGCTGAGAGAGACCGTGTAGGAGTTCAGGGTATTCCTCGCCAAGGGTTGGTTAATCGGATTGACTTTGAAACAACCGAACACAACATCGACGCGCCCGAAGGCACGGATATCAAGGTCACCGCTTGCGATGCTCTCAACGCAGCCAATAATCGTCTCGGAATGACGTTCTTTGTTGGTGTTAAGACTGGAACGTATTGTGAGATGCAAGGATTGTACCCATATGTTATTCAAGTAACGTTTTATAATGACATGCCAGCGTCGTTCTCCTCGTCAGACTTTGTCGATGTTTGGGTTAACAACACTTCCCAATTTCCCAACTCTCATCGTACTTGCGCTTCTTGGGATTTCTCCTCTGAATCATGGTCGTTGTTGAACTGCAATCCTCTGAGAACACGTCGCAGCGGTCTCGACGTGTTCCGATGCAGTCACCTGGACAACAGCAATGGAACCACCCGTGCCTTCTTCAACATCTTCTACCACAATCCTACGTTCAGTGACTATCTCGCAAGGAATACCAACTTCCAAACCATGATGATTGTCAATAGCTCCATGGCACTGACTAGGAAAACGCTCAGTGTAACGCGTTGATGAGCGAGCACGGGTACGTGCAAATTCTCGAACCGGAAATGCGTACACAACGCACAGAAAACATATACATCCATATGGAATTGATTATGATATCAACTTAAAAGTGTATGCTTTTCATCGAAACTTTAAAATAGCATCTAAGCACCTGGTTCATAAAGCAAATCAGAATCAATTTTCAATTGGCACTGGAAAACATTCATTTCGATACTTCATTACTGACAGATATTAAAAATGTAAATAACTTCATACGTTCTTAACTGATTGGGATGAAATTTTGTAAAATAAGAGACAATATTGGTCTTAATGATCATGCAAAATATGAGTTTGATCAGAATTATCGAAGACCGTTTTCATTTTTCAGCCTATCAGGAGATATTTATTTAAATTTTAACCAATGAATCTGAGTAACGCGTTGATGAGCGAGCACGGATACGCGCAACACCTCGAACCGAAATTCTGTCTATCGAAAATGTCATTAAAAGCCAATAATTCTAAAATTTCGCCACAGATTTGTATAGAAATCTCAAAACATTCCTAAAATATTGGTCCAAATAACCATGCAAAGCTTTAAGTTGATCAATTGAACCTTTATGATTGAACTGTTCCGTGTTAATTTTCAAAAATCACAGGATCTCCTTCAAAAAATATACCTGAGACCACTCATATGATATAAGTGTGTCTACACAATATCAGATCGACTGTTGAACGGTCATTATCAGTTTCATTTGCGTTTGAAAGTTTCTGCTCTAACTACCTTGCCTTGAACTGAAGAGTCGAAGTCGCCGTGAATTTGACAGCCAACACGCTAATAGTCCGTAAAATGTCAATAACGTTTGGATTTAAACACAGATTAGTATGAAAATTGTCAAAAATGCAGATAATGTTGGACCCAACCATCATGCGAAGTTATAAGTTGATCGTTCAATCGGTTATAGTTTAAATTTCTAAAAACACAGGAAAGATGGTTTTAAATTTTAACCAATGGGAGGATTTGGCTGAAACTTTGTTTGATTGGGTACAATGTTGGGGGTAATGACTTGTCAAAATTTCAATTTGATCAAAACAACCAATCGAAAGTTAATTTTTTTTAAATTTGAACCAATCAATGGATTTCAAAAAAATTAGGGTCTGCAACAATCAGAAATGTTACGTACATGTGTGCAAAATTTCAGCTCGATCGAAGAAAAACTCTGACCTGTATATCGTCAGTAACAGAAAAAAAAAAACAAAACAAAAAAAAAAACAGAGGTCCGTGCCAAAAGAGCCAAATGGAGACGCTCGCTTCGCTCGCTCAATAAGTTTGCTGTTGATCTATCTGACGCCGGTATTCTGCAAGAAGTGGAGTGAAGATGTCGGTCACAAGATCCTCCTACACTTGGTCACCGCCTTGGCAGTGAACTTGATTCTGGGATTCCTTGCCCTCACTGTTGAGCTGGACACATCCAGCGGGCTGTGCGTTGCTCTCGGCGCGATTCGACATTTCACTTTCCTGGCGATGTTCGTCTGGTTTTTGGCAATATCAGCTTTGCAAGTTAGGCGGATTACAACCATTAGAGGAGCGAAGGACATCTCCCATCTGGTGTTGAAGGTTTGGTGCTTCGCCTGGGGCTTGCCATTGGTCATTGTATGCATTCTGATTGCAATAAGCAGGGACATCTACAGGGCTACGTCTGAGGGTAGTGGATCCTGTTATCCAGGAGGAATTGCTTTCATACTCACAGTCCTGACTCCCGCTGGAGCTGTTTTGATCATCAATATCCTCATCTATGTGTACGTCTTGAATTACATATTCGAATGTATACTTTGTGGAAAGGAGCCAAGATCCGACGAAACATTGCTGATAATCAAGCAATTCTTATCAATAAGATCAAGGCTGGGATTTTCATGTTCTTTCTGTTCGGTTTCACTTGGTTCTTTCATTTTCTCTCGGAAGTTAAAGTCATCCGCGGTGACTTTCTTTACGAGTACTTATTTCTTATGACTGCAACTGCTCATGTGTCCATATTGGCCTACTACTTCTTCGTCTATCTAGACAAAGAAGTGTATGACGCTTGGAAGAAAAAGTTATGCTAATGACAATGTCTTATCTGACAATCTCATTTGTTCAATATTTATCATCAAGTTTTTACTAGGAAAACGCTCTGTGTGACGCGTTGATAAGTAAGCCTATCGACGCTTGCGAATTCATTTCGCTTGCAAGTTGATCAAGGTTCTACAGACCTTGGAAAAAGCTGAAACGAAATGCGTCCAAGTAGAAGTGAACTATCTGAAATTTTCTTCAAGAAATCTTACAAATGTTTCCAACAAGTATAAAATGTCGGTAAAATGTCAATAACCTTTGGATTTAACGACAGATTAGTCTAGAAATTGTCAATAATTCATCGAATGTTGGTCCCAATGACCGTGCAAAGGTTTATGTTGATCGGTCAAATGGATCTCGTTCAATAATACCTGGGACTGCTCTTATGACAAAAGTGTGTGTTCAAAATTTCAGATCGATAGCTTGTACGGTTAAGCCTGGGCATTGCCTACAACAACAATTACAGAAAAACACACAAAGAAAAAGTCCCGAATTAGTAACGCTCGCTATGCTCGCTCAATAACATGATTGATGACAATGGCAGGTCAATCGGTCCTGCCGTTTAGGCTGTGGCCGTGGCAGAAGGTTTTCTTGAATTAAGTGAGTGTTCTTTCACGATTATCATAGCCGTTATTGCCAATTTTGGACATGGTGGGACTAGTACATTTCACAAAAATATATAACATACAAAAAATGTATTTAGTTTACTGAAGTATTAGTTGGGTTGTTGAGTTGTTGTTTTCTTTTTTGTGTTATAATAATGTAATCATGTATTTTTTGATTCGTTAATGGTTTGATGGGTATTCCTCTGTTCTGTTCTGATGACTCGATAGTGAAAATAGTGTCAATATTTAATTTGAATTATTGTTTATAATTGTGATGAATAATTGGTTATCTAATATGTTATACTTTACCAATTTTTTCAGTCTTGATTAGGTAACATTATCTAATCAAGACTAATGATTGTTACCTAATCAACATTACCTATAAGCAGAGTGAATGGAAAACACAGCCTTGTATACCTAAGATGAATAGTGTATCCACTGAACGCATTTAACATTGGGCCGAATGTAGATGATTTTGGGCGGCGAGTTTGATTGTCTCTCGATCGCAGCGCTAGTCTGCGCTGCGGTTAAAGATTCAACTATGAAATTTTAATATAATTTCTCATTCAAAATGTCATTTTAGGAACATATTTTGAATTATTATTATATTATTATTTAAATAAAACAACTTTGGTTTAATAAATGCAATAACAAAGGGTTAATAAGATAATAAATCTTAACACTATGTAGTTCCCCCATATGCCGCCAGGATCGCGTCGTTCTCGAGACAGTTCAAGGTCATATTTTATTCTCAAAAAATGTTACACGTTTTTGTGCTCAGTGGATACACTATTCATCTTAGGTATACAAGGCTGTGATTTCCATTCGCTCTGCTATAAGTACTGAATGTTTTGTTTCCGCACAGACCACGTCCAAGGTGCATTTATGGTTTAGCGTTGCTTTTAGTTTTAATTGTTTACTGTGCTTTTTATAAATTAATAAATAAATAAATAAAATAAATAAATATTTCCATTTTACTGGTAGGCTGAAAAAAGTGTGCATGTGATGTATCCCTTGCTTATGTATATCACAGTTTGGCATGATTCAGTAGTTTTAGAGTGTTTGTACACACTTGGTTCGGCTTGCGTCGGCCTACCGCCACACTGTAACAAACTTGATGTCAGGGAACACGTATGTTGTTTTATTTGTGTTTAAATTAATTTTGCGCATTTAAATTGAGAATTTGTTACTTGTAATTTGTAATTTATTATATGGGTAAAAATTAAAGTACGTTACCTATAGGTACCTAACGTTACATTCTTATTATATTTATATATATTATAAATTTTATTTTATTCATACAAAATAGATTTCTGTTTGATTAGGTATCTTGAAATCACTATTTTGGACTATGGTTGATTTATAGATAACGTCTCATGCTCTCAATCATACTCTCATACAGTTTATTCCATTTCAAAAGGGGAATAAGATCTACCACGCTATTGGTTGGTTGGTTGGAGGTGGGAAACCAATTCAGAGAAGACACGAGAAAAACCATGTCTGCCAACTTAGCTGAGAAAGTACTAACATATTACAACAGATTTAAATTACTTTTGAAATGAATTTTGAAAGCCCTGGCTATCAAATAGACGATTTTATGGCAACTAGTGATATATTATTTATTTTATGACTGATTTAAAGATCTAGTGGTCGTTTCAACACGTGAGTGGTAATCACCAAAGCAAAATTTTTATGGTAGTGGTACTGCAAATTCTGCCATCTGTGGGAGAATTGCGAACTTCTTGGAACTTCCATTCCCCTTTTGAAATGGAATAAACTGTACTCACCGCACGCCACTGGAGCCTACTGTTTCCCAAGCGGTCGGCTCCACAAAGCGCGAAAACAAAACAAAGATTTTAAATATTCATACGAGCTCATAATTGGAATTGCTTCAGCCGCAACCAATTATTTATAAGTAACAAAAAATGTACATTACTACGTTCTGTGTGGATGGCGATTTATATAATGGCGCCCGTGTAACAGTGGCGCAGATTTGATTGTGGTTTATGACTTAACAAATGTAATATAATATTCAACATTATCTTTTATTCGAGTATCTACACACTCTGTGATTGCGTCAAGAGTTTATGAAAATATTTGACTTTAATTTAATTTGCTTATGACGGACACAACGATTAGTGTGTATGAGATTGTATCAACACATTTTCTGCTCATTTAAAAGTGACGAGATTGTATTGTGATTTTAGGCATTTCAAAACACATATTTGTCGTAAATATTCGTTTATAATTAAATTCAATTAAAAATAAATCAGAAGTTAAAATAAACTTACTGGTGCCCACATTGGCGCCATTCATGCATAGTTTGTATGGACTTTACTTCAGATGCAGAAATGATGGTCAAATATCAATCACTATTTCTTATTAGGAATCCCTCTTTTTACTCCTCTCTCATACTAGCATTAGAAAAAAGGTATCACTGTTTTTAAAGATTGTATTAGATTGTATTATTTTTGAATTGATTGAAGTAGAACCAGTCATTGATTCTTCGGACTTACCTCTTTCTTGCACGCAAATTCCTCCGTCTTAAGGTCGACATTATGCCCTTAGCGTTATAGTCGTACGGAAATGTGTAAATTAATAGTTACGAGGCTGTACAACAATAGGAGCAGTACATTATTGGCAGTATACTCTGGTGATTTTATAATTTTAATTTTGTAAAAACATAATGTTTATTTTGTATAACGTCTACACATCATAACATAGCAATTAATTTGCTTTATGTATACACACGGATTTTTTATTATTAAACAACTATGTACTACCTATAGGTACATTACAATTCTCTCCAACATCTGCTATACTGATTTGAACTGTATTCCCTCTGCAAAACTCTCTTCGTCTTTTCTCTCTTTCCCCATTTTCCTCACTTGACCACACAAACTCAATTTAAACCCCAATCTTCCCACTCCCAAATCCTTCCATATATTTCCACTTCTTACCCTGTCTAATTTGATCAAGACAACTATTCTACTTCTAATAAATTTAATCTCTGACGATTGCTGTTTATTTTTCCTTTTATCACATTGGTTAAGTAACATCGGCGTACGATATAACAAAAGTGACAAGACTACTAGAATTACAAAAATAACTAACCAAATTGTTAATCCTCATAAAATCTCCACCAATAATCCAAATATCACAGTTACATTCACTACTTTCTACGCTCTACTCTAAAGCAACATGCTTCATTGTGAATTATTTTGATAATAATTTCAACGTGGACCATTCTGAACATAAAACGATCAACAAGCGTACGCTATGGAAGATAGAGGAAACATTGGTCATAAAGGGACGAGAAATTATTATTCATATATGGAAATATTTTCACCCATTTTCTAGCTTAGTTTGTCCATGAGAGCGAAACAGTAAGAAAATATGTAAATGAGTTTCGTATTGCAACAGGTAATTCAAATGCAGAATGCATTCAGCAATGTTTGGAAAAGTTTTTGCATATATCTACTCAGGTTCCAGAGTAGCAAAGAGTGTAGACAACGTTTCCACTATTGTAAAAGTACTTATTAAAGCTGATGACAGAATTCAGTTGTTCTATGCAATTCAGTTGTTTAACTTCACGAATGTATGAAAACAAAATAATGTAAGTTGGAATAATGCTCTAGTTATTTCATGAGATTTATATCTAATACAGAAGACCGCATAGTTGATAAATAAACTGTATTAAAAATGGATAAACAATGCAGATGCCTATTGATAAATGTATAACCATGTCTTTTTTTGTCTGGGTTTAACGTCGCACTGTTCTGCAGCGAGGCCAATGGCGACTAAACCATGTCTCAAATGAATTTAATTTGAGATAGATTGTATATTTTTTTCAATCAAGTTGTAAGCAGTACCAAGGGTACAATACAAAACTTCTGGAATACTGATATTTAATTAACTCACTTAAAGGGGTTGTAAACGAAAGCCCAAAGTTTCAATCACATTTTCGGGGTATGATAACAATCACGCGGTATTCAAGGGTCCAGCCCATTACATGTAAGAATGAGATAATCTCACAAAGTTTAATGTGGTATGCAAAGAATTGTTTCGAGAAATTTTTGACTGCAGCGTCGGTATTTTATATCTTTGCATCATTACCATTTCCATCAGGGTAATTTTACACCACTCCGTTTATATCTGTCAAATAATAACATTAGCTCTACCCAATGGTAAACTCCAACAAACATTACATGTTAAAATTATTAGTTAACATATTATATTTGTAATAATTTTTCTATAAATCCTATCATTTAAAGTGACTCAACAACTTTAGTCCATGGGCAGGGCACACGATGTACACTTAGCCAAAGTAAAAAAGGCATTCGAAAGAATTGTGAAATATGCGAATACCTCTAATACTCTTGATTAGAGGAACGGTATGAAAGGCAATATCCCACCCCCCACCCCAATATTCGATTACTACCCTTACAATTTACAGCACTCGTGTCAGACTTTTAAAATTAAATTATACGTAATCTCTTTTCACGAAAAAGTTTTGTCCACAAATCTGTAAAAATCCAATTAACTGGTCCAATAGTTTTGGTATTATGAACTTTTCATTGAAATCGCGCTTTATATTTTCATTTGATTCGCTTCGTTGCACGCTGTTTGCACACCGTGAAGCCCAAAGCATGTGATATTAATACTGATAACTAAGCTCCAGGCTAATAACACGAATATTAGTTATTTTTCCCGAGGAACAGAGTTACTTGTATCATTAAAATTGTTTTATTTTAATAGCAATTATTGCCATCTGTACTTGAATAAGTTAATTGAAATTTTAATTCTTATAGTATACGAGAAAGCGTAAAATAATCAGCACTATTGATTGGTGACAAAATGGCGAAAATAAGAACGGTTTGTTGGGAGTAAGAATTGGCAGACCCGAGGCTAAAAAATTTCGCCTAATAATTTTGCCTCGTAGTAAAGAAAAAAGGTGGGCAAAGCAATTATAACATCTTTGAAAAAGCGTTTACTCGATATATTTTTAATGTGGAACGCTGCTTTGAATGGCTACACAATTAATTGATGATAATTCCCATTTATTTTGCAAGAAAATGAAGACTTCATTCTGATTATGCAATAGAAGTGCAGGAACAATATCAGACAAAAGCAATTGCTTCAAAATAATTTTACTCCCTTTACTTCATCTTCATATGATTTGTTTTCTATCTGAGAGTATAAATTGCAAACATCGTATTGTTCCATTATTCCTATATTATTCCATTATTCTTTCTTTTAAATTTGGTTATTTACGTTCTACCTGCAAATGCTATTTTCTTTGCTTGTTTTTCTTTGCTGTCTTTGCTACTTCCGCTTGGAAAGAAAATGTAAGGGAAGAGGTTTCATGTTTTTAAATAATGGCTTAATGGAGGGGGGGGGGGGAGGGGGGGGGGGTGCACACTAATCCATACATTTCACTTCGCCTAAATATACTTAGGGCCAGTTTTTCACTCTGCTAATTTTTAAACAGTTGATTTTGATAATATTGCCATGGCAACAACCAATACCATTCTTTGAATCACCCTTTAAACTTGACTAGTTTCACCAGAGTAATGAAAAACTGGCCCTAAATATTAAACTACATAATTAAATACGAAGTTCATCAATTCATAATGTAATTAAACTATTCCACAGTTGTAGGAAGCAATTTAAGTTAGTCAATTCCAGTAGGCATACTCATTAATCTTTGACAGCCTATATTAGCAGCCCTTTGATGTCCCCTTTCAACCGTTCATTTCATGTAAATTCAACAAACCCATCAACATTTCCACATCAACATTCAACATTTCAGTCTACTCATTTCAGAGGTAAAGTCAGTCATAATTACAATTCAAGTGTGTCAAATGTTTGTTACACAGTTCAAGATCTGTTCATGAACAGTTGTTTTCGTCAGATGTTGTGCATTTGAAAGGTACATACTGGAGAAACGATATAAATCCATTATAGGAGAAAATGAGTTTGTTGTATCTGGTAATGCTTTGGGGTTTCAGAACATGCTCTCGGTTTGTGGAACATTTCACTTTGCAAACACATTATCTTCGAATTGTGTATGTAAGTTTTATCTTTATTTGTACACATTATTTTTTATGCCTACTTAAATTGAGGATTTGCAGAAAACCATTTCTTATTTAGCATTTGAAAACATTTAATTTTCGCTATGAAATTAAAAGTTTACTTCTAAATGGGCTTTAGACGACCACACACGAGCAACTTTTGGTTGATCAACTTTGTGCCCCATTATTGTTACCAAAGTGACACTGCGCACGAGCAGAACCAAGTTATAATCAACAGAGAGTTGCAAGTCTGAATTGGTATTAAGAAATATTCAAAGATTAAGATACCATTTATTACACTCTTTCAAACTTGTCTAAGAGTACAGTCAGTTAGATCAATTTTAGGTCACAATTAGGGGTTTGATGATAAACTTGTAAAAATTTCAGCATATACTCAGAAAAACTAGCTTATCAACATAGGCTACGGTGCATATCAAATTTTTTCATATTTGGGGGGGTAGGGGGGGTTAAAATTTTACTTTCAATATTAGAATAAAAATGGCGGAGTTGGTGATAGCATCTCAAAACTTTCACAAAATCCTCATTAAACTCATCTTATAATAATGTGCCTTTGTGCATGAAAATATTCTCATTATTTTGGGGTTGAGGGGGGGTGGACGATATTTTTAATTGTTGGCATAAACACTAGGGGTTTGATGATAAATTTGTAAAAATGTCACCATATACTCAGCAAAAGTAGCTTATCAACATAGGCTACGGTGCATATCAAATTTGTTCATATTTGGGGGGGTAAGGGGGGTCAAATTTTTATTATCAATATTAAAATAAAAATGGCGGAGTTGGTAATAGCAACTCAAAACATTCACAAAATCCTCATTAAACTTATCTTATAATAATGTTCCTTTGTGCATGAAAATATTCTCATTATTTTGGGGGGGACGGGGGGTAGACGATATTTTTAATTGTTGGCATACAAATTAGGGGTTTAATGATAAACCCGTAAAAATTTTACCCCATACTCAGCAAAACAAGCTCATTAACATAGGCTACGGTGCATATCAAATTTTTTCATATTTGGGGGGGTAGGGGTGGTTTAATTTTGATTTTCAATATTAGAATAAAAATGTCGGAGTTATTGATAGAAATCTATAAAGTTTACAAAATACTCTTTATACTCATCTTATAATAATGGGTCATTTTGAATGAAATTTTTTTCAATAATTTAGGGGGGGAGGGGGGTAGACCATATTTTTAATTGTTGGTATAAACATTAGGGGTTTGAAGATAAACCTCTAAAAATTTCACCATATACTCAAAAAAACTAGCTAACCAACATAGGCTACGGTGCATATCAAATTTTTACATATTTGGGGGGGTAGGGGGGGTAAATTTTTTATTTTTAATATTAGAATAAAAATGGCTATGTTAGTGATAGAAACTTAAAACTATCACAGGATACTCTTTATACTCATCTAATAATGATAGGGCTTTCAGCATGAAAATAAATTCAATATTTTGGGTGGGAGGGGGGGGTAGACGATATTTTTAATTGTTGTGATAGACACTAGGAGTTAGATAACAATTTTGAAAAAATGTCACCTTGTACTCAGCAAAACTAGCTTATCAACATTGGCTACGGTGAATAACGAATAAGTTCATATTTGGGGGGTGGGGTGGGTCAAATTTTTATTTTCAATATTATAATAAAAATGGCGGAGTTAATAATGGAAACATACAATTTTTACAAAACACTCGTTACCTCATCTTATAATAATCGACCCTTGTGCAGGATTTTTTTTTAAGGTTTCCGCCATTTTTATTGCAACAACGAAAATAAAAATTTAACCCCCATTACCCCCCAAATATGAAAAAAATTGATATGCACCGTAGCCTATGTTAATGAGCTAGTTTTTCTGAGTATATGGTGAAATTTTTAGAGGTTTATCTTAAAACCCCTAATGTTTATACCAACAATTAAAAATATCGTCTACCCCCCTCCCCCCCTAAATTATTGAAAAAAATTTCATTCAAAATAACCCATTATTATAAGATGAGTATATAGAGTATTTTGTAAACTTTATTGATTTCTATCATTAACTCAGACATTTTTATTCTAATATTGAAAATCAAAATTAAACCACCCCTACCCTTCCAAATATGAAAAAATTTGATATGCACCGTAGCCTATGTTAATGAGCTTGTTTTGCTGAGTATGGGGTAAAATTTTTACGGGTTTATCATTAAACCCCTAATTTGTATGCCAACAATTAAAAATATCGTCTACCCCCCGTCCCCCCCCCAAAATAATGAGAATATTTTCATGCACAAAGGAACATTATTATAAGATAAGTTTAATGAGGATTTTGTGAATGTTTTGAGTTGCTATTACCAACTCCGCCATTTTTATTTTAATATTGATAATAAAAGTTTGACCCCCCTTACCCCCCTTAATATGAACAAATTTGATATGCACCGTAGCCTATGTTGATAAGCTACTTTTGCTGAGTATATGGTGACATTTTTACAAATTTATCATCAAACCCCTAGTGTTTATGCCAACAATTAAAAATATCGTCTTCCCCCCCTCCACCCCAAAATAATGAGAATATTTTCATGCACAAAGGCACATTATTATAAGATGAGTTTAATGAGGATTTTGTGAAAGTTTTGATTTGCTATCACCAACTCCGCCATTTTTATTTTAATATTGAAAATAAAATTTTGACCCCCCCCCCAAATATGAAATAATTCGATATGCACCGTGGCCTATGTTGATAAGCTAGTTTTTCTGAGTATATGCTGAAATTTTTATGGAAAATTATAAGATAGACGTTGGGAAGGAGGCGGTAGTGACCTATTAGCAGGTAATCTTCGTATGATTTGCCTTACAAACGGAAAACACGACACGACACGACACGACACGACGGGAAAGACACGAGTTGGCCTGGCCGCCTGAGCCGGCTTGCTCGACACACCTTCATTAAATGGAGTGTTTTAATAAAATTCATCACCAAACAATTTTCATGGACACTACTAATTCAACATAAAAATGAAATGAAAGGAAATGTACAATGGAATGGTTCATAATTCCTACTTCTATGGAGATATTATTTTTCTTGAGGACATTTATCTTAATGGTTGACTTTACAGTCACTAATATTTTTTTCGAGCTATCTCATCAACTCCTCGTGCAGTAGACTGGCCCACGGTCATTTTAGTGGGAACAAGCGAATCGTATTAACACTTTTTAGAGCTTTTGGCGCAATTTATCGACAAATTTGCATGGCTATAAAAAGAGTCTGATATCCATTCTCGGCCGTTAAAGCTAAGGTGTACAAAATAAATACAAAGTACATAATTGTTTAAAATATGTTAACTACTGAATTATATACGAATTATCACTTACTATATCTAGTGGAGCGGTCGCTCCACGCCAGCCAAGTCGTACGGCGCGCGCACACACTCATTTAAAAAGGCTGGAGCAAACCCACTTTTACTGTAAGCATCAAAGTGGCATTTTCGGCCTACTGGATCTTAAAATTGGAAAATCTCACATTGTTGCGATATATCTTAATTTCGAGCTATGGCCCACCCTACAACATATACCAAATTTGGGAACAATAGGTTACGCCCTTTGCGCGCTAGAGGGCCGTGAAAACAGTGTTTTAGGGCGGTTTTCATAATAATCTCAGTAGTAGTAGTAGGGTGGAGCTAAAATATGGTAAACAGGCCACAGCATAAACGGCTGAACCGATTGATTTAAAATTTTTACCACATATGCACTTTTGGCGTCTGAGGTGCCTTTTGCTATAACTGGTTTTATGCCGCCATTTTGAAACCGGAAGTGACGTCATATCTCGTCAACGGCTGGACCGATTGGAACGAAAATTGCGCCAAACGATCCAGACGGTCATCTATATGCATGATAAGTAGCAAAAGACTAAACATTATGTTAAAGAAACCGGAAATGACGTAATGAAATTTGAAATACATCGATTGGCTTTTTGGCAACAAAGATTGATCCGATTATTTTGATATTTATGTAACGTATGTACTTTTGACGTCTCATGTGACTTGTTATAAAACCAACCGGAAGCCGCCATTTTGAAACCGGAAGTGACATCATATCTTAATAACGGCTAAATAGATTTCAACGAAACCAGCGCAAAACAATTTAGACGGTCAACTTTATGTATTATCATCAATAATATTTGCAGTTTCTCATACCTAAACCGGAAATGACGTCACACATTTTAATAATCTCACAAATTTTTATTTTGATGCAATAAATATACTATTTGAGACAGCTTATAAAATTATAATCATGTTTCAAATATACTTCAAGGGGTCAGAGATTTCAGCCGCCATTTTTAAACCGGAAGTAACGTCATATCTCAAAAACTGGTAGACAAATCGGTATGAAACTAGCGCCAAACGATTCGGATGGCCATCTCTATGGAATATGAACAGTACAAATAGAATTTTCCTATTTATGAGACCGGAAATGACGTCATTCAAATGTATAAATTATTATAATTCCCTCCTATACAATAAATACATATTCAGAAAGCTTAAAATGATACACATCATTTATAGAAATAAATTCTATGTGGCATTGCAGAAAGTTCAGCAGCCATTTTGAAAACCGAAGTGTTTCCATATCTCGGAACTGGGTTGACTGATTGGAATGAAACCTTTGCTATTCTTCGTGAAAGATCATTTAAAGCAATTATTTAGGACCATACGCTGCTATTCATTAGTGGTAACGAAATTGTACAGGGTGATGATTTTTTAAAAGAATTTAGTAATTGTTCATTTTATATGTGTCACAAGTTGTTAGAATAAACTAAAAAAAGGAGTGATATCCCCATAAAAAACACTTCGTGTAAAAATACCAGCCAAGTCTCTTCAACTAAAAAAAAATATGAAATCTAAAAATTCTGCACTGAAAAGTAGTGATATCAAAAAATTAGCCAAGTCAAAACTTTATTTGAAACTCAAAAAATACTTGGCGCATGTTTTTTTTAGGGCATTATAGGTATACTATGTATATGTATATTTCATGTATAATTTATAATTGGCTTATACTTCCAAGCTATTTAAGTACACGATGCGCCAAGTATTTTTTGATTTTCAAATAAAGTTTTGACTTGGCTAATTTTTTGATATCACTACTTTTCAGTGCAGAATTTTTAGATTTCATATTTTTTTTTAGTTGAAGAGACTTGGCTGGTATTTTTACACGAAGTGTTTTTTATGGGGTTTACATTACATCACAAACAAAAGAAAATTAACACAGAGGGACCAAGTCGTGCTAAAATTAAAACTATCTTAACTGTTTTTACAAAATTTATCAATTTTCATATTTAAAAAAAAAACATTTTATACGACCGGTAAAGTTATGTTAAATTACCTGCAAAGACAAAATAGATCCTCAAATATTCAGTCAAAAATTCACCAAGAAATCGTTCCTTGAACTAATATTTCTCATAGCAAGAAACATGCATTTCTCTTATTTCTAAGACCAGCAGCCATTAAAGTTATGAAGAAAATATATCACTAAAAGAAAAACCTCATTGAATACCATATCCCATCATCTTTTCCTATTATTTCACAGACGGCAATGGATTGCAGTTGTTCCATTCTCTATAATAGGTTGGCCACCCTGCTTTATATAAGGGTTAGCTCATAAATCTGGTGCCTATCTGACCAGCGTAGGGAGTTTTTACCTCGCGCAGTTGGTAATAAATCTGGGGCGAGTGGTAGTGGTACCAACCTCAAGACAATTGGAATAAGACTCGCTAAATTATAGCCTCTGTCTTATGGTAAAGAGAAGGAGGAGGGAATGATGGCATATTGTTATGGTATTGTGGTATTTTGATGATGTCATGTCATATTTTTTCGATAAAGGTTTTTTTTGTGATTCAGATGGACTCTTGAAACATAAAAGGAAGTACTACTAACTGTCATATGCACTTCCCTTTATTCGTACAATATCTGTATTTTATCAGGAAAACTTTTAAGAAGATAGTTATTTTTTATGAACGAAACTGAAGAGAAATTGAAAGGTATGACAGCTGTGTTTTTCCTTTAAATAACTACGTTCGTTTTAGTAGGGGAGCAAATGTAATTCCGCTCGATTGGAGTGCCGAAATTGATTTTTTCATAATTATCGATTGTTTACATCATTCTTAATATTACCTGACGTGCCTTCAATTTTTTTGGTGGCCATCTTGGAAAATATGGCGGAAAACGAACGAAAAACGTAAATTTTACAAATTATTTAATTGATGGTAGAGGAAATATTGAAAAATTATAAAAGAATTCACTAAAACTAACTCAAATATAGTGACTTAAAAAAAAACGCCGTAAACAAGAAATTTAAAAAAATTAAAAAAAAAATTAGTTTTTTTCTAAAAAAAACATAATTTTTTTTAAAACGCATATTGTTCAAAATGAAATTGTCTACAAATTTTAATTCTACATATTTTAGTCTAAGTCTACGCGTTTCATAATAAATTGAGAGCAAAAAAACACAGAAACGTGATCGGTCAATTCCAACAATGAAAAAATAAA
The DNA here is from genome assembly GCA_934045905.1 of Leuctra nigra. Classification (NCBI taxonomy): domain Eukaryota; kingdom Metazoa; phylum Arthropoda; class Insecta; order Plecoptera; family Leuctridae; genus Leuctra; species Leuctra nigra. The sequence continues at coordinate 33,265,546 of OW203765.1, forward strand.
ATTCGTTCACGGCGTATTTTTTTTTCAAGTCCCCATATTTGAGTTAGTTTTAGTGAATTATTTCATAATTTTTCAACCTTCACTCTACCAACAATTAAATAATTTGTAAAATGAACGTTTTCCGCCATATTTTCCAAGATGGCCACCCAAAAAATTGAAGGCACGTCAGGTAATATTAAGAATTATGTAAACAATCGATAAATATGAAAAAATCAATTTCGGCACTCCAATCGAGCGGAAAGCATTTTTTCTACACTTGAACCTGCACTATTTGTAAAATGTATTGAAATGCAAAATACATTTTCCAACTTGAGATTATCATATTCCAAAACGACAAAAAAATGGCTGATAATTTAGAAAATATATTTTTAACAAATCGTCGTGTAGAATCTTTGATATTCTCTGATTACACAAAATGTATGATGAGAATTGATTTTTTAACCTTATTTTAAGCAATAATTGATTATGAAAATAGGCATAGTTTCTTTTGAAAGTAAAATTTTATAAACATTTTTGGATTATAGTCATGGAAAATAAATTAATTAAGGGCAGACGTTTCACGATCTTTTCATCTTCATGGTCAAGCCAGTGACCAAAACATGCAAGAGTGAAAATGCGTACAGGAGGGGAGGCGATTCCTGTACACATTCTTGTATGTACACACATTGTACTTATATTTTTTCCTGTATAGTATACGCATTTTTCCGTCAGTCCGAAAGGCCCCGAAAGATCCACGAAAGTCCATGAAATGTCCCGGGAACGAGTTAGGATCTGACTTGATATTTTTCACATCGCTCATTGCAAAATAACGAAACTATTAGATGTGTATTATCTCTAATAGTGATACCACTTTGTTAGGAAACAACATTCGGTCACTTTCAAAAGTATACTTTCATATAATTACTTAAGTTACTCCATCTGTGCTTTTTTATTTGAAGAATTTTGCATTGTTTTATCTTCATTTTCATTCAGATATCATAAACAGGCATTCTTTATAAGATATGCAGTTGTCACCGCCTGCGGGCGTCCATGTTGGTAAGCCTGATTAAAGATGGCCGCCTCCAGTCCTCTTCAAAGATCTCTTATTGTTTGCAAGTCAAATAACATGAGTTAATCAAGAAACTTTCTTAATATAATACTTGCATATTGTCTGGGCAGATGATTCCGCAACGGAAGTCAAACAGAGCTTTGGGAGTTCATCATCAAACGAATATTTTATGTTGAGCTCTAGTGTAGAGCTCATGGAGGTCACCCGTTTTGTTTCTTGCAGAGATTTCAGATATTTGGTTTGATGGAGTTGTGTTGCAGTTGATATCGTTTCACAGTTATTTACTTGCATTCAAAAATACTCCTATTAAATGGAAAGTATTGGATATTTTAATAAAATTCACAAGATCGGAAGATTGACAAATATTGTTTGATACATTTTAATATTAATATAAATATAATTTAATATTTGATACTTCATGCTGTATAGATCACCACATTTTTGTTAAAAGGAATCCTTTAGTTTCGTCACCATCTGTTATTAAAACATCTTTTAGGGCCAGTCTTTCAATACTCTGCTAGCATTTAAACTGTTGATTAGGACTGTATTGTCATGGCAACAACCAATGACATTCCTAGAATGACCACTAACTAACTGTTAAGAGCTAATTGAGACTTAGCAGAGTATTGAAAGACCGGGCCTTAGGGCCAGTCTTTCAATCTGCTAACTTTTAAACTGTTGATTAAGACTGAATTGTCATGGCAACAACCAATCCAAAGACTGAGTTTTGTACTAACAAACGGTTAACAGCTAATTGAGTATTTAGCAGTATATTGAAAGACCGGCCCTTAATGTGTATTTTATTTCATTTTTCTAACAATTGTTCTATCCAACAAAATTTATTTTAATTTTCTGCTGATTAATTTTTATATTTGAGAATTGTTTGGGAGTTCTATCCTTCCATTATGAAGTTTTCTTTGAGACTAAGAAAAGATCCGTGCCAACTACATGAGTATTTGATAAGATCACGCTTCCAAGATGCTGTATCTATCCAGTTCAAATGATTCTTAGAAAAGTGTATCTGGGTTCATTTACAATACAGCATCCAGTTGTTACTGGCCCATCTGAGAATAATTCAAACTAGTACGACATTAAGTACGTTTGTTTCATTTCCATTCTGTTCAACAATACATGACTCCACAATACTCTTAAATTGTACTTCTTTTCTCACACATTCAATTGTTAAGTAAAACTATGTGTCGACACTAAAACAATAATAGAATGCGCTAGTAAGAAATAAGATGAAGAGATCAAAAGAAAGCGATGTCAGTGTCATCTGTCAAACATGGATAGAAATGCCGATTTATTCGATTTTAGGGCCCGGAGATCCGCAACAATGTCTGTTATTTTGAGCCACGCCCACGAATCTCTCTTCTGACGTAAGACTTCAATTCTCCACTTTGAGGCCATACTCCAACTTTTACTCTTGAATAATAGACATTGCATTCTGCATGATGGTTTATGTTGGTCAACGAAAGGTCAACAATCCCACATATTATTTCAATAAATATTGCCAACTGATTTTGATTTACCGCACTGGCCTACAAAGTTTCGTTCGTCAGGTTGTACCTACTGTATCTTCAAAAATATCGAAAACTTGGATGAGGTACCTACCTGAACTAAATTCTGAGATATATTCACAGTTAAAGCTCAACTGTCCAATACTTTCACATTGAAAACGTGAGAATTTTACCAAAAACTAAAAATTAAGTACCTTTATAAGACGCATAATTTCGTCAAAGTGTAACGAAGCTGAACGTATTCAAAAAGTTATTAATCGTCTATTGATAGTAATTTTCTGGTTTTCCCAAAAGAACCCATAAGGTTTTCCCATAGTTTGATATTGTTCGAACATAAAACATTGACTGACAAATTTAACTGTATTTTCATGACAAACATTACTAAAATCATTTTAACAATAATTGTAACAACATAAATCAGAACATTTCAAAACTTAAAGATTACTCCCTTGTATTGATGTCGATGTTTTCATCAAAATAATTGAGTTGTATTGTGTCTAGAAGGCCTGAATATCGGTGATATTTTCAAGTATTTTCCCGTCATCAGTTGGTTACAATATTCGATTTTTAAACAAAACTCAGTACTCATTACAACTCGTTTACCATTAACATGAACCTTCATTTTATCTCAATGTCATAAATGATTAATATATGACATATAAATGGTTAATTACGAACATAAATTGCTACTAAGTTAATGAAAAATGAGCTTTGGTCCACAGTAAATATTGCTTCTGGGAGAATGGATTGCACAGGTATGTTTTAACTGCACTGTTTGTGTGCATAATTGATTGCTTTTGTGAATTCAAAGTTGACTGTACATTGTGTACAAGTATAATACGCGAGTCATCAATCACATATTGCATTGAAGTAAATGAGCTAGCTGCATGAATATTTTAGTGGCCATTTGCATTTTATAGAAAATTCAAACACAGTTTTTTCAGAACCTATTTTTTATATGTACATTTTTCATACTTGTAATTGAGTCAAACAACACACTATATTGCCACGTGTAGGTATGTGTAGCAAATTCATTTTTAATGAAAATAACGTGAACGAAACTGATATGAACTGTTTTTACTTTAAGAAATACAAATAAATAGAATGTTCATTCAATCATGTACACTTGGCCAAAAGAAAAGTGGTGTTTGAATGAAATTGATTGGCTGCTGGTCAGATTACTTGACAATCAATCCTTGTTATTATCAATGAAATCAGAGCTCACCTGCCAGAGTTAGATGACCCGTTATCATCGTGTGATGTCATCAGATGTTTTTCAGACAATCCGTTCGCCAAGTGTACATTTTAATCACTAGGAAAACGCTCAGAGTAACGCGTTGATGAGCGAGCATGGATACGTGCAAATTCTCGAACCGGAAATGCGTACACAACGCACATAAAACATATACATCCATATTGAATTGAAATAATATGAGCCACTCAATCATGAATCAACATAAAAGTATATGCTTTTCATCGAAACTTGAAAATGACATCTAAGCACCCTAGTACATAAAGCAAATAAGATTCAATTCAACTGGCACTGGAAAACATTCATTTCGATACTTCATATCTGACAGATATTAAAAATGTCAATAAGTTCATACGTTCTTAACTGATTAGGATGAAAATCTGTAAAATAAGAGACAATATCGATCTTACTGACCATGCAAAATATGAGTTTGATCACATTTCTTGAAGACCATTTTCATTTTTCAACCTATCAGGAGATGTTTATTTAAATTTTAACCAACGAATGAATTTCCAAAAATTTAGAGTATGCAAACAGAAAAGGTTGTCTCTACATGTGTGCAAAATTTGAACTCGATAGAAGAAAAACTCTGACCTGTAGCCAAAATATGAGTTTGATCAGATTTATCGAAGACCATTGTCATTTTTCAACCTACCATCAGGAGATGTTTATTTAAATTTTAACCAATCAATGGATTTCAAAAAAATTTGGGTCTGCAAACAGAGAAGGTTGGTTGTACATGTGTGCAAAATTTCAGATCGATTGGTGAAACATTGTGACCTGTGTATCGGCTATTGACGGGAAAAAAAACAGAGGTCCGTGTCAAAAGAGTCAAAAGGAGACACTCGCTTCGCTCGCTCAATCACGAAAGTTTAAAAACAAAAATGCGTAATGACGGCGTTGATAAGCGAGCATTCGTAATAAATGGAAATAATACACTGTTTCATAAAACGTGTTTAAAACTTATAAGATACTTTAAAACCGGGCACTACTTTAGATTATCCATCAGTACAGCGATGTGTTATCAGTCTATGGGGCGATGCCAAGCTAGGACGACAGGATCGGCCCCTTTGGCGCTAGCGTCGAGGCTGTACTTTTCAAATCAACGTATTTCTTACCCCACAGTCCGTATTTTCATGTTATATTATAAGAATTCATGTTGATATTGGTTATTTAGCGAAAGAGTGGATAATTATTAGAAATTATAGTGTAATAATGATATTTTGGTCATGTAATGACAGCTCACAGAATTATTTTTGTTTCCAGTGCTTTCTTCAACTGACTCACTGCTTAATGGAATTGTGTAACTTCCAATTAAAACAATTGAGAGGGTGTCGCTTCAGATTGAAATAGAATTTGCTTTAGATATTGCACTATCTTCTTATTTTTACACATTTTATTATACTAGAGTAAAAAATCTTTGTATCTAAACAGTAAGTACATCTTCTTACGGCTGTCAAAATAAAGTTTCGCGAGTTTTAATTTTGAGTGGCACGAACAGCTTACTTCACACTTAGCACAGCCCCGATGGCAGCACCCTAGCGGGAGATAGTTTGGCTAGTGCCCTATACATCAATTTTCCTGTTAGACCAAATCATTATGTAAACGAACATGATACATATCGTGATACATATCGTGATGTTGATTATATCAATATCATGATATTAATGCATCTTTTAATACATTTATACATTTATGAACATACATTTATGTTCGTTTACATTTATGTATATATATAGTCTGGTCCGCTACTTAGCGGCGAAATATCGCGGTCTATTTTATATTACTTTAATTAATACCATTGTTTTTATCCTATATTAGTGTACATTTTAGTTTGACTTGTACTGTTAAACCAAACAAAAGAAACATAGAATACGGACATGACTTTCCACAATAGAGACGCTCGCTTAAAAATAAACTTCTGTACGTTTTAAACTAGGAAAACGCTCTCTGTGCCGCGTTGGTAAGCGAGCCTTGGTATTGTATGCGATTTGATTTTCGTTTGCAAGTCCCTGCTCTACAGGCCTTGGACCTGAAGTATCAAGACAGCACTGAAATTATTGGCATACATTTGAAATATTAGCAGATTAGAACAAAATGTCCTGAAATGACAATCACTTTTGAAGAACGACAGATTAGTCTGAAAATTGGCAAAAAACCTAAAATTGGTCCCAATGACCATGCTAAGTTTTTAAGTTGATAGGTCAAACGGTTCTAGTTGAAATTTAAAAAATCAATCCTAAGATAGATGGTTTTAAATTTTAACCAATGGGAGAATATGTCTGAAACTTATTAAGATTGAGGACAATGTTGGTTGCGCAATGACTTTGCAAAATTTCAAATTGATCGGACCAACCAGTCGAAAGATTTTTTTTTTTAAATTTTAAGCAAATCACAGGATCCCGTTAAAAAACGATCCCAGATACCGCTTAGATTACGTTAGTAGGTATGTGTGCAAAATTTCATATCGATTGGTTATGCGGTTTGACCTGGGCAGTGCAGGCAAAAAAAAAAAAATCACACAGAGAAAGTGTCATTAGAGTACCGTGGTGACGCTCGCTCAATAAACCCTGTGCCCTACCCCGTGTTCAACTTGCCACCATCCCGCGAGTGTCCGCCCAGGTGTTTCCCACTTAGTTGCGCCGCCGCCCGATAGATGGCACGTCGATCAGGCGTCTCGACGCTACCAGAGAGTCCCGGCGTCGCGACGGCCAGTGTAGCTCCGACGACGCCTGCATCGACGTCGGTTCTGAAGCGACGCCTGCAACAGTACACGTCGAGACGTCACCCACGACGCTTGTATCCAAGACAACAGTGAACGATATCAGTCAAGATACCAGCGAGTATTTGTAGTGACGGAGAATAAAATCATCTTATTCAACGTGTGTGTATTTTACTAGAAAGCGAAAATAATATTTTCATAAATTGTCTTCGGCGACAAATGTACATCTCTAAAAAAAATTAATGATCCTACATATCTTTTCTAAAAGTTAAACTGTTTGTGGCTCCATTTCAAACCATAACAAACGAAAGAACAAAACCAATATACGATTTCATCGATTGTCAAACAGAATTTGAATAAACTCAAATAATTTAAAATAACACTTTATATTCTGTACACTTGCTTTTGGATGTGCATGAAAATTCAATCCTTCGCCGAATAAAAGTGACATTCGTGACGATTAACTGTAAACTGTTATTGTGTCTTCTTCGTTTTGAGGAAAACCGGAATAACTGCGAATGATTCATTGAAATTGACAGCCACTCTCTGACAACTTCCCAGGGACACGAAAACAGAGCGAAAAGAGACTTCGTGAATTTACTGTCGGGAAATATAAAGTGTCCATGAGAAAGGAAATGAACGCATAACTTTAAACCGACGAATTCAGAATTGAAAATCTTGAGAAATTTAATATCGTGAAATATTTCGTGATCAAAACAACTGTCTACTTTATCTCGCCTACTATACCAGCCAATTATTAACGGAATTTATAACTGTCAAGTTTAATTGTCTGCTTTAAGTGTTATCTTTAAAACATAATAAAACTTTTTGGCAGCGTAGAAAGGTGGACTTAGAGACTAAACAATATTAATAACATTGTCAAAGTGTGAAAAAAATAATTAACTTTCAGTGCTTTAACATTTTCGTGCGTTATAACTCGGTTTTAGTAAACGAATACTATTCCGGATTTAAAATAAACTCTGTAACTTATCTCCGCACGTAATTAGTGAAATTGATGTCGCACATCTGTTAATCACGCCCGACTAGTGATCACGATGAGCGAGATGGAGATGAAAGATGACGAAGAGGGAGTTGAAGGAGGACAAGAATACCCTCTCCTCACGCCGCGTGATATCCGAACAAGTGGTTGCTCGTCGGTCGCCGGTCATTTGTCCCTTCTCCATGCGCGACAACAAGGTAAGTTCATCAGTCTTGACCCAAGGTATTTATTGTCTTGACCGACGAAGAAGACCGTTTCTCCATGGCAACACAATTTTACATGTAAAGGCCGATGCACATATGACGCGGACGGACGACGGAGACGGATACGATGTTAGGTATGACATATTCACTCTGGCTGTTCACAATCGGACGCGGACGGACGACGACTTTAACTTTGTATCTGTCTCCGTCGTCCGTCCGCGTCGTCCGTCTGCGTCTATTGTGCATCGGCCTTAAAACTGCACTTTTCAGGAAGAAAAACGTAAAAATAAAGCGTTATAGCGCGGTAAAATGACCACGAAAGTATGAATTTAAAAATGTTATTATATAATATTGCATCTGATACAAGCTATAGCATTTGTTTTAATTCTATACGTGGGAAAGCAGTTATACTTTTAAAAATATCAGCATGACTTTTTCTGTATGGTCGCAATGTTAATCTGAGGAAAAACTGTAAACTTTGAAGCGACATATCACGAAAATTAGTTTACGTTGACCACTTTTTCTTGCCATATTATGATGCAGAACATACAAATTATTTTGGAGGTAACCTGCGAAATAAAAACGCGCACCCCGACTGGGAATCGAACCCAGATCCTTCGGGTTACCGGCCCTATGCTTTAACCATTAAGCTATCGGGACGCATTCTTAATCAGCAGGTTGGGTTGCCATACAACTCTTGCGAGTCCGAGTATCTGACCTATGAGAGATTCACTAAATTTTCCATCATTATCATACAAATTATTCATACGTCAAATTTGACCGATTTCTCAAGAAGAATGAAATTCGGAGATCCCTCCTTAAGTTCTGTCGAAATAGGAAGGTTGCTTCTGGGAAACTGAAGAAGTTTTCAGAATCTACTCTTTAAGAGTTCGATGATCCCGAGCTTAAGTCAGGAGATAATATTTCCTAACTGTGAAAATATTTTAGCCATGCAAATTATTTACAATTTGAAAGAAAGAAAATTAGTCCGTTTATTTTTTTACGAGACCGAAATATTATTAGCTTCTATTCAATGTGACCACCAAACGTGAAAAAAGTTGAACTAAGGGACATTTTATATTTGCTTCGAGTTTTGGCACACATTTTTTAGATGTTGGTGTTAATATTTTTTAGTTCTACCAAATTCATATTTTCGGAAACAATAGGGAAGTCTCCTCATTTTTTCTTAAATTGATAATAAAAACTAGAGGAAAAATGATAAATGTCAACACTTGTTTTCCTTGTCTAGTTTGTCATTTTCATTGTCAAATCTCGCATTGAAATATCGCCTAACATTCAGGCTGGTAAAACGGAGTTGGACAACATGAACGATTATGACGTAGATAGCAATGTTATCAGCAACCGGTCTCATCATGATTATACATTGGGTTTATGTGATTCAATACACGTTTTTGACGTCATTTGTCCCTTGGGTCGTTCTTGCGCTCGCGATAAGTGACTCTTTTTATTCAGATTCGATTAAAGCTTTGCTACTAGAGTATTTATCCCACAGATTAAATTTTTTGATCATCGAGATCAGAAACGTGTATATTTTTAAAAATCCAAGTATTTATTTCATTCTACATTCTAAGAGACTTCCCTATTGTTCAAATCTGGAATAATTTGATGTTCAAAAAGGAAATATCTTCTCTAGAACATACCTCGTTTAAAAATAGGAACCAGGTTATTTCATCGTTGAAGGGGAAAAAATCATTGTTGTGTTTCAATATTATATCGACTTTAAGATTTGATTTTATAATTAAATTACTGCTACTTCATAAATGAGTAACATAAATCATTACTTTTTCAAATAAAAGTTTATTTGTGCAGAATAACCGCTAATTTAAAAATCAGCGTTCGAGGAAATTCTAAGAAATGCACTAAATAAAAGCTCGCTACCAGGAAAGTCGATGAAGCTGAAAGTCAAATCGTTTCAGTTGACTCAATGGCCATTGGTTCGTATCCACTCGGTCACCGAACTCTTGCAGTTTCTCTCATGGCAGTTTCATGCAGTTCGCTTTTATTTATCAAACTGTTGATACATTAATAGATCTCACAAATTGATACAATAATTTGGTTCTCTCAGTTTGACAGCTTTAAAGTTGTCAACAATCTTTGATATCCTATGATTCTGAATCGTTAGCTTTTTCTCTTAAATTCATTGATCCTCCTGGGGTGTGATCACATAAAAATAAAATGTTGTTGCATGAAAGCTTCTCATCTCACCCGAGAAGTATGTGAATAACATTGAGATTATGCAATTGTCACGTGAGAACAGAGTTGTCATTTTACATGATCGCCCTCTGATATAGATCATCTCATACCTCGATGTTCAGATTGCATCTTGTCTAACTAAGCTCTACGAAACAAGAGCGCTCTGGAGCGAGTAGAAAACCGAGAGAAGAACTCCGAGCGCTTGAAGGTAATAGAAAAACACACCCCAGCGCGAGTGTATTACACGTATAAGAAAGCTGCAGTGTGAAGTTGAAGCAAAACTAAAGCACGCTCAAGTCTAATGCCTCCAGAGAGTGCCTCATAAGCAACACGTTCCATGTTTTAAAACAAGAGTCTTGCGTACAAAAACACTGCTCTGTGTAACATTATTATAAATAAAGCTTCGATGACATGGCAGTGGTGACGGTTTGTTCCGTTGGAGGTGCTGGTGGCCCTGATAAGGGCCGTTCGCGACGTTTCGAAGGATGTACTTCCTTCATCTTCTGGCGGTTGACTGTGACGATGTTGCTGGCAGCGCGGTCTCTTATTCGTTTTCGGGTTGGTCTGGTTTCCCGTTGGTGGAGAGTGGACGTTTTATTTAAAATAGTATGTCACTTAACTCTGTTCTGAGGTGATGGAAGAAATATTATGAAGAAGGGATGAGTTTATACAGTCAATTCGGACTATATTGCCATGGCAACAACCAATGACATTCCTAGAATGACCACTAAATAACTGTTAAGAGCTAATTGAGACTTTAGCAGAGTATTGAAAGACCGGGCCTAAGTATATTTTGGAACAAAACAAAAGAATATTAAATAAAAGACAGCTATTTAGCTGTTTGGATATCGGGATGTTCTATCTGTTATATCAAAAGGCCGGCTGGCCAATTGTTCTAGATTACAAGACACATTTTTGTATAAGACAAATATAAAACTTTGTTTTATAGAATGCCGATGAAATATTATAATATCGTCAAATCATAAATGAAATTATTCGTATTATACGTATTTTTATCATGACCGAAATTACGAACGTTGCTCAAATATAACACGTTGTTATGCGTAAGGACAATGTACTGGAAATCGACTACTAAATTCTGTATATAAGCAAAGGGGGCATTGTTCCATAAATGTAACAATGACACTTCATTCAATAATCGGCAACACCTTCACAATCATGTGATACCATAATCCCACTACCCGGCCGCAGTGCTCGAACCCTGATCCCTGAGAAGGCGCTAAGATCCGAGATTACCCCGACACACTCGTGACTGACAAACCTCGCTGAGACCCAGCAATTATAACCTGTGGTTCGAGGGGAGGGGGAGGCGTTGCTATGGTAACGTGGGCTACTGAATTAGAGGGACCGGATTTGATTATGTTTTCGCGGCGTGGGGAACGCTCGTCGTGCAAATAAACAAGTTGAGAGGGACTTATTGAGCGAGCGAAGCGAACGGATGACAATTTGCTCAGAGTGGTGGGAGAGATTACAAGAATCTAGTCACAAGTTCGATCAATTTTGTGTCGAAACGAAATTCGATCGTAAATTAGAATTCTTAGAAAATGCTTACAAATCCAGTTGCAGGGATAGGAAGGGGGTTCAGTAGCCCCCCTTCCCCCTCCTCCTTTCCCGAGTAGCCCCCTCCTTGCCGACATCACAGCTTCATCTAAAAAATGAAGTAAGATATTATTTCAAATCGCGGCACAAACATGATGTTTCTCAATCCTTAGGTAGATAATATTTGACGATTTTGTAAACCTGTGAATTTCCTAAGATTTAATTGTACCAATATTCTTGACTAAAACATATTTTTGAAGAGTTTGACACTCGAAACACTTCCTTCTAATGTTAATTTATTAATTTTGTCAACCTCGGTCCCCAAAGTGTACTTCCGGACACGCCTTTTCGCATGTACATTATAATACATCGTTAAAAAATAACAATTTATAGCTGTTTGTTGTGATCAAAGATGACTATGAAAGAAGACTTTGTATCATTTAATTAATAGATGCCATTATACCAAAGCAGGCTAAACCTAGTAAATTTGCATGGAAACGTCAGTTTTGTTTTAAATACATATTTTCAGCGAGCGATCTATTTCAAAAGTTTTTAATTGACGCAATAAGTAAAGTTTCCAAACAATATGTTACGCCCAAAGGACATTATCCTGGTTATGATGGATATGAACTTTACAGGAAGCTTACGAACTTTAAATAAAATATTATTCACTGCCCTAAACATACTGCATTTTGACAAGAATAATGTCAAGCACAAACCAATAGATACAATCCTATTGGTGACTCAATATCAATATTCTTGTAACTCATGTATGTTGTGACTCAAAGGCTACACTGGCCTCCTGCTTGCAGGTTAATTACAATAAATTAATAAATAATATGCATGATTATACATTAAATTCTTCCCTTAGATAAACGTAATTTGATTATAAAACGCAAAAGAAAAGTAATTTGGGAAGACCTAAAGAAGAACTAAACATATCGTTTAGTTTTTATTTATTTAAACAGGCCCTGGTTCACAAACGTTTTGTATTAGGTGAAGAAAACACACACTAAAATGTTAACACAGAATATCTTCACCAGACCTGACGCCTGGGGCCCTATTCTATATCTCGTTTTGATCTCGTCTCGGCCGCCTTCGTCTCGGCGTAATGCTATCTTAATGGCAGTGAAACGAAGGCGGCCGAGACGAGATCAAAAAAGATATAGAATAGGCCCCCTGACTTTAAATTTGGTTAAAAAAATGTATATGCGACTTAACTGGTACGTAACTCTTAAAATAACTGAGCACATTAATTATTCAGCCTTAATTAGACAATGTTTCTCTTTCTCTACATTAATTAGACAGGGAGTTGATCCACTTGAGTGATCCACACCTGACACCATCTGTGAGCTGCATACAAACTACTCGTGCATATAAAATACGCCACATTAAATACAATTAATTAATTCGTACAGTGTAATGTAGAATAACAAATAGTAAATGCATACAATGGGATTTCAATTTGTAAATACCATTTCTGCCACCAAATGTAATGCGGCGTCAAGTATTCGAATATTCCCATTTGAGCTGGAGGACTAAAACACAGCTGTTGCTGGATTATTATTTATATACATGAGTGTAAATATAACTTCACGGGACTAAAATTCTGTTTGCATTCACTCAACGGAGGACGATTCGGGTCTTAACGCGACGAAAATAACCAAGTGAAGCAATCATATTTTTGACATCTCTGATTGGCTGGTTTCAGGGTTATTAAAGAAACGATAATGTTAAGATGTTTCCTCACACTTATGTCAGATACGAACATCCAATTAGCGAATGTATGAGTAATTTATTGAATTAATTAATTTTAATCTACGGATCATTTGGTTAAGTGAAGGTCCAGGTTCGATTGACGCAGAAGATGTTCTCGTGGCAAATGATGTGGAAACACTTTATTAATACGCTTTCCCATCTTCCTCTTACCTCCTTCTTCAACATCATATCAAAGTCAATCTTTAGCTCTGTAGTGTCTCAAAATTTAACGAAGGAAATGATTTAAATCATGTTTTTAAGCAATTAATAAATTCACATGAAGGTGCCTCTAATTACCGTATCAAAGCGATCATTACCTACTTATTTGATTTCTTATAAAAGTGTAAAGGAAAAATCTGATTTTCAAATAAGATTATTTCCGTCATTGATTGAGTGAGCTGGAAATTTCAAGAACGAACCTTCAACACTAAAACCTTCGTGATCCACCCTGCCAAATAAATTCCAGAATTAAATCTCAACTTTTGACAACTGAAATTACGAAGCGGCTTGATTACAATGAACAGTCACAAATGACACCTGTGAAAGTGACATTAAGCCAGGTGAATTAGTGACTCCGTTAGCAAGATGTCTTATTGGTGTAATAAACCCATGCTTGTTTACAGGTGAAACATGAACAGGGGTTACAACAGGCTTAGCAGTTCCATTAGAATAATGATTGCCTGTGTGATGGATGCTAATAAAGTAGGTCTTGTGAGGGGTGAGTTGTGACAGCTAATCAAGGCCTCAAGGCTTATTTAAAACGGAGTATGACAGAATAGGAAAACGCTCCGTGTAACGCGTTGATAAGCGAGCCTTTGCAATGCATGCGATATTCGTGTGAAACTGATGCGTCAAGTGCAGTGATAATTTGCAAATATGTCATGACAAGCTTAAAATGTCCGGAAAAATGTCATTATCTTTTGAAGATAACCACTGATTAGTCTGGAGAATTCTCAAAAAGATCTAAAATGTTTGTCCCGATGACCATAAAAAGTCTTAAGTTGATCTGTCAAACGGTTCCTATTCAATTTTCAAAATATCACAGGATATCGTTCAAAAAGTATAAAGGGACCGCTCAAATAGTACAAATTTCAGATCGATCGATTGAACGGTTTTACCTGGTCACTTCTGGCAAGAACACACAAAACCATACAGAAAGTGCCTACACAGATTAAATGTGTTTTATAAAACTCTTGTGAACGTTTGCCCTGAAAAGGGTCGGTGGAGACTTTTCGGAAAGATCTCTCAATCAGAATGGTTAGACGGATCAGAAGACTGGTTGGTGTCTCCCGTCCAATTAATCCCAGCCTGCAGAAGCGGAGCAGAGTCTTAGTCGACGTAACATCGTCACTGACCCTTTTCAAGGGTAAATGTCAATAACAGAGTATCTCCGAAGATTTCAGCCTTAGTCCTTGAGCTTCAGCAGAGTGTGGTACGCAAGATGGAAGGAAATAATTTAAACGATGTGATATTCAATGTGATATTCTTCGTTCGCTGCATTCAAGTTTCACATCCAATTTTCGTAATCCAGATACTTTAAATACTCACGAATAATTGAAATTTTAACACAGCGTGAATCACAAATCAAAATGGATTCAGTTCGTGTAGAGCTATATAGAGGCACAATTTAACAGTTATGTATCACATTAGATATTTAACACAAGCACACCAGAAACCTAAATCATGAATCTACAACGGAATGCAAACTATATTGGCCCACTCATCCGATTTGGCAGAGCATTTTGTAAGTTGGCGTAATATATTTTGTTATGTTTACTCAAGAACATAAACTATTTTCCGACTGTAAATAACTTTCAAAGTACTTTTGCTTTGAGAACATTTCAAATACAAATATTACTTGAGATTCGGTGTACTGAATTTAAAACACATTTATTTTAATCAATACAGATGATAAAATTGAGTACAATGAAAAATTGAAATGATCAATTTTGAATTTTGAAATTTTCTCGTTTTCCTGAAATCATGTAACCGTCACTTGCCAATTTTGTACAACTGAATGCTGCCAAACAGGCTTCTTGCAGAAGTTAATGTGTCCAAGCTAAAATAATATGTAAATAACTTTTCTTAAACTGGACAATGTGTTCGTATAGATACATTTTGCATAATTATTATCATCATCTCATTCATTCTTAAATATCTCTCTTGCATAAGTAAACACTCTAAATATGTGATTGGATGGCAGATGTCAGATTTGTTTATCTTCCTATAGGTATCTTTTATTCAGTTGCTATGGCAACAATTTTCTCCTGCACGATGCCTCCAGCGACACGGGAGCGTCATATTCATAACACATTTCTCAGAAACCATTTGATTAAAATATTCAAATAAAAAAAAAAAAATATTAAATAAAAAATATTCACTACACGATAGGCGTAAAATGGCTGACATGGTATTTCTTTACAAATTAATGAATGGGCTATTGGATACTGACCTTGTGCAACTTTTAAATGTGTATGTTCCTGTACGATTGTCAAGGTCTCGCCAATTTTTTAGAGTGTCACCTGTCAGAATAGATGTTTTTAAATTTTCTACTATAAATAGACTGCAAGCCACTTTTAATCATTTTTATAACTTGTGTAGTGAATTAGATGTTAATTTTAATTCCTATACTGAGTTTAAAGCATTAATTTTACGACATCTGTGATAATTTTTACTTGCTTTAAATGTTTAATTCCTTCTGTGATATACCCTATGTTCTTTTTATGTATTCCTATGACTATGTGCAATTTTGTATGTAATATGTGTTTTTATTATATTTGTACTTGTGGGCTTGCCCGTTACAAATAAAGGATTAATAATAATAATAAATTCAACAATTTCACATATTAACAAACTCAATTAACTAAAACGTATTTAATAGTGATGTCATGGGGGCCCTTTAACTCTCCAAAATATCAGTTTGAAACCTCTTGAACGATGTTTGAATGCCATGAATTCAGCTCAGCTCCGCTCCCTACCGCTCAGCTCCGCTCTATACCGCTCAGCTCCGCTCTCTCAACGCTGTCAGATAATTTATACCTCACCTGTATTCGAGCAATTGAATCCAAGTTAATTAAAACGAGTCATTAAGACGACAGCTTGATTATATTTCGTGAGTGCTTCAATATTCCCGGCAACAAAACGCGATGGAACGAGAATTAAGCGGAGGAAAATGAGAAATAAGACATAATTTAAAATGAAAAGCGTTCGGATCCATTTGCTAATTGTGTAAGATTTGTTTGTCACGGAATATTGTTCTGAACTGGGGATAACAGCTTTGGGGCGAAACGCTTTGAGCATGATGAAAAGTCAGAGAGGTAAAAACGAATCTAATTGGCAGTAGAAAGCTTTGTTTCAAGTGATTCAAGTGATGAATACCACTTGCCTCAAGGGACGGAAACTCACATTAAAATTGAGTGATACTCAGAACTGTATTCTGAGATATCACAGTTTATAAGTACTCTTGCATTTCTACACTTTAGGGGTGTAATTTGGAAGCGTACCAATACTTCTTTGACCGACCTTAAAGGCCTCAATTTGGTAACAAAATCACAATTCTCTCGAATTTTTAAAATTGAAATTTTTACAAAATCATAAAAAATAATAAAATGTCACAAAAACACAATTTTAACAAGAAAATGAAGAACTAACATAACATGCTTGTTTTAAAATTGTCCTATTTATTCAAAGAAGTACCAGGGGCCCTATTCTAGAACTTTTAATTCCCCAATTCTGATGGAATTCGATTCCATGCAATGTTAATTCTTATGGACGTGACCGGATTCCATCAGAATGGAATTGGGAAAACGTTCTAGAATATGCCTCCAGATAAATTATTACTGCTCCTTTGACGCGTCTGGTAAGATTGTTTTCTTGCTATTTCAAGGTGTATTACAGAGCAGTAACTTTCACACGATTCAATACAAGGTCTTATGCAACGTTACACATGCAGATTCTCTTAAACTCTCCTCTGGTGCAAATAGTTGTCTCTCGTCATCATCTGTAGATCCTCTCGAGATGTACTGTTTGCCAAGACCTAGGACTTTCCTCCGCGTTTCCCCAAGCGCGCGAATACGAACGTCGTCACAAAGTAGTCCGTGGCTGTTCACCTGAGCGTACGCACACCCACGTACTTGCGCGGGGATTAATTAAAACTTGTTTTATCTGCTCGCTAATTAACTCAGCCTCTTTGAAAACCCAAAGAAAAACATTTCTCCTAGCGGGAAAATATTATTCCGACTTTTCCACTTAAAATAACATGGCTCTCGTAAGAGTTGGCTATACTCCGACATACATTCTAGATGTACTGTTTCCCAATTTTCGTCATAACTTTTCAACTATTTAAGTTATTCAGAATATGAAAAATAGTTTACGTAGCCATTCGATATTATCACCATATTCTTAATTAAAATATGTATGAACCACACATAACTATGCGAAAAGGTGAGAAAATATATTCATTTCAGCTTTATGGACATTTTTTTTGAAATTATTTTAACATTGTAGATATTATCAATGTTAATAAGTTATAATGGTATTTGGTAAATATATCTCCAGCATTTACCTAGGTCCTGATTCTTATTCATACGACACTACTCAATCTGAATATTAAATATTTCAAGGCAGACATAACTTTAAAATATATTTTAAGGAGTATTTTTTATAAAATCCCCGGTGGTGTAAAAGTTCTAAACTTTGCTTAATCGCCTTCAAGTATATCCAGAAAGTTAAGTTAACTTGGATAAAAGCACGAAGAAGTTTTTAAGCAGTTTCGCTTAAAACTCTAAAAACAACTGAAAATAAAAACACACTCGTACGCTAAGGAGTATTACATTACCTACCTGACAAGCTAAGTGAAACAAACATGTGTTTAGTAATTTAATTTCCAAGCTTGATTATTCCCCAGGAGTCTGGAGGACAGAAGTTTTAACAGAAATAAATGTACGCAGTCTCGCATAATTTTACAGTCATCAGTGTCAACTACAGCATCTGTTTAGAGAACTCTCTTGACACTACAGTCTACTATTTTGCTGGACAACCTCAAATGAAATTTGTGACTTTGCTCCAAGCTCATCAGTTTTGCTCTATTGTACACGTTTAAAAATATATTTTTAACTGTCGTTTTATGCAACAAACGAACTTTAAATAACTACAAATTGAAAATATTTAAAAAAATACGTTTACTCTTAATAAATGAAAACAATGTAAATTAAACCAAAATAAAAAAATAATTATCATGTGATTTATTAAATGAAGTGCATGTTTGGTTATTTTCCTAATGAACAACCGAGGTTTTAAAGTAGTTTATAGACAACTGGACAACTATTGCATTCGACAATATTAATTATGGTGATGACTAGTAAGGACGACGATATTTATATGCAAAAGAGAAGGATGAAATGACAAACCAATATATTCTGCATATATTCTGATTTTTAAATACGGAGTCAAATTAAAAGAAATACCGATATACAGAATTTCTATAAAATACGACAGAATTAACGCTTTGCATACTATACTTGATTATTTACTTCAAAAGACTTGTTTCCATATTTCATGTTAATGTTTTTATAAATTCAAAGATAAACTGCATACGTTTCAACGTATCCAAACGGAGCTACATTATGAAAATTTGCAGTAATTACAAAAATATTAAAAATACGCAATTTCTTGACGTCTCTGAATGACAGTTACATAACTTCAGAACGAACTTCGTTAGCCAAAACATCAAAGACATTTCTCTCAACACTTAACATCTCATCTCTAACCTATTTGCCAACCATTCTACCAAGTTTCCATGTCATGTCCCCTCGTCCTCACTCGCAGGCAATTAAATCCAACCCCCACTCGCAATGCCAACCAAACAAACTTGCAAACTTCGGAGAGATACGGAACACATCTGTTGCTATAGTTCCAGCATTTGCTTTACACAAGTTGCCAACCGACACACAGCCTTCGTCGTAACTTGCATTCGTGAAACAATCGTGCGTGTTTCGAGGTGGCGGTGTGTGTTCTACTTCCAAGGTAGCTAGATGCGAACAAAGGTAAATAAACAAGCGGAGGTTTAGACAGAGTTTCGATGTTTGTTTGTAGACTTGGAATGAGGTTAGAATGCGTTAAACAATTGTCTAAGAAAAATTATGTAATTAGAGGCGTGATGTGAGTATACAAACAGACAGTGTAGATGAGGTGAACTGTTCTACGTCTATTACTCTTCATGCTAGGACTAGGAAAACTAGGAAAACGATGTGTAACGCGTTGATGAGCTAGCTTTCGTATTGCGTGTGTAAGTTCCTGCTCTACAGACCTTGGATAACTTGAATTTAATGCGTTAAAGGAGCAGTGATAAATTATATGAACAAATTTGACAAGTATTTCAAACAAGCATAAAATGTCAGTAAAATGTCAATTGCTTTTGAAGTTCTTGACTACTTTGTCTGGAAAACTCCCAAAAAATTCATGAAAATTGGTGCCAATGACCATCCAAAATTCTAAGATGATAGATCAAACGGTTACAGTTTAAATTTTCAAACATCACAGGATCTTGTAATATAACATTAGTGTGTGTGCAAAATTTCAGATCGATTAATAAAACGGTGAGACTTGGGCAGTGCGGGCAAAAACACAACCGGAAAAAACACACTGAGAAAGTGTCATGAGAGTCATATTGTAACGCTCGTTTCTCTCTCTTAACAACTTTAAGTGGTCGAACTTCATATACCCGAAGAGATGGAGCCCATTTATGTAGATTCCTTTCCCCTTCTCTAGTGTTACAGAGTAATACTGTTGGGAATAAACTGTTTACTTGATTATTCCAATGTATGGAACTGGAATTGCATAAATCGTTGCTTTACCTATGTGACGAATGACTATCTGGTGGTTGCAAAACGACCAAGAAGATGGATATAGTTTCTCATCATGATTGAAAGCTGCAATTTGAGATTTGATAGAGAATAGATGGGCACTTGAGATGCCTGATTGTTACCTATAGTTACCTATATAAAACTTGTTAGTCCATTTCTTTCATGAATTTCATTTCGAGCAATCAATGAGATTTTGTTAAATTGAGAATGCCAAGATAAGGGAAAACGTAAAGAAACTAACAAAGGAAAATATCGTTAAACGAGAAAATGGAAAGGAATAAGAAAATGACGAGGAAAAATTTCCGCTTTGAGGTAAAATTGCAATCATCTTCATCGACGTACTCCGAAGCGAGTTTTAGCGCAGATCAGTTTTCCGAATGGCAAGAAAAGCTGTCTGAAAGAACCGCGTTTAATTTAATGATATAAGAAAGTAGAGGACACAAAACGACGACTAAAAGGAGGTTTTCACTCTCACTTGAGATGGGTTTCTTGCGTGCTGCTTGGCGGTTTGTAAACTGTGCAGAACTTAAAAACAACTGCAGATTGCGTGGGCGGTTGTTTTGAAGTGATTACAACGTGTCAACACACAATCATAATGTTCTAATCATTGCCATGATTTCAGATAAATCGTTTGTAGAATTGTAAGCGTTACGATTAGCCATAATGTGAAGTAACAACTAGGAAAACTCTCTTTGTAACGAGTTGATTAACGAACCTAGCTGTGAAATAATATTACAAAATGGGTCAAAAGAGCAGGGATAATTTCTGTGAAATTTCAGTTAATGGCTGCCAACTGAGAAAATACTACAGTCTGTGAATTCTATATACCATTTGGTATCTAAATTGCTTTGTTTCTAGAACAATATTACATGCTTTCGATTTTTCAGACATCAATAGAGAAGGGCTTTCAAGCAAGTAAATCCGATTCTTGTGGAATGTATTCGTATTAATTTTTTCAAAGATACTGAAAATTCAATAAGACAGAAATAAAGATTGGTTGAGCATCTTTTGTACTTTGACAACAATACTGTATGAGCGAGTTTTTACTCCTAAACATTGAGTCGTATTGTTTATTTTTGGTAGGTACAGATAGAAAAGTATTAAACATAGCATATTATAATGACATGGTCAACCATGGAGAAACGTGAATTTCGTTTTCAAAACACTAATATTCATAATAACTGATAATTCATTTGCTATTGATAAGCATATTCAAAGCTTGCACGAACTTCTTTTGTTTTATTTCAGCAATGCAAAATTATTGTATTTTTCACCTGCGAATGGACATTTTGTTGGCACGTTGACGGTTCAGATTATAACTTGATTGAGGTAAATCGATGTATGTTTGGAATGGGAGTGATTCCTCTTCGTACTAAAATTTCTCCAGAGCCTAAATAATTTCCCATGTACCCATTAACTATAAAATATCGTTAAAAAAAGCAGATAATCCCAGCTATTCTGCGTGCCATCAAGATGGCGGCAAGCAACAATGAGATGACATCAAGTACAAGCTATGAATAATTGTAGCTCGGAATAGATCAGTTTCGCCTATCAATTTCAATACGCTGCAATGCGTTAATGATCGCTTGGTTAATGGTTGTTTTTACCCCATCACAAGCCGAGGTTGGCTTTCAACCTTTCGATTGGGCAAAAACTACGACCGCAGTCTCGAAGCGGTCATTAAGGGAATGCAACCTTAAGCCTATTCCACAACAAGTTCTAATGCATTGATTATGGTCACATGCGACTTGAGAATCATATTGTCTTAAGGCTGAATTACACGATTCAAGTTTCCTTGAATTCAATCCTTTCAAGGGGGTTGAATTCAAGACTTGGATCGTCTAAATGAAAACATTGAAGCATTTAACACGTTTCCAAGTCTTGTGTTCAAGACATCTCTTCAGCCTTTTTAATTAGACCATGTCCATTTTCTTTCAAGTTTTGAAATACTTCCACCAATTGTTAATTTCACCACAACTTCAATCAACAATACACATTAAATCGTCTAAATTCTCTTTCAAGCTTCCTTGAAATCAAGGGTTGAATTCAACCCTTTCAAGGAAACTTGAACCGTATAATTAATATTGTTAATATTGTTGTCAATGGCATGAGAGTAAGTACATAATTATTATGACCTATAACAATATCTATTCACTAAAACATGTTTTGGAACTGACTTGAGTTATGTAACATTGAAGCAAGTTCATGAATAATAAAGTAGCTCTGTTAGCAGCGCGCTCGCCCGGTCAACGAGAGTGCAGGGTTCGCATCCGAGTGATACTTTTTCTCCTTTTTCTTTACATTAGTTGTGAGACATGGCCAGTCCAGGGTTTCAAGAACTCATTCCAGAAACGCGGAGAAAATGACTACTATTCCATTGCATTTCCAAAATCGTGATTATGTACTTCATACTGAGACGTCTCATGTGATATCATCTCACTAAGTTGTGTTTAACATTATAGTGAGATGAACTCACGATACGCCAAGAAATAAGAGTTACAAAATAGAGATTAAACCATAGAAGTATTAAAAAAGTTTAATCTCGGCTATTATTGCTTACTTTTAATCAATGCCTTTATTTAAAGGAATATTCAGAGTCTAATGATCTTGACTTATCTCATAAAAGGATGAAATAAAAATAAACATAATTTGTAAAAGTATTCTATTATAGTATCAGTAGAAGTCTTCGTATTTTCTTCCACCCACCAAAACGGCAATACGCAAAATTTCTTTCAACGAATGCCAACACGAAAATGCATTCTGGATCTCTCAAACCTCGAACAAATACTATTCACTAAGAAGCTGATGATTCTAAACTAATTGTTCATTCGTGCAAGGTTTCTCACCCTGCCTCGTTGTCTCTAATCTTCATAAACCATTGTTTGTTCCTTGCTTCACTCCTGTTTGGCAAACACATTAAGTCTGACAATAGCGGCCATTTTGTGCTACAATCACGACCATCTTGTCTCGAGGGCGCAATTAAAGTCTCTAGTTGTCTTATATTAGTTCGATACACCATGTTTACAACTCAACAACAATGTATCTACTACATTGTTACAATGTGGCTGTAAACCAGAAAGATTATTTCACACAACTTTGAAAGAAGGTAAACGTAAACGAAATAAAATATGTATTACAGATTCATAATATGAACCACGAGTATACACACAAAAAATACTATTTACTAGAAAAATATTTCTTATTTGCTGCTTATAGAGAGAACAAGCAATTTATTTGAAAGCTTAAATGGTCACCTGGGGCCAGATTCACAAAAAGTATTATCCTAATACGTACTATCTTTTGTATTATATTTCATTTAACATGGTGTTTTGGGAATTAAATAAAAAGATATTACGTATTAGAAGATAATAATTTTTGTGAATCTGGCCCCTGAATAATTGTAGTTTCCGGAGTCACACATTTGTGTAATGTTTGTGTGCATTACACACATTTCATACTTACAAACACTCACATTACGCACTAATATTACAAAAATATATCGATTTGCCTCCATTTATAAGTTAAACCTGACCAAATAACAGCAATGCACTATTAGTTTATGCTTTTTTCGCATCGGCCTCGCTTGTTCGACGTTTAGATTATTGTTGCGTCATATGAGGGCTAATCGTAGCTAATGCAAGAGTTAATTTATACGTACAAAAATGTACACCTATTATTTAATAATACCTAATTAAAAATATTGCAATACCAATTTAAATTAAATTAATTTCGTAACTCGTAACTATACTTCTCACACTGATTGCGTCCCAATTGCACTGTAAACAAAATAATAATCTATCATATTCAGCTGTTCGTGTGTAATATTATTAAAATTGGGTGAGTATATCTCTTCATTGTCTACTCCGTCAACATTGCAAGTGCATCAATCAAAAAGAGAGAGAGAGAGAGAGAGAGAGAGAGAGAGAGAGAGAGAGAGAGAGAGAGAGAGAGAGAGAGAGAGAGAGAGAGAGAGAGAGAGAGAGAGAGAGAGAGAGGTAGGCAGGTGGAGGCAGGTGTATGAACTAGGAAGTAAGTAAAGGTACTATGTAGAGGGAGTGAGGGGAGAATAGGAAATGCGGTGATTTAAATGTGGTCACAAAAAGCACATCGCCTTGCATTGATCGCCTATCGAATAACACGTGATCACGTGTCTCCACAGCTCGGAAATTAAAGAATTCTCTGAATTGGAACGTTTTCAAAAATAGTGACATTAAAAATACTCTCCTCTAAATATAAATTGACTTTCCAGAGTGCATTTCCTGGAATGTGTATAAATAGACAACGTAAAGCTTGGCATTTAAATGAAACATTGACATATTAATCATGCTACGTTCTCTAATTAGGACAGAAATCTAATGAAATGCTCGTAAAACATGTACTAAATAATTATAGCTTGAAAATGGGAAGTTTACAAACGTATTTAAATTAATTTACTATTAAAACATAGAAAATTTGTATTTCACCGTTTAATTTATTCCGTAAACACAGAATTGAGGTAGGTACTTAATTTAATTGCAATGAATTTATGAAAACGAACAAAACATAACATGTATAGATAAACTGCATTCTGCATATTAATTATAATTCGCGTCAAATCTAGAATGTTGTGTGAGATTTTATTGTAATATATTTACGATTAGAATATTATATTGTAGCGAACATACCATATCATATGAATGATTACATTTTTCTAGTATTATTGGATATTTGCAGCTATAACATTCATTGCAGCTAAAAGACACTGAATAACAACAGTGATTAGTGATGTGCGAAGCTTTCTGAAGATAACCCCTTCAGATCTCTGCATTTCGTCCCCAATGGCGGCAGCTTGTTGCAAAGCGGCAAGAATTTCACGTTCCAACCAATCAAAAGCTAGGAATCACACGAGGAAAATATCCCGCTAGAGAAGTTTAGTCAAACACCAACTTAGAAACCTCGCGTAGAAAAGCTGAATATCAACGAATATACGAGTCAGGTAACAAAACCAGGAATCTAAGTAACCAGGTGTATATATTTTGACTCGAAATTCACAAAGATCTTTCGCAACCGAGCGATAAAATACCTCGCTCTGAAATCATACCTTCATCGACATAGAAAATATAATGAAACCGCGGAAAAGATTTCTGTGACATGCAGCTAGAAATGCACTCAAACTAGATTTACGAAATGCATCTTGGGTAGAATCCGGATGATCTTATGAAAGCAGCCTTATTCCTAGAATCTTCCCTGCTGTTTTCAAGCAAGATTTTCCTGGCGAAATAAAACAAGTTTTTCTCTTAAAATCTCTCCGTCTCTCTCTTCTCAAGTGAATCTCATGCATCAGGTGGCGCTTCCATCCTCCTCCAACAAGATGAACTACCATCTCTCCAGCGAGTCTTCATGCGAAACGTTTCCGTGAAACCTTTGCCGTGGTTTCAACGGGCGATAAGTCTTCATTAGAATATTGTGCGGCAGATTAGTTTGTGAAGGAGCAGTTGAAAGCGGGCAATGTTTTCGCACGTTGTTAGAGGCTGTAGTTGGAGGTGGCAAGAATAATGTACCTACCTGAGAAGGTTCAACTATTTCTTGACTTTAATAAAGTGGAAGATGTTTCGCATTCCATACAAGAGGTTAATTGGGATGGGAACATTTCGGCGTTTAAGTTTCGTATCGTGAGACAATTGAGGAGTGGAATACACATAAAAGGATTCGTTTATTCATGCTTTAGATTGTTGTCAAGAAGACAGCTCAACCAATATGAGTGTAAATTCAATTTAAAATGATTTTTGACAACTTAACTAGAAACAAGATTATTGAGCGAGCGAAGCGAGCGTCTCCTTTTGGGTCTTTTGGCACGGACCTCTGTTTTTTTTCCCGTTTACTGACGCTATACAGGTCAGAGTTTTTCTTCGATCGAGCTGAAATTTTGCACACATGTGGAGACAACCTTTTCTGTTTGCTGACCCCTAATTTTTTTGAAAAAAATTGATTGGTTAAAATTTAAATAAACATCTCCTGATGGTAGGTTGAAAAATGAAACTGGTCTTCGATAAATCTGATCAAACTCATATTTTGGCTATACAGGTCAGAGTTTTTCTTTGATCGAGCTGAAATGTTGTACACATGTAAAACCAACCTTCTCTGTTTGCATACCATATTTTTTTTTGAAATCCATTCATGGGTTAAAATTTGAATAAATATCTCCTGATAGGCTGAAAAATGAAAACGGTCTTCGATAATTCTGATCAAACTCATATTTTGCATGATCATTAAGACCAATATTGTCTCTTATTTTACCAAATTTCATCCCAATCAGTTAAGAACGTATGAAGTTATTTACATTTTTAATATCTGTCAGTAATGAAGTATCGAAATGAATGTTTTCCAGTGCCAATTGAAAATTGATTCTGATTTGCTTTATGAACCAGGTGCTTAGATGCTATTTTAAAGTTTCGATGAAAAGCATACACTTTTAAGTTGATATCATAATCAATTCAATATGGATGTATATGTTTTCTGTGCGTTGTGTACGCATTTCCGGTTCGAGAATTTGCTTGTACCCGTGCTCGCTCATCAACGCGTTACACTGAGCGTTTTCCTAGTATTGAGATTTGATATTGATTTGTATAACCAAATAAAGATACTTGACTTGGAATAAATCAGTATTAGAATTTTTACATTTAAAAAATATAGTAGGTAGGTAGGTACAATTATTATTGAAGTTTAAGATTTAAAATAACTTATTTTTTAACCACAATTCTGTACTTCAATATTCAAATATTTTGTAGAAATTATACCAGTTTCTATTACATCGGTATGCTATTGTATAAATTAGAAGTACTTAATGTAAAATACCGTTTGAAATGCACTTCCCCTGTGTTTACATTGACTATAAGGAGTGCATCAGTTCTAAAACTGAATTATTTTACGAACAAAGGCATTCAAACCATGAAAATGAGTTCGATTCTCACTTTTAATGAAAAGTGTCATTAGCTTAGTGGTTAGAGCACTGGACCGGCAATTCAGAGACGTGTACGAATACCACAAAGGTGGTAAAATCTATTCAATTTGAAGTTGTAATTTAATGATTCATACAACTTTGTAAACCATGTTACCTTGACAACACACACTGATACGTCTCCGAATAACAGAATTCTCCGTAAAGTTATCAAAGACTCAATAGATACGAAGTAGACTCTATTCATTGGATTTTATATTACGTACATTCCTCTCCACCATTGCCTCTCTACGATAAGAATTCGAACTGAATGTGAGATTTTATGAACATCATAAAGACATGATGTCGCTCTGAATAACTTATTAAGTTCTCTATGTATCTTGACATAATACATGTCTTCATGTTGATACAGACTGACATATTCAATTCATGTTCCAGACAAACAAGATGGCATTTTATTAAATTCACGATCAAAATGTGTACTCTTGAACAAGAAAAGTTCCTCGTCTGACTTCATTTAAAATTAAAAATGCTTTAGTCACTTTGGGTGAGTACAAATTATTCATTAATAGGGTTTCGAAATAATTAAAGTGTAGTTAATGTGATTTGAATTTGGTGCGTTTATCCTTCTATTCAGCAGAATGTACACTTGGACACAGTAAAAACGGTATTTGAAAGAAACTGTTTGGCTGATAAAGAAACTAACTCCAGTAGGGAACTCTTATTTCGTAGAATAACAAGGATTGATTGTATAAAACCTGACCACGAGCCAATCTGTTTCATTCAAATACCGTTTTTACTTTGGTTAAAAGTTTGAAGTTCCGCCTACAATAACGTACTTGTGCATATTACATTAGCTCCACGGAGTCCTGAAATGCCAGATGTTTTCGGACTAAGGACTATACGCATGGTTTCCATTTCATAGATGATATTTGAAACTTCTAAAAGTTTGACTCTTGTGAAAGTAAAACTTTCGAGGTTTCAAATAACATTGATGAAATACGAAGTTATTTCCAAGTTGGACTTTGAAGGAAATAATGAAGATATTTGAAACGTTCCTCAGACGAAGTGCAGAAATGTCAATTGAGCTCCGCAGAAGCAAACTGATTGGCTGATAAAGAAACTACCTCTAGTTGGTGAGCTCTTATTTCATAAATACATCTAAATGACATGATTGTAAAATAATGTTACAATGTAAAATAATTATGAAATATATTTTACAGAATATACTCATTATAATTATACGCATTATTATTTTTTAAAAGCATATTGTAACAAAAAAGGTGTAATTAATTCTTCTGAGCTATGTAGTAGTTTTTCGTTTGATTTCAATCATCAGCATAATTCTTCTTTAAATGACATTACATTGAGATTTAGTGGAAGTAAAGTGACTTAGTCGCCGAAATCTTATCTCGAGACTTCCAAATCAATGGAACTGAAGAAAAGAACTTTAGTTTTATTTTCACGTTTTTCGGAAAGTTAATCGAGGAAAAGCCATGGTAAAAAGCAGTCAGTGATAAACAGTTGACGTCTTAAAAAGCAGAGTTTCTTTCGACTCGAAACTCGATTCTACTAAATGGAAATAAAAGAGAGCCGTGTACCTACGTATATAGTAAACGAGATTGGTGAAATTGTGATAGAGTATTTCCTGTAAAGGTTTTCTTGCTTTGTGATTTTATTTAGCTAACTCACTAACGAACAAAAACTAAAACATGTCGTAGCTATTGAATCGCGTCATTTGTTTAAAGTATTTTGCCATTCTTTGCTGCGAGTTTGTTGAATTCATTCAGGGTAATGATAGTAATTCGACACGAGAAATGTGGCGCTCGTTTGAAAGCGTAATAAGCTTAAAGGAATAAAACATTGTGCAACTAATGGTTATGAAAGCTTTGACAAGAAATGTTGTAAGCATTCTATGTGTTTTTAATTTCGGAATAATTGAAATATGTATTTTATTTGAGTAAAAAGAAATTTATAGAAAATAATGTCATGTACAATTTGTAGTAAACATCCTGATAAAATTACTAATTTCGCAAAAACACTTGGTTATTACTACTTCCTTTTTTACTGTTTCGGCTCTGTCTAATTTTTCTTTACTCTTTTCCCCTTTGTGTTTGTATTGTAAAGCCATACGGTAATTCCTCTGGACTTGCTAAATTTTAGAAAACCCTATTTTTATTCCAGGAACATAAAAGTTTTGAGAAGACGTGTCTATTATCGGTTTAAAACAGCTCTCAAATCAAATATTGAGGCGCCATTAAATATCGTTATTATTACAAGCATAATTTGGCATACATAATTTATTAGAAAAGTTCAAAACCAAATTATTTAAGGGTCAAAGCATTTTACAAGCGCTTTCATATAAGGGGAAGAAATATTACAGAAAAGATTATCGTTGATGATAGACTTATGATTAGCCAAGTGGCAGAGAATGAGAAAATGATTTCTCCGTCTAATATTCTCTTCTTATTTTAAAATAATAACCAAATGATGCCCAAAGATACCTTTTCGCTTAATATTCAGCAACAAGGTCAACGTCTTAAAAATGGCGGTTAAAAAGATGATCCTCCCTCTAAACATAAAATATCAACATGTCTCCATGAATCTTAACATATCCGCGAGGATTGAGAGATCGACGTCTTGGAAACAGCAGCTGAGTTCTCAAAATCCTCTCAGCGAGGACCAACATGAAATCTTTCCACCATATTGGCTCCAGGATCATATCCAAGACCAAGAGGAAGGAAAATTATTTTTATATCAAACATCAACCTAACCGGAAGATATATATTTTTTTTTCAGAGTTCATTTTTGTGTCAACGGAAGCGTCAAATTCATTCATGATTTTCACGAGGTTTCACCCCCCGTCTCTTCCCCCCACCCAACTTTCGTCCACAAAATGAAATAGATGGGCGCCAGTGCAGCCCATGAAAGAGTTGCCTGCTTTAAATCAACCCAGCTTCGTATTTTATGGAGAGACACAGCTTAAGTTTTGACACCGTGGACTTTATTTTCGTTTACTTTTAATCCACTTTTAAGAGGTGCTATCCCTCATGATGGTGCAATACATGAATTTAAGGCTTAACAGCTCACTTCGCTGTGACATTTCTTATATATTTTTTTCGAGGGTCCCCACGTGTAAAATCGTATATTTGATAAGGGAGTATTTTAAAAAATAAATCAAGTTCTATAAGCCTATTAGTTTGACGCGGTATATTTCACGTGTAATGGGCTAGATTTGGTGTAAAATAAACGGTTACAATTGATACATGGTTTCTTTATATAGTTGAAAGAAAATCGAGAGATCATTTTTCTTTCACAGTGGGCAGTCGACTTTTATAACTTTTCCCCTTTAACTTTATCTATATTAAAATACATTTTTGCCAATGAAGAGCCTTTTTGACGTTTTACATTTTATGTTTACGTATTTTATGTTTGTAATTATGTCTATAGAAATATATTAAAATATGTTCCGTTTTTGATCATGTCCACCTAATCCTCGTAAATATGAATGCCATACTGTACTGAGTATATTTTTTCTTTCGGTTAGCAAATATAGTTTAAATCTAGCTAGGTATTTTGATAACTCCGTTGATAAAATGTAAATTATTAAATTCTCCTTGAGCTGAATTTCATCGTACTCATGCATCTTTCAGAATCATTTTGTGACAAAGCGAAAGTGTAAAATAACAACTAATAAAATTAATCAGTGCTGGAATTGTTTGCCATTCGAATAAAGCAATTTTGGAAATTATCCCGTAAAAAACGAGCAAGAAAATGAAATATCTGCAAGGTGAAGAAGGAGCTTTCAAACTATAATGTCTTCTTTCAACGACTACGTTTTGTTGACACATTTCTATGAAAGCTTTGAGCTTCAATCATGATAGAGCTTTTAAAAGCTTTCGGGCTGTTCCATTATACATTGACAAGGAGAAGTAAAAAATAGTTCATTAAGTTAATTGACGCAATTGTAATTAGAGTCCGACTAAAAGATAAAACCGCTTTCAGAATTGATGATATTATATGAACGTGTTTTCGTGTGGGTTGAGAGACTTTTAAATATTCTTCATAAAACGAAGACACATTTAGAATCGCAAATATGAAATATACTTATTTATGTCGAGATTCACATTGTCTCCAATACTGCTAACATCACTGAAAAGGAACAGGAAAGGAGAGTTGCCCAATGTACCCGAATGTCAGGCAAAATCTGGATATTGTTTTAAAATCTGTACAAAGCTTAAAATTTGAGTATTTTATTTTGAATTGATTATGATTTTTTATTTTAGTAAATTGAAGTTAAGTTTTTATTTCGATCTGAACGATCGATATGGATACATCCGCTCAAACGTTACGTTTAAAGGTTATTTGGTAATAATACCTTCACAATAATATCATACATAATTCATTTTTTTTATATGATCCTACAACAAAAAATAAAATTGATTGAAACATAATATTCGTGTGTGCTCAAAACATATTGTACTAATTACATTGGAGCATTTACAAAGCATAGAATAAACCGCAGCTAAGCCAAAAGAAATCTAGGACTCCAATTCACATAGCAATTCGCTTGTTTTCTGTTTTGCAACTGTTCATGTTAATGTTTTTAGATAAAAGGTCACTGGCATTTAAAACATGTTTCGTTTCTATTCATCTCAGTCTGCAAAATGTGCGGAATTGTTGAGAATTTCTGTGGCGTTTTTTTTGCTGTTGGCCACATTGGTTCTTCGTTGTTTGTAATGCATTAATCAGACTGGGGGATTAAGTCAGCTGCGAAAATATAATCAAAACTTTTTCACAGCACCCGTCTAGATTTACTTAAAATGTCAAATACAGGGAAGAGTTTTTTTCTGTTACCGCTCTCGACGGGTTTTTTGTGTATATTTTGTCAGCATTGCGAATTGTTTGCGGTTTTAAGAAGAAAAAAGTTTAATTACTCCTGTTGCTGATTCTGTGGAAGACATATTCAAAGCTTTTTTAATCGTATTTTTTGTTTTTTGTTAATAGAGAAACTCAATTTACCTGTTCTATGAATCTATGCGCGTAAACATAGTTCGAAATAAAATATTCATGGCTAGCAACAAGTACTATAAAAATGCGCTTGATGTAAATATTAAAGTGATTGATTTAAAATCTGGAACTTACTCTGTAATTGTTTTAGAGATCATTCACAGGCATCTGTGCATTGCCATGTGGTACATGAAGTAATTAAATAAGTTTGCAGATAGTAATAAGTTGTTTTAAAAACCAATTTGCCCCAATTTTATGAAATTTTTGTCTCGACTAGAAGCAAAGACGATAAAAGAAGTGTGTTATATATAAACTACATATTATATTTTGTTTGCAAAAGAACAGATTTTTTTAATGTGAGTTCAAAATAACTTGTATAAAGTTCTGTTGTTCAATACTATTGCTTCTAGATATCTCAATTTTATACTGTTGTGTGTAGTTCAGAAAAGTTAGTTCAACTCGTCATCAGGTTTTCAAATAAAATAAAATCGAAAAATTCAATTAAATATTATTTAATATTCTAGGGGATGATTCCTGTACGCAGTTTCACTCTTTTATCGTAAATTTTCAAAGTGTAGCAACCGTAGTATTTACGATCCGATACCTAAGTTAAGAGACTAAAAACGTACAGGAATGGCACCCCTTGACAGTACGTTCCACTTATAAAATTAAATTAGATAATTCCACTTTAAGATCCTTCAACATTTCTCGTTGACGTTTTCTCTTCACGAGATACAAAATAATCTTCTTTTCAGCCATCGCAAACATAGCCAATGACGTGCAAAATAGACGAAATAATAAACTCTATAAGACGTAAAAACTTCACAATTTCATTATTTTTCCCCGTCGACGTTAGGAGCAAATTTGACGCCGTAATCCTGAAATGATCTTCTCTTTTCAGCTTTATAGTCTCGACTCTACTAAACTAATCTTATTCTCAGCCATCTCAGCTTTAGAGTGAAAACACTACACTTTG
Organism: Leuctra nigra; assembly: GCA_934045905.1. Taxonomy (NCBI): domain Eukaryota; kingdom Metazoa; phylum Arthropoda; class Insecta; order Plecoptera; family Leuctridae; genus Leuctra; species Leuctra nigra. The sequence continues at coordinate 33,298,609 of OW203765.1, forward strand.
TTACGTAATACATCTTCAATAGCTTCGGTCTCTCATCTGTCGTTTGATCACTTTAGCGAAACAAAACAAAGCAGGAGAGGTGAACATCAGTAGAAACTGGTCGACTAATGAGTTTATTTTTATTTTTAAACTTTGAGCTGTCAAAGTTAGAAATGAGCTGGTTCCAAAGAAAACAGTTTAAACTATACTAGCGAATTATCTCTGTCATATGATTGGCCAATTAGTTGAGGCGCGCTTAGTTAAATCTGTCACGAAGAAAGCAGCACAGAGCAGACCATTTGATTCATAAACTATTCAATGAAGCTAAGTTAAATATGTGTATTGCAATTTCTCCTGAAATCGCAGAGAATTAAAAAAATGCATTATTGAAAAAATGTAATTGGCATTTTAATATAATTTCTTTGCTATTTATACATAAAAGCAAACAAATGTTAGCATAAATAAATTAGTGACGTCCCGCGAAACGTGTAATACAAAGTTTGAATTTTCAGCATAATAATCTAAAAAGTTCAAGAAACTGCCCGATCTTAATAAAAATTTTATGTCACTTAGTTTTTGTTCGTCAATGTCGTGATTGGTAACTGGTAAGTAGAAAGAATTTAAAATAAATAGTATACAATTTATTTGTACTATACCTACGGTAGGTGACAGGCAAAGATGAACTCGCTCTAGCATGGGCCGACCTATACCTGACAATGCTAAAGTGGGTTCATCTTTGCCTGTCACCGACCGCACCAGTCCACAGTTTTTATATCAATATAAAGTCAATATATTTGATTTTAAAACCCCAAAATGCCGACCATTGAGCGACCTTGTGAATTAATATCTCACGTCCCACCGTCTGCCACCAAGTGTAATATCTCTCCTTGAACCATTAGATGCCACAACACCTTGAAGGAGATGTTAATCAGTGACAATTCTTAAACGCATCCTTAGTACATGTACATTTTTAAACTCTTACCGATAAGTACAAGTTTAAAGTTAAGATGGCTGGGTAGAGAGTTTGACCTTGAAGAGTTTTTTAATCGATTTTTATCAATATCTTTTACCAATGTAATTGTTAACAAAATAAGGCTTGTACGAGTATTCAGAAAGAAAAGTTCAATGAAAATAATTCCATTGCTTGTAATGGTTTATTATATTTACTTTGTCCTTCTGACGTTTAGTGCCCAAAAATTTGAAAATTATGGCACTAAACATCTGTTGGACAAAATAAAACTGATAACTTATTCCAAAGTATGAAATTATTTTCATTGAACTGTTCTGAATACGCGTACAAAGACCTATTTTGTTAACAATTACATTGGTAAAAGATATTGATAAAAATCGATTAAAAAACTCTTCAAGGCCACGCTCACTACTCGGCCCTCTTAATTCCCAATAACTCATCTTGAGAGCTTTAAAGTCTCGTATTTCCCAGCACGCTGTGCGGTCTCGTCCCACCGCATGCCACCATGTAATGTGGCTCTGAATTATGAACTATATTTTCAACGACCTCTGCAAGCGGATGCCGTCGCATCGTAAATTGAGTTAATAATCAAATAGTGGACACATTTTGTATACATTTTTGTCGCATCGCGGTTTTATGAATAATTCCAGGGTCAGACAAAATGCGTCTACCTTAAAGTTTGAATTACGGTATACCAAAACTTGTAAGAGAAAACAGTACACTAGTAATGCTGTGTATTTACAATTCGGAGGTCCCGGGTTGGATTCCTGTGCAATATTTCAGAATGCTGATTTTCGTGGTTTCTTCATTTTATAGGCAAATGATTGGAACGTTTTCTTACAATATGCCACGACTTTTCCTTTCCATCGTCTAACCTAACCTAGGATCATCATCTCAATATCAGTTTTTCATATTCATTCATCCGGCGCATTTGTCTAGTTGCAGAAAAATTTGACATTAACGCCATTACAATTTTAATCACATAATATTACAAGAATTTCAGCGTTATTGGGTAATACCCTATATCACTATAACCCTCTATACCTCCCCTTATTTCGATCTAGTTTGCTTCATTTCGTTTTAGCAAAATTGACAGATTTAAAGTCGGAATTACTATTATATTTTTTATTTCACACTGAATTTTAAGTCTTGAGCAAACTTTTAACTTATAAATAAAACATACTTTCACAGAAGTTCCTCACGCATAATGTTGTTTTCACTCCCTTTATTCTGCAATTGAAATTACTAAAGTTATTGTTTTAACTCAGTTGAATTTCACCTCGTGGAGCAAGAAACGTTGGACGTACTTCAAACAGGAAAGGTTGAAATAATTATGAAAAGCAAATAATGCCTAAGCGGTTAAATAATTACCAATGTTAAGGATAATCTTATAATTTTTGTACATCTAGGAAATCGCTGAGTGAGCGCGTCGAAAAAACGAGCCTTCGAATGTGTCCATGACTTTGACAACAGCTCTTCTGTCAGATTAACCTTCAGTAAAGCAGAGTGAGCAACCAAGAGACCGATCTTGCTTAAAATCAATATGCAGACGATCAGGGTAATATTAATTATTTTGTGAAAAATTATCCATGGTCCGTTACCTCGTTTGACAAACTCTTCTTCGTTTGGGATTAGCAATTCTGTTGTCGACATATGCTGACAAAGCACGCCGCCTCGTTCTTACGTATAGTCCAAGGTCAAATTCATGACGCGTCTGGCGAGGTCGTTTTACATTTTACCAGATTGCAAGGAAACCTGACACAATACAACAATATTCTTCTGATCTAATCGTATTTTAAATATCTATATATATGATATTATCGTAAACAGAATTAATAACATGTCTTAATAAATCCAGAATTGTGTTTAAAAGTACGGTCATCAACATCGACGAATATATTCAGTGCTGCCTTTACATCAGTAGCCAACATATAGATAATATCAGTGGCATAACATAACACGCAACACCATCCCAGTAAAATAAGCAATCAAAATTAGTTACTTGTTTACACATCCCTGTGCTCCACTCATAAATTAACCCCCCCCCCCCCCCCCCCCCGCCCCTCCCCACCGCCAGACTACCTTCACCGAGTCATGAATAGGACTGCATGATTCCATACCGAATGTTCGAAATTTAATTGCATCGCATTGATTGGCTTGTTTTGCTCAACACTAATTGGACATCGACTTCAATCTGATTGGATTTCACACAATGTGAAGGTAACTGGATATTCCTACAGGCTGGAGGCGATCAATCTTTTCCAATCAATTGGTTCAATTTTCATTCCACTCAGCGATGGGATGTTGTTGGTCGGCCAGTCTTGTACTGTCTACATATTTGATTCCTGCTTAGGGATTTATTTACACCATGGAAATGAATTGGAAAACTAGAATGAATATAACCCGATACAAAAATATTACTATTTTAGATTACGAATGGTGCATAAAAGTCGTGAGATCTATGAAGTAAGGTTCTGTTGTTTTGGGAAGAAATCATGCATGTATGTACCTAATCCAGAATTGATCAAGAAGATTCGTTAAAATGTGAGAAACTCTTTTTTTAAAGTACGTATGAAGTATTTTTTACGTATATTTTGGTTAGGAAATAAAAAGCAATTTTTCTTTAAAAAAAAACATTTGTAAAGTTTTTTGTTACAAAACCTCGTTTATTTTCATTAATGTATTTGTATTTGTATTTGTATTTGGTTTATTTGAAAGAACAATAAAAATTGTATACAAACCCTTGTTTGTCTCACTTGAAATTGTAATTGTAACAAGGCAATTGCTTATCTTTTACTTGTTTCCAAGAATATTTTGCTAAATGTCTTGTTTTATGAATTGAAGATGTTCAGGAGCTCACCGTGTTCACTAATCGCCATTAGTTTTCAATGCTCTGTTAAATCTTGTGTTAAGTTTAACAGCTTGTTAGTAGTCATTCTAGGAATGTTATTGGTTGTGGCCATGTCTATATAGTCCTAATCAACTGTTTTAATTTAAAAGAGGATTTAAACCCAGACCTTAATTAGGAAACCTTTGATTTCTAAAGTAATTTCGGTGTTCCAAAGAAGAATTTACAAACAACTCTCCAAAGACCTTGGATCTAAATCAGGAATTCATCTGATGTCCACGCATTATTCCAACTCGAAAACATACTTTATCGGAAACTCGCCTTAAGTAAGTCTCCTGTATTCCCTTTAGTCTGGTCCTTAAATAAACACATCGCGTATCCCAGGATCTTATCTCTTCTTATTTCCCTGGAGCGCATCCATTCTCTAGCTCTCTCTCTCACGTTCAATACCCCCTCATTGCTTCGGGGTATTGCATTGATTTTAGCCACTCACTTTACCTTGTCTTCTGTTTGATGACCACCCGATTGGGGATTGCGGATTGGTTAAATAGAAGAGAGACTTCAACCAATCAGAAAGGCCGTTTCAATCAAGTAGGAATTTACTTTGAAATTCTCTTCGGCTATCTCGCTGATAATCTTGTCTGATAAGGGTTGGTTAACCAAGAATAGTTTATTATTAATCAAAATGTCTATTGTTCGTTTTACAATGGCACAATCTGCTTCAATTGAATCTGGGCTTTTGATGTTCTACTTAATTTACCTTCACCGTCAATTTGACCGGTGGGAAAATTGGTTGCTGAACGGTTTATTGGTAAATTGAACTTGATGGTTATCCTCAACATCTATGAGCTTGTTCGTTGCAGCTTTTTGCAGGTTAAAACTTGCTTCAAAGTTTGTATGTTGTGAGGTCCGGTTGTCAATTATCTATTACACTTACTTCATGAATATTAGTTTTAAGTGCTTTGCACATTTATTATTGGACTCGTCCACCTGACGTCAAGATTAAAACTCGAGGGACAAATATTAATAATATTTTTTTATTAAATTTTGTGAGATGGGTTTTGGATTGTATACCACCAGTTAGATTAGTCAATCTGTCAAAATAAATTGTCTTGTCCCTCTTTTTATCACTGCTTTAATGTGCAGGTTTTTTCCTGGGAAAAATGTAGTGGCTGCTTTCTTACATTTTACAGTAGTTAAAATACAACATAATGAGCTTTCTAACTTCAATACACAACAGTTTCAGATTGTAGTATTTAATTAGTACATCAATTTGTAGTAATAAATGGAATTGTATGTACTTCATGTGCACACAGTTAATTATTTATAACAACAACTAGGTACAGCTTTGGAATTGTATGTCGATCATCCCTACGCTTATACCATCCCGCCATACAACGGAGCGCTGGTATACCACTGTACGATCTCCGTTGTGTGGCGGGATGGTATAAGCGTAGGGATGATCGACACACAATTCCACAGCCATACAGGTGTATTAAGAGTAATTGGTGTTTATTCCTAATTTATAATTCTGGGAATGAATGTTTATCATATTTTCTATTATTTCTCATGTACTTCACTGACACCCTATCAATGCACTAAAAAACAGTTATTTCTAGACAAATGATTGAATATTTCCGAAAAGTCTTAACAAAATAGCAGCTCAATGAATTGGAAGTTTCCACCGACACGTTCTAATTTTCGCGCCAATCTGACCCAGGTAATTGCTAATCCAATCCCAAGTCAATTGAGACCCAGAAGTCAATCCCACGTCGATTTAGCTGCAATCCCATCATTCATTTTACCTGCGAGTTATTAGAATCCGTCAATCATTATCACGAGCCATTTATTACGTCCCGGCCTGATGTTTGACGGGTTAATCAAGTTAAAACTTCAATATTAATTGACGCTAGAGTATAATTCAAAATGTGTGAGTTTAGGTATAACTTCCTTTAAGTTATAACTAGATGAGTTTGAGTTAACTTCAACTTGGAAGATTATTCATTACGGTAATGGTGGCTCTTAGAGAAATTATTTTTAATTTAATTATCTCTTCATATTTTTTATATGAACCATTTTGATGACGTTTCTAGATTTTACACAAAATCGAGGGAATTTCTTAGAGTCAGGGGTGTCATTCCTGTACGTTTTTAGTCTCTTATGTTAGCTATCGTATCGTAAATTTTGTTAACTCCAATGTTAACGTCCATAATAACGGTTGCTACTGTCTTAAAATTTACGATAAGAGTAAAACCGCGTACAGGAATCACCCCTCAGATTATTGTGATAATTCGACGTAGATGGAATGTTATAGAATTATTGATATACTCTATTTCCATTGCTATTTCATACTTTTAAATCGTTTATTTTTATCTAGTCAATTTTTAAAACAAACTAGTTAGCAGTGGTTCAATTCTTTTCCAGCTTTGATTTTGCTAACATTTAGCACACTATTTATTCAAATACATTTACAAATATCAAATAAAATTGAAGCATCGAACAAAAATCTCGTATGTACTCTTGGCACACATTTAAATATCAGTTCGTGACAAAATATAATTTGCCACTCAAGTTTGTTATACTGCACGGCACTTATCCTTTCATTTTATATTCATATTGTTGAGGCCATTATTATAAAAGAAGAGTTTTACATAAAGGAATGCATCGAAGGCAAGATAGTTTTTGAAAGGAAATATTTGAGCCAATACAATTTAGATTGGAACCAAAAAAGAAAGTAATACACTCTTAAAATTATTTTACAAAGAGATAAGAGGAATTATCTCTTAAGAGGAATTCCAGTTCTAAGTTTGGAGATTATTTAATAAAAAAACGTCCTTGGACATTCACAAACTATTTTATTATTTATAAATGCAATATTTCGTCTACTTTCATCAAACTTCATCAGGCATTTGACATAACAACAGATGGATGGTTGTAGGAAACAATTTTTACAAAAAAAAGCTAAATTTAAGAATCTATGTATCTATTAACAAAAATATGAAATTTGTAAAATAATCATTTTAAAGCTATTAAAAGAACCAAATGCCTGATGAAGTTTGCTGAAAGTAGACGAAATATTGCATTTATAAATAATACAATAGTTTGTGAAAGTCCAAGGAAGTTTTTTATTAAATGTAAAATATTTATTTGCCGAAAATGTTTTGAAACCCGACATGCGTTCCTGAAGTATACGTAGAGCTGGTCGAGCTGGACGGACGTCGGTCACGAGCTTGAGTTGCGCGCACCATGTATATTATCATCAACTACCTGCGATTCGAGCATAGTGTTTGAAAAAACAGTGTTTCGAAATCGTTAGCCAGAAAGTACAATAAAGTGAAAGTGCTACAATAGAATATCTAAATAGTTATTCAAAGTGTATTTCGTGCAACAAACATGAATAATAAATTTAAAATCTCGGCAAATGAAGATCATTCTATTCATAAACAAATCAAGGCGTGTTGTAAAAAGGAACATTCAAATTTTTTACAACGGATTGAACAAATGTCAAATATAATAAAACATCAACAACAGCTAATCAACAGTCTTACGGACACATTGCATCATTCCACGGTAAGCAATGGCCCAGTTAACAATGTAAACAAGCAAAACTCCGACACCAGTCAGAGCCACACACCGCCTGACGCGAGGGAACCTACGCCAGCGCAAGAGGTCAACAGTCAAAGAACAACAATAACAGCAGAAGCAGCCGCAGCCGCAACACAGGGGAGTCTAGGTTCCCGCCGTCAACTAAGATCTCAAAACACAGCACACAAACCAGAACTGGTGCCACGCAACATTATCCCAAGCACATTTGACCCGAACTTGTTTTGGAATGACAACGCGGAGGTCAAACACGACGAGATCAAGAACCCGAAGGACAACAGAGACGACGAGACACAGAAGCAAAATACCAACACCCAGTGGCAAACTCAAAATAATAAGAAGGGGAACAAACAACAACCCATCATCGCGACCGGACAGCCTGCGGGAAACGCCAAGTTCAAGTCACTAATAGCTGCAGAAAAGAAGGTATGGATTCATCTCAGTAGATTCAGTAATACAGTGACAAATCAAGATATTCTTGACTACCTCATTGCCGAACTTCCTAACAATAACATAACAAGTGAACAATTGAGAACATTGGGGGATTACTCATCCTTCAAAATCGGGGCACCACACTCACTACTGGACACCCTAAGAAGCCCAGAGTTCTGGCCAAAAGGCATCGCAATAAACCGGTTTTTTCTCCGAAGCCAGAGGCAATTGGGCCCGACCTAGGGCCAGTAATCACAATTTTACAGCTAAACATCCGCAGCCTAAGAAACAAAATCAATGAGTTAGTCATTACACTAGATAACATATCACCAGAGATAGTCTGCCTCTCTGAGCACTGGCTCACTGAAGCTGAAGCACTTACAACACACATTGACAACTATTCCCTTGTTAGCTGCTTCAGTCGAAGCCACAGCAGAGGAGGTGGAGTAGCCATCCTGGCAAAATCTTCAATCGCGTCAAATACATTTGACCTTCCAGATGTCACAGCCCATAGTTCAGACAAACATTTCGAATGCAGTGCAGCAATTTGGAAGGAGACAACCACGGATCATAGAAGTATCATACTGTCTATCTACCGCTCACCTGATGGAGATAATAGCATCTTTCGTAACAAACTAGAAATCGTCCTTGATGAAATAGCCTCCAAGTATGGAAACAATATACACATAATCCTTGGTGGGGATTTCAATATTGATATGTCGGAACAGTGCGATTCCCCTGCGTTGTTAACGTTAAAAGATCTAACTGCTGCGCATAATCTATTCCCAACAATCACTAACCCGACCAGATTAACTCGAACTACTAGGACTGTGATCGACAATATTTTCACAAATATCGCACTTGCAGACATAACTGCGGAATCATTACATCTAGACCTCTCAGACCACAATGGCCAGCTGATGCAGTACAGATCTACCCCTAAGAGGATGACAGAATCTAATAGCAAGAAGACTCATGTTCTAAAAAGAGTATTCTCTCGATACAACATCACCAAATTCCAACAACTACTACATGATGCGGATTGGTCGGACATGTACAATGCCACTAACATGGAGAGCAAATATGACATATTCAAAACACGCTTTGATTATCTCTTTGACAATGCCTTCCCTAAACAGAGAGCCTCAGTATCCCACCATCGACATAAGAGCTGGATAACGCAAGAGATCAAGGATAGTGCCCATAAACTAAAACAGACATATCAAGATATTCGTCTCAAGCAATCCATCATACCGCAACACTTATACAATTCGATGAAGCGGACTCACACCAAGTTAGTCAAAGAGGCCAAGAGAGCTCATAACGATAGCATCATCTTGAAATCACACAACAAGAGTGCCGGAGCCTGGAAAGTGATCAGGGAAAGTACTAGTAGTCTGAAGCCCAAACACCCACTCACCTTAACAATAGACTCAATAAAACGTGATAACCCCAAATACTGTGCCGATGCCCTGAACAAATATTTCTGCGAAGAAGTACACCACCTTCTGGAAAAGTCACTAGGAACACAGCAAAAAAGGATCCCATCTATTGAAACACTTGAGACCGACGACATATTTCTTGAGCCGGTCACAGGAAATGAAGTCTTCGAAATAATAAACAATAAATGCACCAAATCTACAGCAGGGGCGGACGAAATACCTAGTAACATCCTCCGAGCAACAGCACCTTTCATCAGCGATCAACTAGCGAACATAATTACCTCCTCAATTAAAGAAGGGATATTTCCAAATACCCTTAAAAAGTCTAGAGTCGTACCTGTCTTCAAAAAGGGAGATAAAAATAAGCTAGAAAACTACCGTCCAATAGCCATACTTCCTTCCATCTCCAAGATATTGGAAATTGCTTTCAGCAATCGTTTGCTAAAGTTTTTAAACAAACATGACTTATTATCTAAAGAACAATTTGGTTTCCAAGAAGGTAAATCGACGACCCAGGCTATATCAACCTTCTTTAACTCTATCTACGAGGCGTTAGATAAGAGGATGGCAACAGTGGGTCTGTTCTATGACATGACCAAAGCTTTCGACTCTATGCATCACGGAATCTTAGCAGACACGCTTAATGACCTAGGAGTGGGAGGAGCCGCTCGGGATTGGATCATGTCATTTTTGTCTGAACGTCGACAATATGTTGAGGTACTGGACCATGATGGTCAAAGCAAAATAAAGTCAAACACATATACTAACAACATCGGCGTTCCCCAGGGATCTGTCCTTGGTCCTCTCCTCTACATAATTTATGTCAACTTTTTACCAAGTAACCTAGGACCAGGTACAGTTGCCTTATTTGCTGACGACACCAGCCACCTTGTCACAGCCGGAAAAGCAGAAGAGGTAGCGTTATTGGCCAATACAGCGACAAACAAGATGGCCATCTACTGCGAGAGCGCTAGACTACTTATAAATCCTATAAAAACCTCATTTGTACAATTCCATACAACTCAAAGAAGAATAGACAGCAGCCACCTAATCAGAATTAAACCCAAGACGAGGAGCATAGAAAGAGTAACTCAAGTCAAGTTTCTGGGCATTGTTATCAATGAAAACCTCGACTGGATGCCGCATGTTAAGCAGATTATGGGAAAACTTGCGGCCACCCCATACATCATGCGAAATTTAAGAAACTCGACAAGTCCAGCTACGCTGAAGCTTGCGTACTATGGCCTATTTTACTCCAGGCTGGCATATGGCATCATATTCTGGGGACATTCGCCTCATACGCACAGATTGTTCCTACTTCAAAAGAGAACCCTTCGAGCGATGGTAGGGGTATCATGCAGAACATCAGTCCGACCATACTTCAAACAACTTAGGTTACTAACATTAGCAGCAATCTATATTTACCACACCATCATTTTCGCCATATCTTCTCATGCGGACCTTGTGAAGAATTGTGATGTGCACCAATACAACACTCGCAGACAGGAAGACTTTCACATTATGCCACAGAATCTCACCCTCAGCAAGAGGAACCCTAAACACCAAGGGGCCATTTTCTTTAATCGGTTACCAGCATCAATAAAGTCTCATAAATGTAATATCAATGTTTTTAAAATAGAATTAAGAAACTATCTCTTACTGATGGTGCCATATACAATCCACGAATATTTTAATGAAACATGACTATAAATAATCTTACCTATTTGTAATGTCATACTCATACTTGTATTATTTGACACATTCAATAATATACTTGTACTATATTCAACTGAATAAAGAATATCTTATCTTATCTTATCTTATAAAGTTTTTGAAGCAAATCTCAGTAAATTTAAGCTACATCGAAATTCTCCAAGTATAATGTTGATAACTGATAACACATTAATATTCCATTGTTGTCACATAGTTGTCCGGTTGTGTTTATATTTATTAAATTTAGTCTTAGTCTTTAGTCCTGGACCAAAACATTAATTCAGTACCAAATAGAAACTTCACCACATTTCTGATCACAGCTACTTTACATGATTACCAATTCTTCACATTCACGATTCAAACGCCCTGTCAAACGCTTCGAAACTCTTGTTCGACGAGCAGTTCACTTTGGACGCCTTATTTACCATCTCGACGGCGTTAGAAGTGCAATCTAGCTCATATAGGCGCCTCGGGCGTCGTGCGTGTGGGAAACGGCGCCGCTTTTCCACACTCCCCCACGACTAAAAGAGCCATCGAATAGGTGGGAAAATCGAACCGTGAAAATGATTGGAAAATCACGAGGAGGAAATTCAGTTTGAAATCCGTGACGGATTAGAAACAGTTGAATGTTATTGACATTTTAGTTTGTTTTCTTTCCTTGAGTTGAGCTGAAAAATTCGGTTTGATGATTTCGGTGTGAAAAGAATTCCCTCTCTTTTTTTAAATGAGAAATCTGAAAGTGATTACGAACGACTTGTAAAAGAATTGAGTGATCTCGTCTTTCTTCTGTTACCGTGAATTGATTTTGATTGAGGCTTTGAGGTACGAGCAAAATTAGTCAATAGATTTGGTGATGAAAGATTTAATAGAATAGACGTTGAAACGTTGATGAAAACAAAACCGATTGAAAGTGAAAGTGAGGGAGAAAGTTAACTTGGGAGCAATTTCAGTTCTTTGCTTTGAAAGTTCAAAGTCGAGTAAAGTTCAATTGTTTTTATGTTGGAGTTGAGTATAATTCGGAGTGAATGGACCGCTGAAGATGAGCTTAAGGTAACTTTTGAGTTTAGGAAACGCAATTTAATTTGATTGCAATTGTTCTGCTCCAAGAACAAATCGAGGGAAAACGAAACACAAAACAAACTTTGACGATAACTTTTCAAAATATTGCCAATGATGGAACCGCACATAATTACAAGTTTTCAATGAAATTCTTTAAGTATCATCATGTTGTTTTACTCTCAAAATATTCTTCAATTCAAATGTAAGTATTCAATTAGCTGTTCTGTTACTGTATTTACATTTGATATGAAATGTGTCTTGAACTTCGTCACAACTAAAAACAATTACAATTATTTTCCTACCAAAAATAGTGCAAAGTTGGTTCAGACTTTGTTATAATAAGCACAAATAAACCTTGTATGAGGATGAACATCGAGGAAAATATCGTTTAGTAACGAGAAAGAAAATGTCGAATTTATCGAAAATCGAACCTCCGATTGACAGTCGTGTGTTTTAAAATCGATAAAATGTCTGCTTTATCCAGAGCCAGACACCTTCATGTGGTAAACATGAAGAATGCGCCAGAACTTTGACATGGCAGCGAAGCAGCCATGTTGGGAACCTGCCATGATCATAAGCTGCACATCGGCCTTAAAAACAATCACTATAGAACCGCCTGAGTAGATTAGTGGGCATGTTTTAGATACACGTCAGAACACAAGATTTTGCACGAAGAAACCGGCGAATAATAACAATAGAATCGTAAGTGCAGGAAACTTAATAAAATTATGATCCTTTTAAGTTATAAAGTAGTACATGACAGCGCCTTTAAATCTTTAACAAATCAGTTAGTCCACGTCTCTCATAAGCTTTTGTGTAATAATCGGGCGCATATTTCTTTTGTTTCCTTTGCTATTGTGCACACAAAAGGTATTTTGCTTATCAATTGAGAAGTATATTCTCCATTTTGTGGTTCTACCTTCTTGTAAAGGTAGTTTACTGCTTATAAAACAAAGTTTGCTTTGCTGTTTCCAATACGAACCCTTGATTTGAAAAGTAAACTGCAATGTGAAGAGACTGAAGGACTCCGTGCAAAAATGGTGTATGTGACAGTACAGCATTTTCCAATATAAACTACAATCTACTGAAAACTCAACAATGTTCATTTTTCGATCTTCTAGGCTACTAATATTGTTTTCAAATTATTGTTATAAAACAATATAATGATATGCAGGCGAATCAAATATAAAATGAGTTCAAATGAGATTAAAAACTTTCAAAGCTATGTTTTTAACAAAGTAATCTTTCCAAATCCAGGATTTATACAGAGACGGTCTCGGCATAAAAAGATAAAACATCTCTCGCATGATGACAAATAATGATATTTAAGGAGATGAAAGAGTAAAATTACTTGATGGTAAAGTGTTTTAAACAATTCTCATGAGGGAATAAACTAGAATTGTAATAATAATTTAAGAATAAAACAAACATGTCGTAAAACAAAACTATCAGTGGATGTTCCTTTGAGAAGTACTACACTCACATTCACGTAAAAAAACTAAAAAATTAAACAGCCATCCTCACATACCTTTATAGGCAAGTTTAAGCTCACATTTTGCCTGAAACTGGTTCTACAATGTGATAAAATATTTACTATTTTTCTCCTTCAACCGTTTTAGTCCGCCTGAAGCTATTCACTGTACGCTTGTACCATAAAACACTAATTACCTAGTCAATCAAAGAACAATATCACTTTCAAATTATGTCAACATAGAAATTCCTATCAAGCAGACACACTTGTTTCAGTTCTCATTAGAAATCTGACGAACTTTCTCTTCTATCAATACTTGATGCAGCATCCTTTGAACCCTGTTTTGCACGTAACACTTCTCTTACAACCTTACACTCGAGCAATGCATAAGAGCGCAGGATTTTATTGAGTTCGAATCAACAATGGAACATGTGCTGGGAAGGAAGCTACAAACAAAAGCTTCCTGGGGAATGGAATCAACATCGGGATTACAGGAGTCAAAGAGACAGGAAATGAACTCTGCTAAGGCACTTTGTGTATAGAAAATGTTTTCTAGAGAATTGTAAGAAATATGAAAACTTGAACATGATAAGACTGAAAATAGTGTATAACTCAAACGTGTCTCGAAGTTTTGTTGTAAATATCAAAAGAGCTGTTTCAAGATTCTTTGAGAAGAGAGAATTGGAGTTACAAAGGACGTGTCTTAATGCTCCATCATCGTTATTATTTTCATTTTCCTTCTTGAGACTCCATCCAGTGTGAGGAGACAGAAATCGATGTCAATAGCAATTCATGTCTATCGGAAGTTATAAGTCTTATCGTCACACCCAGGATGCACCGCGTGGGGGGCGTTAGGTTTGCACGAAGTTTGTGTAACTAGTGAAATGCTTTGTGTAACGCGTTGATAAGCGAGCTTTGGCGTGCATGTAGCGAACATGCTTTTGAGTTGCAGATCTGTACACTCTAGAGTACAAACAAAGACCAATCATTTGAAAGATATCGAGATGCATTACTTTTAACGATTGATTAGTATAAAAAACGCTTTCATTTCCTGACAGTTTTAACCGAGAAAATGTAAAATGATAATACGTGGTTTTCAATAACTTTGAAAACTTTCAACTGGATCGGAATAACTATGGTCGGTGACCGGCGAAGATGAAACCGCTCTAGCATGGGCCACCCAATGCTAATGTGGGTTCATCTTTGCCTGTCACCGACAATAATTATCTTCTTTTTAACCAATCAGATGATTTTGTTCAAAAACAAGCAACAGGGCTCCGTAAGTTGTGCTAAAAAAAATTGTAAATTAAAGGGGGCATATAGTTAAATTTTCATGAAATTAAAAATAGTTTCTTTTTGTCTTTGAAACTTTGGCAAAATTATAGGTATACATAACAAAGGCTCGCTAAACAACGCGTCCAGGCGTATCCTAGTTCAATACAATCCCATCCTAATTCGTATCACTTGTGTCCCTTTAAAACTGCTCATGACAACCCACACCTACTGAGTGCTAAGGTGATTGAAATGTAATAATGCTGGCCGGCGGCCATTAGCAATATTGCCAGAGTGCCTTCTGCGCTGGAGGTGACGTGGAGTGCCATGTTGCCGCATCTGCAGCTGCAAGCGGAGTGCCATGTTGCCACATCTGCAGCTGCAAGTGGAGTGCCATGTTGCCGCATCTGAAGCTGCAACTGCGTCCAATCACAATCACCTGTTACATGATCCACTTAGTGCCTTGGAAATGAAGCATTGCAGTTACATTATATTGCAGTGTAAACGCTATGTACCTACACTTGGCCAAACTATAAACGGTATCCGAAAGAAACGGATTGATTGAAATAGATTTAATGGCATAATCCGATGAAGTGTTTACTAACTCGTCATCTAACTCTAGAATGTGAGCTATGATTTCATTGATAATAAAAATGATTGATTGTCAAGGAACCTGACCAGCAGCCAATCTGTTTCGTTCAAATACCGTTTTTAGCTGTGCAAAGTGTACAAGAAAGGTGCGAGAATATTTTCGTAAAGTAGACCTTATAAGCTGGTCCGATTGTAAAGTCGTCATGTAAAGAGGTTATGAATGCTTAAGATGTTCCTTAAAACAATATTTAGGACTTTGAGTTTTTGAATATTCTTCAATATTCTATACGCTATTGCTCTATTTTTTATAGAGTTCTGTAAACCAATAAGAAGAAAATTGCCATTTGTGTTGACTTTACGTTATCAATAGAATGATCGTACATAAATTCTACGCGATATCTTCGAGTCAATTTCCATGGCAAATGCGTGACTGAAAATGAAAAGAACGACGAGAAGTCTGGTTTCTGGTTGGAATGACTCCTCGGAACGGAAACCGCAACGACTGTGTAGCTGCGGAACAGGAAATGAGCCAATCAAAAGTTTGCAACAATATAAAGAAGTCACGGCCCCGGTAGATCGCGACGCGTGTGAAGCTAGTCACGTCAGAGGCCGTGAAGAGAAGAACAGAATGTTTTGTTATTTGTGACGTTTTGTAAACAGAGCACGCACTTTTTATTAAATTACATTTAGAGTTGCGAGATGGTTGGGAAAAACGGAAGGAAAAATCATCGTTTTAAAACGAAAATTAGAAAGCTTGGTTATATGAAGGGATGTGGGAAGTGAAACATTTCCGGACGAACCTGGGCTCGAACCCGGGATCTCTCACTTGCCGGGCGAGTGTATTAAGCCTGATGCACAATTGAATTAAGGTTTATGGTTTAATGTTTAGTGATTAGTGTTTAAGATGTTTTAACAGAGTCCAGTGCACAATTGCTTATTTCACGAGGTTATTTCACCACGTGATAAAATTAAATAATTGATCGAAAAATGATATGGAAACAAATATATGAGCAAGACTAGACACAAATATCAAATTAAAGTGCTTCCAATGACATTAATTCAGACGACTTTTCATTTTCCCGTACGAATTTGACATTGACATTTACTCTACTCTCTTCTGATTGGTTCGTCATAAGGTGAAATAGTGTTTTGCAATAAGAAATGGATTTTGTTGATTTCTTATTTCAGCTTAAACCTTAAACACTAAACCTTATAACGCTTATGACAGTTGTGCATGGTAACGTACGTTATAACAGCACCTTTCATTTCTCTTAAACACTAAACACTAAACACTAAACACTAAACACTAAACCATAAACCTTAATTCAATTGTGCATCAGGCTTTACCAGCTGTGCTTAATTAGGAGTACATGTTGATTGCTAGAAATCTTATAATTTTCCATACAAAAAGAAAATTATTTTACCTATTTATTTTTATTTTTTATTTATTTAGCTTGAAAGCCATCTTTCATTACAATATACATTTACAAAACATTAAATTCATTATAAACAAATGAAGTACACATAAAATGTTTAAAATTTTAATATTTTCTTCTTCTTTTACCTTTCTACCTAAGTAGTAGTAGTAGTAAATCTTTATTAGCAAGTTTGTGCTATTTAATACATACATAGGTAAACATAGGTAATGCAATTCTTAAATCTAATAATAATTATCCGTCCCCCTTGTCCCAGAAAGTTGATCTTTCACCTGGTTTAGGGGACAGTTGGTTACCTTTAACAAATTTTGAACAATATCGCCTAAAAATCTTTTCATTTTCTAAATTCATAATCTCTATGGGGATTCTATTATACATTTTTATCCCCTTAGCAAAAATTGAATTTTCTTGAAATTGTGTTACAATCTTTTTGTTTATTACAAATTTATCTCTCTTTCTAATGTTATGTTCATGTTTTGGATTAATGTTTATAAGTTTGCAGAGGTAATTGGGGGCAAGACCTTTTGTTATTTTAAAAATTAGTACCATTGTATTAAGGAGAATTCTCTGCTTTACATTAAGCCAGCATAAGGTAGAGCACATTTTCTTTATTGATGTGTCTCTTGGCACTCTCAATATAACTCGCATAGCTTTATTCTGAATCTTTTGCATAGAACTGATTTCATTTTTGTTGAGTAAGAAAAGTATAGAGCTGCAATAATCTATATGAGGAAGTATAATTGACTGATAAATTTTAATTTTGGTTTCTGCTCTAAGGCATCCACTAAGTCTCCTAAATAAACCCACTTTTCGTGCCATTTTCTTTATTACATAGTTTGCATGTTTTTTAAAATTTAATTGATTATCTATAAACACCCCTAAATATTTATATTCCGTTACAATTTCTATAACTTTGCCTTCCATTTGTATGATTATATCATTTACATTTATGATCCTTGAATTTTTATTTTTGAACATCATTGCTTTCGTTTTACCAACATTAAGTTTCATTTTATTGCAACACAACCAATTCTCAACAGCTATCAGATCAGAATTTAGTAATGAGATAGCCTTATGTATATCAACATTGCTACAAATAATCAATGCATCATCAGCATATTTAAATATTTTACAATGACGCAATACATTTCCTAAGTCATTAATATAGATTATAAATAAGAGAGCACTCAACACAGAACCCTGTGGCACACCAGTATTATTGCTCCTACTTTCAGACCATGTGTTGTTATATTTTACTTGCTGAAATCTATTATCTAGGTTAGATCGAAACCATGTAAGTACTGTACCTTTAAACCCGTACCTTTCTAATTTCTTAAGTAAAATGTCTCTATCAATCGTTTCAAATGCTCGTTTAAAGTCTAAGAATACTGCCATTGTGCTTTTACCTTCTATTGACGCAGTTTTTATTTGATCTATTACCAACTGAATAGCCGTTTCACACCCATGCTTTTCTCTAAATCCAGATTGTTCCTCAATTAAAATTTCATTAATACTAGCAAACTTTTCTACCTGAATTTTAACTGCATATTCAATTACCTTTTCTATGATATGTAAAGTGTTGACTGGTCTAATCGATTATAAAGTTAAATACCACTATAAAATTCAGATTTTTGTGTCCTTGACTTGTTTTTTTTTCTTCTAGAAATTGATATGTTGAAGATTAATACTTCGCCGGAATAATAGAACAGTCCCTGTCAACATTTTGTCCTGGTGGACCCTTATTTCTCTTCGTGAAGGTCGAGTAGGGTTGAAGAATCTTATACTCGTACATCGAACAGTACAAATCCACATGCAGAATAGCTGCTGTAAAACTATTTCAAAAACATTGAATAGCTTGAGATTTCACCGAAACTTTGCAGACACTTCTGAAAGTAAGACAAGAGTTTTACTCAAGCATATCATAATGCATGAAGTTAGAAAGAGTTTGCTTCATTTTGTCTGAAAAGGAATGAAACTCTGTACATTTCGGCTTGTATAGAACTCACTGCAACTTTGGTTCAGAGAACAATGCACCACCAGCTTCAATAATCATTAGGATATAAAAGATATTGTTGAAAACTTCACTTTTGTCATGGAATTGCAAGGAAAAACTTATTGCAGCATTCTTGTCCTTAATAACACAAGAGTCATCGTTGACTTTTGTTTCCTTGTTCATTTTATTATCCTTTGAATAAAAACCCCTAATTTTAAAGTAATATTTGGTATACTAGATAATTTTTTTTATTATATATTTGAATAAACAAAATGTTTATTCAATACTCTACTCCTAAGAAGACCATTACCAAAAATAAGTCCATAACCAAATACAATAATTAAAATAAATTAATACATCATTCATAATCTAATATATAACGTCAAATTACTTTGCAATATTTTGTTTTATCCTTATAAGGTAGAGGATAATATTCCTTAATCTTTATCAAAAGTATTTAATTATGGATTGTTGATATAAACTTTAAAAATCCCACCAAATGACACCATTGTAATTTCGACAAATTCTTTTAAATGCTTTTTAATACTTCTGTTTTTAATAATATTTATTCATTTATCAAAATATTGAAAAGGGGATTGCTAAATCCCATCACAAGCCACCATTGTAATTCCGAACCATTTATTTAAAGAAATATTCTGATACTTTACTTTGCAAACCTTGACAAGTAAAGTGATACACGAAATACGTGTATGAGATATAAGAGATACGTGTGTTTTATACTAATTTCATTTTTATACTGGAGTTCCAAGAAGTTTACAAATGTCAAGTTTTCATTTAGTAAACTGCCATCTTGAAATTAAGGTAGTCCATAATAGTACACTTAAAACTTCAAAGTAGAAGAGAAGAAGTAAAATGAAATCATACTCGTAAAGCTAGCACGTTGTAAAACAAACAAAAGAACCTGCATTTCATTACACCATTAAATTAAAACAATACAAATTGTGGAAATGTTCAGAAGTAATATTTTTCAAATGTAAACTCAAGAAAAAGTCTCTTCAGGTGGAGTTTTTTTTATCCCCGGTCGAGTAAAAGCTTCTGCCAACTTGAACGTGAAAGTTGAAATAATTATCAGTTTAATAATGCGTAGCAGTAAAGCAAGACGCACATAAAATTAACATATTTTTTCAATAAACTGAAATGATTCCACGTAGAAAAGGTTTTTATTTAGATTCCGACAACGAAGAGAGTGACTTTTGCGCCGAGATGTTGGTTCTGGAAGGAATGTTCATTTTGGCAGAGTAGGGTCCAGTGCCACGATTTTTAACGCTGATTCCGTGTTAAACGTTGCTCAGTAAATGAAACAAAAAATAATAATCTGATTGTTCTACGTGTCAGTTGATGAAGTTCAATATGATAGAATTAATACATAATTCATAACATTATTATATTATTTATGATTACTCAAAAAGATTAATTTGTAATAAAAAACTCTTGATCGCGGTCTGTGTTGATTTATATAAATATATTATGTAAATAATGAATAGGTAGCATAATAGTATACTCATAAAATACACTTATAACCAATTCCTCAGGTAGGTAAATTTGCAGCTGTATTTAGACTTCAATAAGTCCGTTGCAGTGAATATTATAATTAGGCCACTGATTTACGTAGGTTTGGTATTCCAATATTTGCAATAAAATATATCTTCGTCGTGCAATTGACGCAGACGGACGACGCGGACGGACGACGGAGACGGATACGATGTTTAGGTATGACATATTCACTCTGGCTGTTCACAATCGGACGCGGACGGACGACGACTTTAACATTGTATCCGTCTCCGTCGTCCGTCCGCGTCGTCCGTCCGCGTCAATTGTGCATCGGCCTTAAGGGCAGAATGTCATCTCTGACACAAAACGAGACAAGTTTCAATGCTGAATTCATTGCACACTCATTTTTACAGGTCAGATGATCTGAAAACAAATATTGTGATACAATAATCAACTTTCCTTATTCTAAGAATCAAGTGAAGTGCAATCCTCAGAATCAATCTGGGACCATAAACCCCTCATTTGACCACAACTGAGATTAAAACCTCATATTTCTTCATCCTCATCATCATCTTCCACTTCACTAGTGCTTCCCGCCAAGTCTCTTTAACATTTCATTATCTTGGCGTTCTCTTTCACTAAATATTGTGTTTAATTATTTAGTCCACTTCACTTCTATCCTCGCACCCCCCCCCCCCCCCCTTCCCCCATTTCCTCGCCACCACCTCAATTGCCAAGCTGAAATTTATATTCAAGGGTGAAAATTCTATACAAGTCTCATTCTTACTGACTTGCTCTTACTGAATGAGCGATATTTCTAAATTGAAAAGTTTTTTTGATCGCTGTTATAATACAATATCGATGGAGCATCGTTCAATTTCTAACTAATAATTCCATGACCTAACCACCTCAATATTTATATCTTTACAGACCAGCATTTTAAATGAATTTGAACTCTTTAAATTTAAATATAATGGTTTGATAGATAATCAGACCAGTGAACAATAAAAATTTAATAATATTAATTCATCAATGACGATATGAATATGGCGCGTCCTAGCGTGCTATGCACGCCTACAATGACGTAATTGTATATACTTGGCAGACTAGCGGGATACTTCCCCGTGTCTTGGAAATAAATTACATTTTAGTACAGAGTAGAATACAGCTAAGAACTAGGAACCACATAGTTTAAGATATTGTTGTTCCGAGGTGAGACTGCGACTTTAACACATTTTCTGCCATCTCTTCAATGCGTACCGAATCATGTTTCAGATAATTTAGAGTTTTGAAGCAGTAAATAAAATATGATATGGCCGAGCAAGGTCGCCAGTTAGAAGTGTAAACTGACCATGGTGGTCTCCGAGGAATGTTGTTAACCACATCTTCAAGTTACCTCCAAGTTTCAAGCACCAAGTTTGTTTGTAATTTGATCTAACTCGCCGGAGGTTGCGAAGTGGCAACAGAGAGCTAACTGAGAGGCGGGAAATTACCAGCATCATTGTTACTTAAAATCACACACTTAAGGATCAAAGCAAGAGTCAATTATTATCGGTCACGAAATTCATCACAATGAGGTGAAGGGAAATTGCAGCTCAGAAGAGAATGAGGTTCATTAGCATAAAGCGGCGTTGAGTTTTGGGAAATCAGCTTCTACCACGGATTCAAAACATTCTGTTTTGGATCAGCCAAACGAGAAATCTCAGTCAATTATGATTAATTAAGATTAAGAGGAAGAGCAGCACATTAAAAACCCTGCCACTCTGTAAGATGGTGACTATCTTTAAATATAAATTGCTCTTTCTGCTCATTGACCACTTGTTTCACCACTTTGATCTCCCACGTTTCAAACTTTTAAACATGCTTCGTTTCAGGTTTATCTACTTTAAAAATATAACCGCTCTTAACTTTTATGAGATCAACACTTTAAAAAGTGGCCAAAGAGCAGAATGAGCCTTTCATTTCCTGCATCTTCTTGGCTTTAACATGTTTTCTATCTTCAACGAGACGGCTGCAATCTTTAAATTCAATAATTCATGGAGATTTTAATTTGTTGTTGTTGACCTCTGTGTTCAATGATCAGCGCAAAATTATTTTAATATTTCCGATTATTTTCAACAAGTCTTTTGATTCTAATACTCTGTTCTCACTGAAGATTCGATCATGATCCAGTTCAATTACGATCGAAATCAAAATGGTGGACATTTTAAAGTTAAACCATAAAATGCTTGTTAAATGCAAATTAAAGCGTGATTCTGTAAGTTCTTAGTTTTAAAACTCATAATTTATTCTGTTTGACCTTGTCTAAAATCATGATTCATATTTCGATATTCTTACAACTCAATCGAGATTTGAGCATGATCGAGTTCGATTGAGTTGTGTTAACACACATTTTCGATTGCAATCGAGATTTTGGGCCATGATCAAATCCTCAAGCTCACTTTGTAAGCACTGCCATAAATAAAATGATTTCCCTACCTGAACGCTGTCAATTGTAATAATCTCTACCAAAATGTTAAAATTAAAACATTGGAGTTTCCTTGATAAAATCACTGAGAAAATCACTTCTAATTACTACAACAATGTCACTTGATTATAAATTAGTTACATTCTATTCCAATTTCATTTATTACCTTCCATTTAAGTCACTTTGAATTGTCTTTGAAACAAAAAGCGCAACATCGCGAGTCACATCCTCCATTAGATAGCAAGTTGGCTGCAACAGTGGCAGGTTCCGTGTCTGTTGTAAGCTTTCTGTGTCAACTTAAAGGATGTTTGAGAAGTTTCCAGAAGGACGAACTTGTCCCGACATGTCGTGAGACTGAAGCATTCTGTGCCGGAGTGTAATCAAAAAATATCAAATATATGATGGCTGAGAAGAGATTAAGCGATGGGAGAGGGACGGAGTGCGGGGAAAGGGGGGTTGGAAAAGGCGCTTGATCATTTTCATTCTTGTGTTTTCCCAAGGATGGCGTGATTAGAAGACTTCCAATAAGGCTTCGAGGAACATGTTGTGATATTAAACTGAGGTCGCCCAATTTTCATTTCACGTTTTCAATAAAGCTTGGGGTTTGTCTTTGAAATCACTAGATATTTCATATTTTGGCTAAGATCTATATCATGTTTTGTTCTTATATTGCTGGGAACTGATATTGTTTTAGATTAAAACTCTTAGCATTGTTTCACAATTTTACTATTATTAAAAGCGCGGGTTTTTTTAGAACTGCTTGGCATTATCTAGCATCCCAAATAATGGGACCTAAGGTCATGTCAAAGCTAGGCCGTATGTCATGATTGGTTTAATGAAAATGAGTTTTGTCTATAGTCTTTTGGATCAGCTCTCTTTGAAATGCGTCAACCATTACCTTTTTTTAAATAAAAAACAGTCTACATTATTCATATAATTTAAACTCACCTTGTTTTGCATATCTTAAGATTGTTAATTGCATTGTTTATTGATATCACACATTTTATCTAGTGGAGCGGTCGCTCCACCCAGCCAAGTCGTACTATACACTCACACTCACTCAACATACCGTAAAAGCATAATAAACTGAGGAGCAGACCAACCACTTTATTACTGTAAGCAACAACATGGCATTTTCGGCCTACTGGATCTTAAAATTGGAAAATCTCACATTGTTGCGATATATCTTAATTTCGAGCTATGGCCCACCCCACTACATATACCAAATAAGGGAACAATATGTTATGCCGTTTGAGAGCTAGAGGGCCGTGAAAAACGTGAAATTACACCCCTTTTAAAACCTATCTTGATCTGATGATGATGATGATGATGATGATATCAGGAAACACCGCAATCACCGCCACAGCCTAAACGGCTAAACCGATCGATCTGAAATTTACACCACCTGTGCACTTTTGGCGTCTGAGGTGCCTTTTTATAAAACCAACCGGAAGCCGCCATTTTGAAACCGGAAGTGACGTCATATCTCGAAAACGGCTAGACCGTTAGGAATTAAACCAGCGCCAAATGATTCAGACGGTCATCTATATGGAATATCAATAGTTAAAGTAGAGATGTACAATTACCGAAACCGGAAATGACGTCATAAAAATGAAGAACTAGATTTTAATGACCTCTAATTACAATATCTACATATTCAGAAGGCTTGTAATGATACATAACATTTAAAGAAATAAATTCTAGGTGGCAGTAATTTCAGTCGCCATTTTGAAAACCGGAAGTGATACCATATCTCGTAAACGGCTGGACTGATTGGAACGAAGCTTTCGCAATTCTTCATGGAATATCACTTTAAGCTTAGGTATATTGAGCACCAAACACAATTTTTCGTATTAACCAATTCGGATATGGCGTATTTTTTATAAGTCATTGTTGCTCCGATGTGTGTTACAAGTTGTGTAAATTAACTAAAAAAATAAGTGATATCCCCATAAAAAACACTCCGTGTAAAAATACCAGCCAAGTCTCTTCAACTATAAAAAAAATAGAAGAAATCTAAAAATTCAGCACTGAAAAGTAGTGATATCAAAAAATGAGCCAAGTCAAAACTTAATTTTAAAAACCAAAATATACTTGGCGCATCGTTTTTAAGGGCATTATAGGTATTTTATATATATTTAGGTACATTTGGTTTTTGGCATATGCTTCTATACTATTTATATACACGATGCGCCAAGTATATTTTGGTTTTTAAAATTAAGTTTTGACTTGGCTCATTTTTTGATATCACTACTTTTCAGTGCTGAATTTTTAGATTTCTTCTATTTTTTTTTATAGTTGAAGAGACTTGGCTGGTATTTTTACACGGAGTGTTTTTTATGGGTACTTTATACTTTAGCTAAAAGTACAAACAAGCACCCAAATGATACATTCATGAATGTATACATTCCTTTGTCAGAAAGAGGTATCTAGTGGAGCGGTCGCTCCACCCAGCCAAGTCGTACTGTACGCTCACAATCACTCAACATACTGTAAATGCCTAATAATCTGAGGAGCAGACCAAACACTTTTACTGTAAGCAACAACATAGAATTTTCGGCCTACTGGATCTCAAAAATGGGAAATATCACATTGTTGAGAAATATTTTAATTTGGAGCTATGGACCCCCCTACCAAATTTTCCAAGTGAGCCAACAATAGGTTATACCATTTGCGAGCTAGAGGGCCTTGAAAATCGTGAAATTACATCACTTTTATCTTCTTCTTCTTCTTCTTCTTCTTCTTCAGATGATGATGATGATATCAGGAAACACCGCTATCACCGCCACAGCCTAAACGGCTTAACCGATCGATCTGAAATTTTTACCACATGTGCACTTTTGGCGTCTGAGGTGCCTTTTTATAAAACCAACCGGAAGCCGCCATTTTGAAACCGGAAGTGACGTCATATCTCGAAACCGGCTTGACCGATCGGAATGAAACTAGCGCCAAATGATTCAGACGGTCATCTTTATGGAACATCAATAGTCTAAAAAGAAGTGTACTATTACCGAAACCGGAAATGACGTCATAAAAATTAAGAATCTGGCTTTAATCACCTCTTACTATTAACTATATTCAGAAGGCTTATAATGATACAAAACATTTATATAAGTAAATTCTAGGTGGCAGTGATTTCAGCCGCCATATTTCTAAACCGGAAGTGATGCCATATCTCGAAAACGGCTGGACTGATTGGAACGAATCTTTCGCTTTTCTTTATGTAATATCACTTTAAGCATTTTTTGGTACCAAACGCAACTTTTCTTAGTATACCTAACCAAATTGAAAATGGCTTATTTTTTCAAAGGAATTAGTCATTGTTGCTCCGATGTGTGTTACAAGTTGTGTAAATAAACTAAAAAAATTAGTGATATCCCCATAAAAAACACTCCGTGTAAAAACACCAGCCAAGTCTCTTCAACTATAAAAAAATAGAAGAAATCTAAAAAATCAGCACTGAAAAGTAGTGATATCAAAAAATGGGCCAAGTCAAAACTTAATTTTAAAAACCAAAATATACTTGGCGCATCGTTTTTAAGAGTATTGTAGGTATATTTTATATATATTCACGTTAATTTGATTTTTGGCATATTCTATACTATTTATATGTACACGATGCGCCAAGTATATTTTGGTTTTTAAAATTAAGTTTTGACTTGGCCCATTTTTTGATATCACTACTTTTCAGTGCTGATTTTTTAGATTTCTTCTATTTTTTACAGTTGAAGAGACTTGGCTGGTGTTTTTACACGGAGTGTTTTTTATGGGTATTATATTTCCTGGAGGCAGGGATCACTGCATGGCATGGAGTGTCTAACGTTCTCTCGATAAAAGCATTTTTATTCCTAGATTTTAAATATGCCATTTGTTATAGACCGTAGTTCTATTGTGTATATTAAATTTTCAAATTTTGTAATCAAATGCTCAAAAGAAATTATTTAAAAATGTAGTGAGAATGCAAGAGAAGTCCAATTTACTTTTACATATACGGCATATCTTATATCTCTGCTCCAATATCTCTACTGCGAAAAATAAACCAACCCGTGTTGCTTTTCTCTGTCATCTTCTTTGAATACAAGATAGTTAACTGGTTTACAGCAGTCTCTTCCATGCCATTACAAATGCATTTGATAAATAATACATTCATATTTCCTTATATCAGAATGAAGACAATCCTTGCGGTCCAAAAAGAAAACACAAGTATCTCAGAATTGTTTTTATTTACAATTCATATCCTTGCAAGGACTGACTGAGATTTCTTTTTGATCATACAAAGCGACTAAAACTACAGTAATCTACTTTACCGACAGGTGAACAGCGTCGAAACAAGTCTCAACTGTGGTTGGTGGAAATTTTCGAGCGTTTTTAAATTTGAAAGAAAATGACTTGGAGAGAACGACAACATGATGGAAAAATCCACTTCCGGATCACCACGATTCGTTGCAACCATTAGGAAAATTCAGTTTTAACTTGGCCAGACCGAGAAGAACTGGGAATTGAGGTTCTTTCATTGTATGTATTTTGTATTTATTTGTAATTGTGTTCGTCGCTTTCTCCTGCAACTAGAGTAATGGTGACGGACGAATGATGATTGAGAAAATGATGAAGAAGGGGAAGGGACAAAAGGTGGGTCAAGGAGCTTAGTGTTTTAGTGGGATTTACCCACTAAAGACCCACTAAAGATAAACCATGACAAACTAGCCTCTTTAGACGATACCTAGTAATTGAAATATATTCGGTAAACCATCCATTCACCCCTCACTACATTCAAACAACATTTACAGTATTATGGGTCGAGGGGGATATAACTTGAGTAAATACATGCAAAGGGAGAAGGAGTGTTTACCGAATATATTTCTATGACTGCATACAAAATAATGTACGGTTTATTCGATACCACGGTTCGTGTCCCATCAAGAGCTGTCCACTGTGTCCAGTACTTGTTAGGGTGACCATTCGATCGCTGTTGCCGCTGGGCCAGAGAGACTGGGATGTTTGGTGGTTAAAGTGACGACCTCCCTTCACCTGTCATCAGTCTCTCGACGGCGCGGGTTGTGGAGGTCCGTGCTGTAGACCTTTACGAAACCTCAGCAAAAAGTTTTTGAGGCGTCAGTATGACTGCAAGTCCTGTAACGCAAAAAATTAATATATTACATACCACAAAAACTTTTTTTAACCATTTTGAATGTTCACAACTATGATTTCTAAAACTTAACCAGCCAGAAAAGTGTCACAGCTCACACAAAAATAAGTCCTCTATGTTAAATCGAAGTGTGTGTGACATGTAGGAGCCGACAGAGGAGTTTGAATATTATTATCCGCTCCGAGGGGCTCTGGATTGTGCTAAACGCTGGCAGTGGTGCCGCGTCAAACAACGACGTCGCCAACGACGCGTGAACGACGCCTTAAGTAGACGGAAGTCTCGGCGTCGGCAAGTCAAAAGCAGTCTGTCACTCACAAGACGTCGAGAGATGGCGCTCACATTTAATTGGAAAGTTTAACAAAACAAGACTAATAGTATTTTTATTTAAAACCTGATTTCTTTTTGTAAGGTTTTCATAAATGTGGTAATTTCATGAAAACAAACAGAATTGAATAGCTTTTTGTGATTTTCTGCGAACATATGCCATCTGAGCTCCGAGAGAAGGGGAATAGAATACACATAAAATGCTCCATTAGTGTAATCAAACATAAGTTTGGTTAATTTGGTTAATTAATAATAATTCAAAGATCGAATTTTGGTATGTTTTTCTCTGTGTGGACTTAAAGCATGAGGAGTTACTATCAACGAATTAGTTTGTACTTTATACAGAACTGCGTGCTTTAACTTTTCCACTTTAAAAACTGATTTACAATTAATTACGTCTAGACAAACAAGACAACTTATTTCCTCCTAACCATTAATTTTTACAAGAGAAAGAAAAATTATAAATTGCTTTTTCACAATGACGTAGCTTATAAGTGAATCTTCCAATTCACAAAAACCATTATATTCCAGACAATATTCTTTGTAGAATAATGAACCAGTCAATCTCCGAAGAGAAAGGCGCACCTTTGTTGAGCCCCTGTCTTCTTGCATCCTCCTTCATGCAGTTTCAGATGCACGTGCACTTCTCGGTGCATCATTGCCACTTGCATGCAATCGAGAATAATGCAGAGAGAACATTTATTTGACGGTTTAGTACTATAATGTACTATATGTACCGTATTGACTTGATTGGCGCTGATAACCTCGCTGTTGAGCGCCACAAATCATAATATCTATCTATCAGAGAGAACATTGAAGCATCTATCAAAGCCAGATGAGAAAATGTTCAAGAAAAAGACATGGATTTAATATTAATTATTTTCCCTGAGAAGAAAAGGTGGAAGTGAAATAATTGAGCATTGTTCTGTAGACTTGTCTGGAGAAGTAATAGGTATCTTCTTGCATGGAGTTTATTATTTGTAATTTGAACTATCTATTATATTGGCATGATGTATTGTACCTGTATTCATTCGAGTAAGTTTATACATTTACTCTAACAATAATGTCTCGTTTGCAATCTGGATTTAGTTTTTGACACAATAGCTATAAATGTTAAATGACTGAATGTTAAATGACTTCAATACTGAATTGAAGTAATTCAAAGTTTTGGGATATTTTGTCGTGTTTTTTTTGTAAAATTATGTATTTTTGTAAACAGTTTTGATTTTCATATCAAGATCTTCCTCAGGACAATATACACATTTTCATCAAAAACAATTACTTACACTTTAAACAAGGGTATCCAATAAAAAACAATTTCCTGGAGGCATAACCACAGACAAAGTTAATCACACAGTTAAACAGACAGTTAAAGTGTCATTGTTTTTGATGAAAATGTGTTTAGTTTTTGTCCTGAGGAAGATTTTGATATGAAAATCGAAACTGCTGACAAAAATAAATAATTTTACAAATAAACACGACGAAATATCCTAAAACTTTGAACTATTTTAATAATAGCATTAAAACTATTTTTTTATACAGTTTTTTTTAGAACATGAATTTAAACTAACTATATACAATATTTTAGACACAACCTAGTTCTTTTACCTGGAAAATATTGCTCGTACAAACAGAAAATAAACAGATTTTGAACGCGAAAGAGTTGATAAAAAGCACTTACGTGTCGCTGATGGTTTGTTTTATACACCCATCCTCTTTGCTCCTGGATCACAAACCCACAGCAAGTACACGATAATACCCTCTCTTTGCAACAGAATTGAAAACCCAGGTGTAGACTTTCTCAGCTCGTCTCTATGAAATATTACGCTGTGAAATATGAACACTAGTATAGACTGGCAATTCTCACTGTGCAGAGCTCCTCTACACGTGAAGATTAAAACAGCGCCGAGTATGCGGGAAATGGAAAACGCAACATGTACATTTGGAGAGAGAGGGGAAATTTATGCAAAGCTCTTCAGTATCAGAGATGTTTCAAGTTTGCTTTATAGAAACTTCGTTGCTTGTTCAGTTTGTTTGGGGGATGATTTTAGATTCAATTGCAGTTGTTTTGTGGTTATTAGGTAAATTAAGTCGGCTGTTTGGATGATGATTGGGATATGAAAATGAACATTTATGTGGCTCTAGC
This sequence comes from Leuctra nigra, assembly GCA_934045905.1. Taxonomy (NCBI): domain Eukaryota; kingdom Metazoa; phylum Arthropoda; class Insecta; order Plecoptera; family Leuctridae; genus Leuctra; species Leuctra nigra. Next base: position 33,329,013 of record OW203765.1, read on the forward strand.
ACATGAATCAGGATAGATTCTGAAAATGTTTATAGTTTATTTTATTACTTTTACTTTATGTCATACAGAAATCATGAGCAGTCTGATTTGCAGTAAACGTGTAGTCCTTTTTTTATAGGGAATCCAATAATGTATGTATTGAAATAAAGTTATGGTTACGCTGTTAACCCGATAATATACGTTGATTGATTTATTGTGTGGTCTGTGTGATCTAGTGAAAAAATTTGATTATTTTTTATATTTACCTATGTTCTTATGAAAAAACTAAAAGGCGTATAATATTAAATTGGAGTGTACTTTAAATTATTTCACTTTCAGTATTGAACTTCATCATTTTATGATTGTTTACCACATAAAATGTACATTTGTATTTCAAGATGTTTATAAATAAATAAAATAATAAATAAATAAAATTAATGTTGCAACAAGGGGGTGATACTCATACCGCCTCTCAAAGTTTGTTAGCATTAAGACATTGTACATAATAGCTTAAATATAAAATTCTGAATTAATCTATAAAAAGTTACCAAATTGACAAACACATTTTCTAATACCAAACCAACGAGTAGTTTTTGGTTACGAAAAGATTTTACTTGTTTTTAGTGTCAACAAATAAATTTAACAAACGTCCAGCAACAACATAGCCCTATTCCCCGTCATTTATTGTTGTTTTCGTGCCCAATAGTTTATTAGATCTCATAAAGTCCTCTAACCCGACTCTCTTGCGTGGCGGGGGTGTGGAGGTGGCCCTGTACCAGGTGGTGCCAACCTCGGCACAAAAGCGCGCCAAATCACGCCAACTTATCCCACTCGGTCACGTGACGCGGCGGCCATCTTGACGAGTTCGCACCTCGCGCGTTTCATATTCATGAATGATCCGCTTTAAAGCGCGATGTGACATGAAGAAAAATGATAAATGGAAGCGAATAATATTAGTTGTATTCGGATAGCTTTATCTAATAGGAGACGGTGATGCACAGATTTTATCATACTCTACAGACAACTGTAAACTCTTTCTGAATGCAATGGACATCAATTCTATTTGTATTTAATTATTTATTCCACCCCTGTTCCAATCTCGTTGAAGCAATTAATTAATTATTTAAATTCTTTGGGTCAGATTCCCACCAACACTTGCCGCAACACTGTGGACCCCGAATGACCACGACCTTCTTCTCTTATCTTCATCCACTTCCATAATAATACGAAAAAACGTCAAGATATTTCCAATTTTAAATTCTTCCTATAGCTTGCGAGAGTTTATTTGGTACATCAATAATGTGATTTGTAAATTATATAAATTCCTTTATTTCGATTTGCAAGCAGCCATGTTGGTGACACATCAGATCAGATTTCACTTATCAATTGCGATTATTCGATTACATTTTGTAAAACTAGCTATTTTTATGGTTATTAACTTATTGGAGCTTTTTCAGCAATCTTCTATTTCACATTTTACCAAATCAGCGTTTGCAAACAATTAAATGTGTCTGCGTTACACGGAAGAAAGTGTGACATAACATGGACACTCTGAACACATCAGATCAAATGCATGCATAAATATTGCAGAGATTAATTCTGTGACATTTTATTAATGACAATTAATGACAATGACATTTTTGAAAATATGAAGTTATTGGTATCGTTGGAATCAGCAGATCATTTCCTATCTATTGTGCTCGTTAGGAAGCCCTAAGTCAACTTTCAATGGGTCAAAACATGGTTTGAAGTTGTGGGTGTTATCGAGAAATGCCATCAGTACACAGGTAAAAGCACCAAAGTGACTAATACTATAGAGTTACTATGGGTAGATGGGGCTTTTTAAACGAGTACCGACACCAGAAACATCAAGTCGATGCATTTTGACCAAGCATCTAACATTAAAAAGGTCGATTACAATACTCGAGTAGCAAGCCCTAAGTGCCCCAAAAGGGTTAAGGGATGAAAATGTCATATTTTTTTCATCATATTCAGATAAAGCACAAAATTTCATGTCACCTAGCTCTTTAAAAAAAATATTAAAAGTTAATTTTAAGGCATGGCAGAGATTGAAACACGTTTTGTCAATTATCTCGCAACAAGGTTTGCACTTGGGTGCTTTATGGTTGGTTGGGCAGAATTACGTTCTGAACTTTTATTTTATGATACATAGATTTATTTGCCGAGAACTTAAACGATTTGTGTTCTGACTTTCATCTACGAGTATCCTCCTACATATTATATTAAGGTTGGATTTGGACTAGTTTTCCCGGAAATTCCAACTATATCTAAATCAGTGGAATGTTGCAATTTATCCCGGTGGGTCCAAGTATGTCCACATGGGTCTTTCAAGCCCCCACCCACCCACCCACCCACCCACCCACCTACCCCGACAACCTCGAATTCATTTACCGCGGCTTTCTTTTCTAGTCGAAATATTGTGGCTAGCTCTGTCGAAAACCAAAAGAAAATCCTACATTTACCATATTTTAAACATAACTTGAAATGACTATCGTGATGAAAAGTGTTCTCGTAAAGAAAGAAAGCTGGTTTCTACTTTCTGTATTTCGGCACAATTGTATTAAATCGAAGCCATACGTTCACGCCTATTTATGAGTCGGCTCTATTCTCTTTTATTAAACTAGAAAAACGCTCGTGGAAAGCGTTTCATTATCGTACATAAGTTGATGATGTATTGGACAGAGAGTGGAAAATAACACATTTAATTGATAGTGATCAAACTGCATCAATGCATCAGATACTTTTGATACATCAACTATTTGGAAACTATTTCAAATTAACATTAGAGATTCCATACGATTTCGCTAAGAGTTTGCAACATTTACAGAATATTGCCTTGATATTTTCATTTTTCAATTGTCGAAGCATTTTGTTCAAATATACAGCAAACTATAGACAATGGTATTGCATTTTATCAAAATTTCAGTTCGATGTGGGAAGTGTTGTAAACTATAACGAATCAACTGAAAAAAGAAACAAACAAAAATCGAGACTTGATACAATCCTAGTGAAAAAGAGGCACTCGCTTAAGAGAATCACTGGAAAATCTCCTGAAAATCACGAATTCTGACAGAAAGAGCTTTCATTTTTCTTCCTCAATTCTCTTCAAAATTCTGCTACATCTTGCGTGTCACTTTGTCTCCTACACACTTGCACTCTATCTCTCTTCCTCTTGCACTAACTACCATCTCTCTATCTCCCTCTCCCTCACACTTACACTACCTCATATCTCTATCACTCTTCCTCTTGCACCTCACGACATCTCTCTATCTCTCTCACACTTGCACTACCTCATATCTCTATCTCCCTTCCTCTTGCACCTCACGACATCTCTCCATCTCTCTCACACTTGCACTACCTCATATCTCTATCACTCTTCCTCTTGCACCTCACGACATCTATCTATCTCTCTCACACTTGCACTACCTCATATCTCTATCACTCTTCCTCTTGCACCTCACGACATCTATCTATCTCTCTCACACTTACTCTACCTCATATCTCTATCTCTCTTCCTCTTGCACCTCACGACATCTCTCTATCTCTCTCACACTTGCACTACCTCATATCTCTGTCTCTCTTCCTCTTGCACCTCACGACATCTCTCTATCTCTCTCACACTTGCACTACCTCATATCTCTGTCTCCCTTCCTCTTGCACCTCACGACATCTACTTATCTCTCTCACACTGCACATCACCGCATCTATCTATCTCTCTTCCTCTTGCACCTCACGACATCTCTCTATCTCTCTCACACTTGCACTACCTCATATCTCTGTCTCCCTTCCTCTTGCACCTCACGACATCTCTCTATCTCTCTCACACTTGCACACCTCATATCTCTGTCTCTCTTCCTCTTGCACCTCACGACATCTCTCTATCTCTCTCACACTTGCACTACCTCATATCTCTGTCTCTCTTCCTCTTGCACCTCACGACATCTCTCTATCTCTCTCACACTGCACTGCCTCATATCTCTATCACTCTTCCTCTTGCACCTCACGACATCTATCTATCTCTCTCACACTTGCACTACCTCATATCTCTGTCTCTCTTCCTCTTGCACCTCACGACATCTATCTATCTCCCTCACACTGCACTGCCTCATATCTCTATCACTCTTCCTCTTGCACCTCACGACATCTATCTATCTCTCTCACACTGCACTGCCTCATATCTCTGTCTCTCTTCCTCTTGCACCTCACGACATCTATCTATCTCCCTCACACTGCACTGCCTCATATCTCTATCACTCTTCCTCTTGCACCTCACGACATCTATCTATCTCTCTCACACTTGCACTACCTCATATCTCTATCTCTCTTCCTCTTGCACCTCACGACATCTATCTATCTCTCTCACACAGCACATCACCGCATCTATCTGTCGCAGTCCCACACACACACACACATTGCACAGAGTGGCACGAGACAGCATATTATTTACTGTCTTGTATCTCCATTTTTATGTCTCGCCGAAAAAGTTTTCTCGGTATAATTTACTACGTTGGTGAGAATTGCCTGTAGAGAACTCTGTATAATACTGATATGCCCGGTTCGATGCTCGAATCCGCCCTTATTTCGTGTTATGTGATAAAGAGTCAATCATTTTCTTATAAAGACGTCTTCAGTGACGCAATATTTCTCTACTAATACACATTTAAACGACATAATCTTACGAATTCTGTATTTTGTGTCATGGGATTTTTTACTGTGCTACTTGAGTAGGGGAAGATATTCTAAAATAGCTCCATTGTTAGGATTTCAGTGGTTCGGAAGAAAAGCCCCAGAAGGCGTTTCCCTCGTTATTTAGAAACAGAAATTTTCATGATGTAAGAAACGGTGATTTGACTAATGACACCGCTTCTTTGTTCGGGATTTGAAAACTCTGTCGAGTATAATGGCAAAGTGCGCCGTTTCGTGGTAACGTAATGCATCAAGGTCAAATATTTCGCTGCTACGGCTGAGATCGTCTTACATTTAAAGAAAATACCGAATATTTGACACAGTACAACAATATTCTTCTTATGCGGGTTTATTTTAAATATGAATACATGATCGGATCGCAATCAGATCAGAATGATCAGAATGAATAATGTTAATAAAGCTAGAATGTGGAATTAAAAGTGAAGTCGCCAACATCGACAAAAGTTAAAAAAAAAAAAAAAAATCAGAGAGTTCTGAAATGATGTAGGAATTTGGTAGAGCCTTTACTGGATTAGAAGCATGGAAAGATTTGTCAAGAGGAATTAACAAACAAGATTATATAGGAAGAAAATACCACAATTTTATGATAGGGAGAAGAAATTTCAAATCGATGCAGCAAGAAACTCGCACGCAGATCTGGGATTTCAAGAGTGGAACAATTTAAATTTTGTGAAATTGCCAGAAACACTTGCTGATCTGAGACTATTTTTTGATGTACCTACCTCATTAATTATAATTTTTCTATAATTTAAAATAACTTTAGTAAATAAGTATCTCCGCCACCTGTACATGTACAATTTGTAGATAATAAAACAATTATTATTATATTAACTATACAACGTCTTTTTCAACTTCTTTATGACAAAAGCTTGGCAAAATATTTCAGTAGCAATGTCAATGATTTGACGAATTGGCAAAGTATTAATTTGTTATCTTATTTAAAAACCAGCTCTTCGCTTGTAAAACCTTTTCACCCGCCGTCGCCTAATAATATAAATCAGCTCTCCACGTTCGATTTATGTGAGAAAATTAACCGCTCCTCCGATTGGGTGGGCAGCGATGTCTTTATTACCTCGGGCAACTGATCAAAGTTCATCTAAGATCACCCTCTCGGGACCCCGGCCGTTGATACACGTATCACTTCGCGCGGGGGTTCGGCGAGGTGATATTAGCTGATTCGAGGTATAGACGATGCAGATGTGTAAAAATAACTAAATCACGACAATGGAGGTTTGCCAAAGTAATTATTCATTTAGTGGGAGAAGTTGGAACGCGGTTTTACCGACTCGACGGAAACTCGGTTGGGTTAAGAAACCAATGAAGTAGTTTAGCAGAACTTTCGATCAATTAATCAATAATCGTTTAAACATTCACTTACAGAGCGCTAATGGTAGTTATTTACCCATAAAAAACACTCCGTGTAAAAATACCAGCCAAGTCTCTTCAACTTAAAAAAAATAATGAAATCTAAAAATTCTGCACTGAAAAGTAGTGATATCAAAAAATTAGCCAAGTCAAAACTTTATTTGAAAATCAAAAAATACTTGGCGCATCGTGTACATAAATAGCTTGGAAGTATAAGCCAATTATAAATTATACATGAAATATACATATACATAGTATACCTATAATGCCCTAAAAAAACGATGCGCCAAGTATTTTTTGATTTTCAAATAAAGTTTTGACTTGGCTAATTTTTTGATATCACTACTTTTCAGTGCAGAATTTTTAGATTTCATTATTTTTTTTAAGTTGAAGAGACTTGGCTGGTATTTTTACACGGAGTGTTTTTTATGGGGATATCACTACTTTTTTTAGTTTATTCTTACAACTTACGTGTGACACATATCACATGAACAATTACTAAATCCTTTAAAAAAAATTACCCTTTACAATTTGGTTATTCTCATGAAAAAAACAAAGGTTTCATTCCAATCGGTCAACCCAGTTCCGAGATATGGCAACACGTCGGTTTTCAAAATGGCCGCTGAACTTTCTGCACTGCCACATAGAATTTATAACTATAAATGATGTGTATCATTTTTAGCTTTCTGAATATGTATTTATTGTATAGGAGGGGATTATAATGATTTATAAATTTGAATGACGTCATTTCCGGCCTTATAAATAGGAAAATTCTAGTTTGACTGTTCCTATTCCATAGAGATGTCCTTCCGAATCGTTTGGCACTAGTTTCATACCGATCTGTCAACCAGTTTTCGAGATATTACGTCGTTTCTTCCGATTTCAAAATGGCTGCTGAAATCACTGACCTCTTGAATTATAATTTAAACATGATTTCATTTTATTATAAGCAGTCTCAAATAGTATATTTATTGCATCAAAATGTAAATTTGTGCGATTTTTAAAATGTGTGACGTCATTTCCGGTTTCAGTATGGGAAACTGCAAATATTATTGATGATAATACATAAAGTTGACCGTCTAAATTGCTTAGCGTTGGTTTCGTTTAAATCTATTAAGACGTTATTAAGATATGATGTCATTTCTGGTTTCAAAATGGCGGCTTCCGGTTGGTTTTATATCAAGTCAAATAATATCACAAAAGAACATACGTTACATAAATATCAAAATAATTGGATCAAATTTGTTGCCGAAATGCCAATCGATGAATTAAATTTCATGACGTCATTACCGGTTTCGTTAACATAAATTTTAGTCTGTTGCTATTGATTATCCATATAGATGACCGTCCGAATCGTTTGGCGCTATTTTCGTTCCAATCGGTCTAGCCGTTGTTGAGATATGACGTCACTTCCGGTTTCAAAATGGCGGCACAAAAAATTCATGGGGTGAAGGTTAAATCAGACGCCAAAAGTGCACACGTGGTAAAAATGTGAGATCAATCGGTTCAGCCGTTTTGGCTGTGGCCATGTTACCGGATTTGAATTCCAGGAGACTACTACTACTGAGATTATTATTATGAAAACCGCCCTAAAACACTGTTTTCACGGCCCTCTAGCGTGCAAAGGGCGTAACCTATTGTTCCCAAATTTGGTATATGTTGTAGGGTGGGCCATAGCTCGAAATTAAGATATATCGCAACAATGTGAGATTTCCCAATTTTAAGATCCAGTAGGCCGAAAATGCCACTTTGATGCTTACAGTAAAAGTGGGTTTGCTCCAGCCTTTATTTGAGAGTGTGCGCGCCGTACGACTTGGCTGGCGTGGAGCGACCGCTCCACTAGATTTTCTAAACAAGACTCGAATCTTATGCAATTTCTGTGGTTTATAGATTTACATCGTGTTTAACGTCGCACTGTTCTGCAACTAAGGCTACATGCAACGGATTAATGATTATGAAGACGAAAAGATAAGGGTAAGAAAGGGGCGGTCGTAGCTTATAATAAGGATCCTTTCCAGCATATTTCGACTGAGGAAAATCACGAATATAATCAGTCAAAGGATCTATAGACGAGGGAAAAGTCCAGGGCTCCCTGAGCTTGAAAGGATATTATACTGGGTCCCTATTATGTAACTTCCCGATTCTGCTGGAATCCGATGCACGCCTGCATTTACAAACATTGGACAAGAAAGTATACGCATTTTGCAGTAGAAATTGTTTCCATAGCAACCCATTGAAATGTATAGGAATAAATATAATATCATATTTGAAGTGATAACTTAGAAAGATATTAAAAGAAAGTACAAGCCAATATTTATCCATACATATTCGTCATATTCATTCATCATTTCATCATACATTTCATCATACAGTCATCTGATGAAAGTGATTTAACATGTTAAGGTGATACAAGCGCCCGGCCGTTTTAGAAAATTGAGAGAGAAAAATAGTTTCATAAGTGGGGGTGTAACTTTGATTGGATGTTTACATGATCAGTCTGATTGTATATTAGTAGCATTTTTTAATTTTTGCTGCATGCATTGTTAATTAGGCGCCGGTTATTCAACAAAACCGCTCAAAACTATGAAATTTTCGATACGATTGGAGGTCCTACCCGTGAACCAATTGATCTCAAATATTTATCATGATTATAGGTAAAAGACAAACTTATGGTTATCACTTGGCACATTTTTGAAATTAAATTCCATACGGCACCTAGAGAGACAAGAAAATATACCATTTTTCACCAAAAATCAACTTATATAATTACTTATCAACGAAGAAAAAAATTAAAAATGTACCAAGGGATAACCCTAATTTTTTATTTCATCTTATCACGGTTAAAATTTCAAATAATTTCGTCAACCCATTTTGTCTCCAATCGTATCCAAAAAAGTGCTTGAAACACGCGCTTACACTTTGCAGCCTCGCAGCATTTTCCCTCCCATCTTATAACACGCCACATACAAACTACAAGAAACCTATTGATCCTGGAATCCAATTCCAATTGTCTCCTGCTATCATCAACTTCAAACACATTCTCATTTGACTCCCTTTCGAACAGACTACACAATAATGAGACGAACGAAGATTTCTCTTCTTCTAACTTTAATCTCGTGTTTCCACTGGAGCGGTTTGAAGTACGAGACCTGATATCCGTGCTTCAAGCTTCTAAAACAAAGGTTTGATAATTGATTAAGATTGAGACTTGTCGTGCTAACAACTCGTTCTGGGTGAATTAGTGAGCGAGGACTCGGGTTATTACAGCCGGATTACTTGTGGATTGATCGGTTGTTCGGAAAGTTTAGTTTTAATGAAGACGGGGAAGAAGTTAAATGGGTTATGTTAGTTTTGGATGAAGTTAGAGAATTTTAATACGGTGGGAATTTTAACGTAAAAAAAGTCAAGATTAATTATTAAATTTCGTTATTCAGATTCTTTTTATGATGTTTATTGATTTTAATTTGGACGAATGGAGGGAGCGTGTCATTTCGACACTTTTGGCACTGATCAGTTATCATTGACAAACTGTCAGGATGAACTCAAGTTGTAATTTGGCAACTCCATCACCCTGTTTAATTATTTAATGGTCGACTGATTGGGGAAAATTAAAATTGTTCACAACAAACTTGAACAGTTAAGAGTCGCCAATTAGTTGAATGTGTTTATTAAACCAACAACGTGCCTGTTTGGTTGATATGAAAACGGCTTGACTTAATCGCTTGACCTCGTCAGTTGATTGTCCTTGTATTTAAATATTTACCTACTTGTAAAATTATAATGGAAGAATGAAGCTATAAATCTGCACATAAGAGTTTGAAAGTAAGGAGTCCATTTAAATTGTTATTGAGGGTGCTCAAAAACCTGTAATTCTGCCTTCATCCAAACATATTTGTAAGGGTTACATGAGTCATTGTGTATAAGAATTTCAATATAACTGTATATGTTGACATCAGTCAAAGGCAATTAATAGAGCTTGATTACAACACAAAATCGAGGAAATGGACTTCCTGCCTTCTGCCTCTGAGTTAAAAGAACACTCCTCTGAGGTATACAACTAAGATAAAATTAAAAGTAAGACACTGACAGAATTTAAAGTTTAATGAATTGATTCTGTACTTTAATGTGCTTTGCCTCTTTTTCAATTATGATATGCAGAGAATCAACCGTTAATTTTAATTACATACTTCAGAAAGGTTAGCTTTTGAACACGTTTGTAAGCAATTTCCTAGTCAAATAACAAAATATACCCATAAGATGAGTGATTTGGTTTTCACAACGAAGCAGACAATTTGTTGTCATCCACATTACATCATGAATCCAAAATCACAGTCCGTGATGATGAAACAGAAATTGACACCAAAACCCTCCCAATTACTCGTAGAGTAATTATGTCGGGTGGTTTTAATCCTCTCCCGGCGCCTCTACCAACACGCGTAGCTTTCCGGTCACGCATGGCGCCCCCCCCCCCCCCCCCCTACACGCACGAGATTGGCGAGGGGCGAGGAGGGGGTGGCATCCAGAGCTGGGAGCATTTCACCCGGTTACAGGGAGAAAACAAATTATAACTCAGCCTTAAAGATCTTCAAATAAACTAATATGTTATTGTATTTCGGAAATATTGCTTTTCGCGCTTCGTAATTCAAAGTGTTTTTGATTTTCTTTTTCTTTACACTAACAGAATTTTATAAAATTGATGAGTAATGCACATTTTAAGGGTACGACCTCAAAGTGTTCAATACGAAATACATTTTAAAATAATTGTTTTAATGTTTGTAATGCTTATGACGATGATTGGAAGACGATGGAGAAGAATGAGGAAAGGAAGCGGTCGTGGCCTACAGTAGGGAACCCTTCGACTGAGGAAATCACGAAGACACCTCAGTCAGGTAGGTCGGCCGCGGGAATCGAACTCGGCTCAGTGGCTTACCAACTGAGCCAACTTTCAAAATAAAATTGTAAATTGTATAAAATTGTATTTATAAGGATAGTTATGTAATTCAAAAGTGTGATATGTTTATCATACTTTTATCTTAATAACTATGAATATCAGGAAGAAGTGAAGTTATTTTATAGCTGAACATATTTTATTCAAACATCGATCTTTCAAGTTGGATAAATAAATGTAAATGGCTTCTAAACAGTCGATTTATATGACGTCGTAAAACGACGTGAAAAGTTGTGAAAAGTGTTGTGAAAAGTTGATTTTATTAAAGAATGTATTACGAGAATATAATATCTCCATAAAACTATCATTTTACCACTTATATTTCATAAACTTACTCCAGTTAAAATATTTAATAGGAAAAATAATAAGCTAGTTTTTTGGGGGGTGTAAAATCAAAGCGTTGAAAATAAAGCTCTGTATAAAGTGTATAAAGTATTTAGTATTGGATGAATAGCCAATCTGATGATGGCTAAGTATGGGCATATATTTTGTCAATAGATGGCAAAATAATATTCACTTCTAAAATTTAAATTGTTTGAACAAATAAAACATTTGTCTGGACCTAAAAGTTGATTTTATTAAAGAATGTATAACGAGAATATAATATCACCATAAAACTATCATTTTACCACTTATATTTCATAAACTTACTCCAGTCAAAATATGTAATAGGAAAAATAATAAGCTAGTTTTTTTGGGGAGTGTAAAATCAAAGCGTTGAAAATAAAGCTCTGTATAAAGTGTATAAAGTATTTAGTATTGGATGAATAGCCAATCTGATGATGGCTAAGTATGGGCATATATTTTGTCAATAGATGGCAAAATAATATTCACTTCTAAAATTTAAATTGTTTGAACAAATAAAACATTTGTCTGGACCTCAAGGGAAAACACAATAAACGGCTTTCCTATTAGCTGGCAAAAATCTTATTCCAGTAAAATGCAATGTGAATGACTGATTGGTGATTGTTGTTGACGACAGTTGTTGTTAAAACAATGTTAGTACATCGTAGTGTATGAAGTTGAATTATAAACAGATGATTGGCTCATCCGATATGATGTAGTTTGCACGGAACTTAAGGATAAGTGACAGACAGATAAATAAACAAAAAGAAAGACGTATAGACAGACAGACAAACAGACAGCAATGCAGAGATGAATGCCAAACATTTCGAAAGAGACGCTCTCTCGTTTAAGCAACAAACTAGACACATTTGACATCTCATTGTTGCAGGAAAACACTCTGAACTCCAAACTCCAAGTGCCTGTGTTCAGGTCCCACCGACAAACTTCATTTCTGATGGGTTTCCTTATTGAAAAGATAGATTAGATTAGTTTGGTTTAACGGCGCGTCAACGACGAGGTTATATTGCGCACATTAATTTTATATTTAACTTTGTTGAACATAATTGGAGGACATGGGGAGGGGTCGACCTAGCGGGCCCGATCCGGGGGAGTCCAGAACTGGTGGGAAGGCCAGGCCGGAATGGGGACGGACCGGGGGGAGGGGGAGGCTTCGGGCCGGTGGGACTCGATTTCAGGGGGATCACCATCTCGAGGGGGGAGGCCGGCCCGAGGGGACCGCAAATTCAAGGGAGGGCATGGGACTAGGCCGACCCTGGACTGCACTTGGTTGGGACCAACTCGCTATGCGAGCCGGTCCCTTAAGCCCCACCACCGCGTCAAGATGGCAGTCCATTGGTGGGGTTCAAAAGATAAATGATGGGCAGGTTTCTACTAGTCCACGATAACGTTCTTTCACTCAACCTAATTTTCATCTTCCAATCACTTTCATAATCGTTCATTCGTCGCCATGTACCAGTTGCAGAACTATGCGCCGTTAATCTTGCTTCTAAAACATTTCCGAATATTTGTATGGGTCTGGCTGAGTTTTGTAAATATAAAATATATACAAAATGTGTATTTTGCAGCTTTACATTTGTCAGTATCGTGTTAGAGAAAAAACAGTGGCCAATTCACTGATCCGAAAGGTACATTCACCGTCAAAAACAATTTCGCACCAACAGATAACACGGGAAACGCACCTTTTTGTCCATGGCTGTACAACGAAGCCGTTCGCACAACCCTCCTAATATCCAGACGCCATTACATCGTCCCGTCAGAATGAAAGAAATACCTTCCCTATTTGTACGCCGAAGCCCCTAATTCAATAGGCCCGAAGTACTCCCCCCCCCCCCCCACATCCCAAGGGCAACAACACCAACTCGCGATCGAGTTAGTCTAACACATCGAGTTAAAAACTTGCTTGTTTGCTAAGGTGTAAAGTTTGAGGTCAGCTATGCTCGCCGCAGACGTCCCAGTGGGTTCAGAGGAGGATGGATGAGAAATGGAAAACTGAGTCACGGTGTTTTTGGTTCGAGAGAAATATTCTTAGACTGGGAAAACTCTCTGTTGGCTTCGTGTTGCATGCGAAATGCGTGCGAAAGTTGCTGTTGTACAGAGCTTGGAAACAACTGAACCAAATCAAATGCATCAAAGAACAGTGAAAATATAATTCTCGATGAAACAAGTATGGCAAATATTTCAGAACATTTTCAAAATGTCCATGAAATTTCAAGAAATGTTGAAGTTCTTAAAGCAAATTGTCTGAAATTTTTCAAAATATCCTTAAATTTTAATTTGATCGAAAAAAACGGTTATTTATCTTATTTATTTTTCTCAACAATGTAGATATCTTAGATGCGTGTGTGTGCAAATGTTCATATCGATGGGTGAGTGAAATAAACACACAAAAACAAACAAACAAAAATACACACAAAAAGAGAACGTGCTAAAAGTGTGCAGAAATAACGCTAGATTTTAATATGCCCCGTTGGTTCTAACTGGATGTTGTAAGTGGTATTCTCGTGCCACAAAATAGCACTGTTGTGCCCCAGTTGCACACATTATATTAGTAGATAATAGTGGCGAGGTTCCCTACACAATACTTATCGAACTATTATCGAATATAATAGCTGAATGTTAGCCGAAAGGCATTCACGTATTATTATAATGACACTGCAGTGCCATGGTGATTAACTTCTACTTGCTTCATAGTAATGCCTGGTTTCCCAGCACACTACTTATAAAACTATCATAGTTTTAGTGCAGGGGTCGGCAACCTTTTTTGGTGAAGGAGCTAATTTCCCAAAAATTAATAAATTAGATAATAGCGGCAGCCGCAGTAGAGGCAATCAAATATAATAACCCAAACATAATAAATTGAATGACTAGTTATTTAGATATTTTGACGAAGCCCATCCAATTTTTGCCCCGCAGGGCGATGTTTAAAGAATTTTAAAAATTTTAAAGTGGTTCTGGGACTCAAATGAACAAATTAAATAAAATAACCTTCACATTGTTGCCTTGCAGTGCTTTTTTTTAGAATTTCTACAATTTAAAAGTGGTTCTGGTACTCAAATGAACAAACTGAATCAAATAACCTTCCAATTGCTGCCCCGCAGGGCGTTTGTTTTTCACATTTTCAAATTTTTCGATTCCAGATCTTGATTAAATTATAGAGCCACTGAAGAACCGCCAAGTAGCCGCAGGTCGCCGACCCCCTGTTTTAGTGTAACCAAATGTCTTCTTGATTGTCGTGAATAGTGCCGAGTTTACCCACATTCTACTTATCGAGAGATATTTGTTTCAGAGTTACCCACATTCTACTTATCGAGAGACATTTGTTTCAGAGTTACCCACATTCTACTTATCGAGAGACATTTGTTTCAGAGTTACCCACATTCTACTTATCAAGAGATATTTGTTTCAGAGTTACCCACATTCTACTTATCGAGAGACATTTGTTTCAGAGTTACCTACATTCTACTACCGCTTATACCGCGTAACAAAATCGAACATTTAAAATAGTCTAGACGTTTTGAAACTTCGAAGACACATGTGTTCAAATTTAGAAGTGATTTAGATAAGATAAAAGTTTCGAATAATATTGTAGAGTTTGTTGAACCGTTTTGCATAATTACTACGAAAACGCTCGGTGTAACGCGTTGATGAGCGAGCACCGAAACACGCAACATCTCTAATCGGAATATCGTAACGCCCAGAAAACTGAATATTCGTCTATAGTGAATTGAAATCTCGTTCGAAATAAAATTACCCGACTTCTTTGAAACGGAGAATAGCATCTATACACTCTGATCCATAAAGAAAATCATATCTAGTGGAGCGGTCGCTCCACCCAGCCAAGTCGTACCGTACACTCACAGTCACTCAACATACCGTAAATGCCTAATAAACCGAGGAGCAGACCAAACACTTTTACTGTAAGCAACAACATGGCATTTTCGGCCTACTGGATCATAAAATTGGAAAATCTCACATTGTTGTGAAATATCTTAATTTCGAGCTTTGGCCCACCCCACTCCATATACTAAATTTGGGAACAATAGGTTATGCCATTTGAGTGCTAGAGGGCCGTGAAAACAGTGAAATTACACCCCTTTTAAAACCTATCTGATGATATCAGGAAACACCGCTATCACCGCCACAGCCTAAACGGCTTAGCCGATCGATCTGAAATTTTTACCACATGTGCACTTTTGGCGTCTGAGGTGCCTTTTTATAAATCAAACCGGTAGTCGCCATTTTGAAACCGGAAGTGACGTCATATCTCAAAAACGGCTTAACCGATCGGAACGAAATTTGCGCCAATCGATTCAGACGGTCCTCTTTATGAAATAACAATAGTTAAATTAAAGTTTTCTAATTACTGAAACCGGAAATGACGTCATAGTTTAGAGAAATCTGCTTAAATTCACTTCCCTTTATATAAAAACCAACTATATATTCAGAAGGCTTATAATGAAATATTAGTATTTATATACATATTAATACCTACAATGTGTAAGAGCTTTCAGCCGCCATTTTGAAAACCGGAAGTGATGCCATATCTCGAAAACGGCTGGACCTATTGGAACGATGCTTTCGCAATTCTTCATGGCATATCACTTTAAGTTTAAATTTAGCTCCTAACAATATTTTTTTAGTAACTAATTCGGAAATGGCGTATTTTTTTAAAGGAATTAGCCATTGTTGCCCTAATAAGTTTTACAAATTGTGTAAATAAACTAAAAAAATAAGTGATATCCCCATAAAAAAACACTCCGTGTAAAAAAACAGCCAAGTCTCTTCAACTAAAAAAAAAAATATGAAATCTAAAAATTCTGCACTGAAACGTAGTGATATCAAAAAATGAGCCAAGTCAAAACTTTATTTGAAAATTAAAAAATACTTGGCGCATCGTTTTTTTAGGGCATTGTAGGTATAGGTACTATGAGTATATGTATTTATATCTAGCCTATACTTCTAAGCTATTTATATACACGATGCGCCAAGTATTTTTTAATTTTCAAATAAAGTTTTGACTTGGCTCATTTTTTGATATCACTACGTTTCAGTGCAGAATTTTTAGATTTCATATTTTTTTTTTTAAGTTGAAGAGACTTGGCTGTTTTTTTACACGGAGTGTTTTTTTATGGGGTCTAAGATGCACTGGAAATTAAACGTCAATACTGCAATCTCTTCTGACATTCTATTTAAATGTCAATAAGTGTATACTTTCTTGACCCAATGGACTGAAAATTAGTAAAATAATGGAGAATGGTAGTCTTAATGTCCATGCAAAATTTCAACTTAATCGCAACATTTTAATTTTCGATCAATCGGGAGATATTTTCATATTTGAACCAATCAGAGGGCAGCTCTCAAAATCAATACACGATTAAGTTAAAATGATATTAGTATGTGAGCAAAATTTCAGCTCGATCGGGAAAATTGTGATCTGTGGCATCGGCCCAAACAAACAAACAAACAAACAAACAAACAAACAAACACACAAACAAACAAACAAACACAAAATAGAGAAGTGTTCAAACGTGCAGAATGGAGTCGCTCGCTGCGCTCGCTCAAATAAGAGCTCAAAATGTGCTGACTGGTTAATTTTCATTAATTTATATTTTCAATTACAATCAATACAAATCCAATATTATTATCTGAAAATCTACTGTTATTTATGTAAAATGTGTGGACTGCAATGTGAGTAATTTCAAAGTAACTGTAGGTAGACAATGATGTGACGCAATTGGAATGTGAAGAACAACGTGGGGGGGGGGGGGGGGGGGGAGGGGGTTAATTTGTTGGAGAGTAGAGTGGTTGAGGTTGGATGTGAGAAGGACTGCAGGATGAAGAGAATTAGTGATATGTTGAGGTCTGTAGAAGAGGATTAGTTGAAACGTGCTTAATTTATGTATTCTATAAGTTGAAAATACCAGATGCAGCTAGAATCTACACAGAACAACAGCGATTCTTGGGCATATGGACTATCATTGCACGGAGTCATCCAGCAGAATCGGGCATTTTAAATGATAGAATTGGACACCTGGACCATAGACATTTCATTCACATTATCCGTCGATGAAACGGAGTGTATAAATCAATTTCCCGGAAGAAATCGTGCTAAACATCAATAAGCAGATGAACTGGATACTAATGACTAATGACTAATGAGTCTTAGTGAAATAATTGGCCCGATCTGTGTCTTCGTTTGAATTTAAATACGAAAAAACACACGAAGAAAATCCGGAAAATTCAGAAAATCCTAACATATTTTTGGTATCTTCTTAATAAGTAATGTTTTTTAATATATTCTCCACGCCAGGGGCTAAAATTATTTGATGCAAGTAATAAATAAAAAAAAAATCTTTTCCCGTTTTGTGCGATACTATTTTTATTTTTTTATCAACAATCTATGTGCACTTCAAATCCAAGTACAAGAACAATAAATAAAATGTAGAAACTATATAAAAAAAAGTCAATAGATTCGCTCTTTCAAAAATCTAATTTTAAAAGTCATATTGACATGAACTTTTCTGATTCTTCCTCAATTCAGAAGTCACGAAACCACTTTGAAGTCTAATTTTCTTATCGACATGCTTCAGTTCGGACGATTTAATCCCACCTACGTGATCGCAGCTGAATATCGAGATACCGATGCTAAAGGGGAAGGATTCTGTTGCTAACTCCGAAACCACATTACCCGGCATGTTAACAGTTCGCAATAAACACACAGCTTTCGTTTGATAGACAACATAACCTCAAATTAAACCTCACTAGGAAGTAAAGATCATTGTTTGTTGGAGTTAGTACAGGATTTAATCACTTGAGGGCATCACAATTGAGTTGTTATTCTGGGCAGTGAGTAGCAATAAAATAGGATATGATGAAGGTTTGTGTATTATTAATGAATATTAATAATTTCTGTCTAAAGCCTGAATTAACTGTTCAAGTTTTCGTTGAAGGAGTTGAATTCAAGTCTTGAATTCAAGAGTTGGACGTGTGTAAAAATGATTCCATTCTAGTCTAGAATCTTAAAGTATGAGATTAATGAAGTGCCATTTAAATAATAATTGTTATATAAATAGTGTATAAAAGAATTAGGTTTATTACATTCAAGACGACATTAATTAGATGGATTTCTAATTAAAACATTAATCAACAGGAAAAAATAACAGTTTTCAATTATTAGGTATAGACACGATTTATTTAAATGGGAATTCCAAAGTAAATGTGTACAGATTATGTTGCCATGAGATATTTTAACATAATTTTTAATAAGTGAGTAGTGTATACGTTATAAATGTTCTTGAACGTTTATTAGAATGAAATAAAAATAGCGAAATTCTTCGTAGAAAATTATTTTAAATTTTATGTTTTACCAAACTTTGACTATCATTTAGGTTTTTAATTATTAGGCTCACGTTTGCCTGCTCTGATTTCCAGTCATTTTTTCAATAGGAATTTTTGTATTCGGTAGTAGAGTCTTTTTGACACAATGACTAATTTAATTAATTGCAAAATTAAACATTTTTTAGTTAATTTATGATATATTTTCCGTCAACTTTCATAATATCTGCCTCCAAATGCCCCATTTAAGCTCTGTTCAAACTTAAAGCTTTATTTGACAGACAACATAACCTCAAACTAAACCTTTCACATAAATAAATACCATTATTATCGCTTAGTAACCAGCAACCATCTGTTGCGATATTACATTTCCCACCCCCACCTCCCAAAAACGGTCTCCATGTTGACCTAAGACTCCTAGATCAAGGGTGTAGCCCTTAGCTTGAATTAATATGTTTGTTGTGTTAGGTTGGTAGGTTGGCAGCTGGTATTAGTACGGGGGATGATACGCCATGTTTACCAACTCCAGCAATTAGTGCGCTAGCTCTTAATACGTACGGATAAGCTTGCGTCTATGTAATAACGGAGAGTCGTAAGGCTTTACGAGTAATGATACAACAAGCTTATGAGATGAAGTAACTACATCATAATAATGCTTGACGACAGCCATTCGCGTTACTTAGAAGTTAATTTAAAGTATTTTTCAACTGCTGTTATGTTGGTGACACTGAATTAAACACGGTTGTGATATATTGTAATGTAGTAGAGGTGGTGCATGTTTGCTGTTGATGAACAACATTAACTCTAGAAGTTCAACGCACGGAAAAATAAAATCTGAATTTAAGTTTATTAATATGTCTAGTACAGTCTACTTTCCTGAATACTTGTGCTTTCTCTAAAAAAAAATAGTTGTAAATGTAAATCAATCTAACTAAAATAGTTTTTTTTTGTCTGGGGCTTAACGTCGCACTGTTCTGCAGCGAGTCTAATGGCGACGGATAAATGATTATGATTGATGATTGGGAGATGATGGTGAAGAGTAGGCAAGGATGGAAGGTGGGAAGGAGGCGGTCGTGGCCTATTAGTAGGGTACCTTCCCAGCATTTGCCTGTCGACTGAGGGAAAACCACGAAAAAAACCCACGTCAAGAAGGACGGCCGCGGGAATCGAACCCGGGCCTCCGGAATACAAGTTCAGAGCGCTAACCACTCACCCAACCTGTTCCTTAACTAAAATAGTAAAATAGTAAAATAGTAAAAAAAAAATAAAAAAATAAACTAAAATAGTAAAATTGTACTATATAATGAAAAACTTTTAAATTGTATTAAATTCAACTCTATCTACATATTCAAGTATTACACTGTATAATACATGATAATAATAACATCTGACTATTCTGAACTTACCTAGATGGTATCACATAATGAATTGGCAGTGGATTGGCAGTGTTTATTATATAAATCGTCTTACATCAATCATGTTTTGTGATAATTTTGATAAAGAGTACTACGTGTGTAGTACTGCATCATGACTGAGTTGAACCGTGTAGTATTGGTCCAAGTTACATCTCTACAACTCATCTCGGCAACACGTGGAGATGGAAGTGGAGACGAGCGGGTGTTTTCACTCAATGACAGCTCATTCGCAGCGCCACGTAAATAACTTTGACTCCACGCCAAGATGAATTGTGGGAAGGATTGATGTTTCTGGAGGAGGGAAACAAGACGTGTGTAAATGTAATGTAGATCGAGACACAAACGGACGAAAATAATGCGTGGAGAATAGATTTTGTTTCGACTGAAAGATAACATTTATGTGGATGGAAATAGATGTTGTCTTGGCTCGGTTGTAAAGGGGGTGGGGGGGGGGGGGGAGCACCTGTACTACAGAACAGTACATTTACATCTGTCAAAATGGATTTGTTACAAGTGTGCCTTGTATCAATTTTGCATTTTGAATATAAATGTGTTGATGTCCAATCAGTCTACGTCAAAAATTTATCATGATTGTTGTTGAAGAAGTTTGAGAAATGTTGAAGATTGAAGAATATTCTAGGCATTGGTGGACAGCACCCCATGACCCGATATGTTTTGAATAGAGTAAATAAATTGTTGTGTAAACATATTTTTGGATACAGTAGTTGTATATAATGTTTTAAAAAGTATTCACATTTGTATTGGGATGGGATGGTTGGATGTGAAATTCAGTGTTTTATTCTCCTAAAAGATAACCTGAAATCATCGCAAAGAGAATACAAAGACTTTAATTATACATTTATAAGTCTCTATTCACATCACAGTTTAAGTCTTGAATATTATAAGGATTCTGAATATTGAAAAAGAATATTGCTTCAAGAGAATCACAATTGTGATAACCACATTTCACGTATGATGGAGCTGCGACCCAGTTACAACAAAATATTACCCACTTGTAGATCAAATAAAAATAAAATCCTCTTGTGTATTTATTGTTTGAATAAAACCAGACAATCGTACTGTTAAAGGATTTAAGTTGGCAATGGAATGGTTTATTCTTGCAATGCATTCAACTTAAAAAAAAATCAATTTTCATATCGACTAAAATAATATAGTAAGAACATTGTGAAGCAAATTTCAAGGCAATACAACTATAGATATCTGGGTCAATCCGCAAGATATTGAACAAATTTGAGCTATGATATTCAAAAACTAAGAAATTGTTTTTCATAATACTTATTTAAATTACTCCAGGATACATTCTGTACAAGCATTCAGCAGCTATTCATGTACGAATACACACAGTACATACTTTTGAACTAGATTGTTTTATAGTTAATGCCACCAAACAGAACATATTCCAATATTTTCTTTGTGTAACGGGAAATGATTTGTACCGAGACCTGCGTGCAAATGTCCCCTACCGATGGACGGACCATCCGATGGCAAACTGCCCGCGAAACATGTTTCACTATAAATCACACAACATCACAACTCCGTGTCACCGCCAAGTTTGTTCTTGCCAAGCTGACAGAAAGCTCAGCTGTAGACGTTTTCGTTCGCGCGCACATTTCAATAAAACGATTCAATTTGTTGTGACTTGTATATGGTCTGTTTTTAAATCACTCGCTCTTGCCATGGCTGAGACGTAGACCGTGCCAGGCGCGCGGAAACGTGGGATTATTCAAAATCGTACAACTCAGTTTTATTCCATTTCCTTTCGAGCACGAAATGTAACTCTATCTTAGATCGATTTGCGTAGACGTGATTGGGAAATTGCACACAAAACAACTATATTGCTTGCTGTATTTTTGGAATAAAGTGTTTGCAAAGGAAGAAGGTTTGCGTGATTTTCCGTTTTGATTTCGTTCAATATTGGTTCTATTATCGATTAAATCTATACGAATCCATTTGCTCTCAGAACTGAAGGTAAATACGATAAAACTGAGCGTTGTCAAGGAATTGTGATTCTATAAATCCCCATCTGCCTGACGGTTTGGTTGTGTTAGACAGTTTTCGTGCCAGGCTTACGCTCATCAGAGGGCAAAATATTAACAGTAATGCCGATAAGGGGTTGACACAAAACAAAGAGCATAACACACGTTCAAACATTTTAATTCTTCAAAATTGAGAAATTATAGCGAACATTGAGTTTGACAGATGAAATTAACATGAAAATTATAACTAAAAATAGGTTCTCTCGTTGTATTGGCATAAAACATGCTTTTCCCATTTATATTTCCAAATTCATTCCTGGCTGAAATTATTTTACTGCCATAAGGATACATTGCACTGAAATATAAAATTAAAATCAGTTTTATGAACCAATATTCCATTCTGTGCCGATTCCATTTTATATTATTTGACTACCTACTGGTTTGATATTCCTATTTGAAGTAACATTAAAAATATTATTCACAAAGTTGAATAATTGATGTGTAAAGTATGAGTTACTTTTGAATTGACCATCGAATAACTATTCTCTTATCTAGGTATTGTAACCCAATACAGTGTGGGATTGAGCTACTGATTCAATACTATTCCAACACTCCGGGATTTTATGTCAATATCTCCACATTAATATCTCAAATCAGCATAAAATTACATTCTTCATTCGCTATATTCCGATACGACGTCATAATATTGTATGAACTAAAAGTAGTTTAATATTTTTATTTGCGTGGATTTAAGAGATCGTAAAATATGGAGCTGTGTTATCAGTATTAAAACTCGTACCAATTGAGATGAAATGGGAAGCTGTATTTCTAAAGCTGTCATAAAGTTATATCGTTTTAGATTATCAGAAATCACTCCCGAGAATTTTATATACCTACTTATTCATGTTTTTGATGTCCCATTTCATGGACAAAAAGATACTAGACAATGTGTACAATGTTGATTATATAAGAAGATTAGATATTTATAGCATCAGAAAATATGTGGTTTCATATATAAATAGATTGAAACACAACCAAGACCATACGTAAAACAAATTTTGTAAATTAATGAAAAATTTACCTTTTTCAAAATTAACCTCACTAAAATATCGCGTAAGACAGTGTAAAATATTGCTAATTATTCTTGCTAATTCAACAGGTAACGTGGTTGTTTCGCGTACTTTGTAATCCCAGAAAAAAACACTCCGTGTAAAAAGGCAGCCAAGTCTCTTGAACTAAGAAAAAATGAAATAAATCTAAAATTCAGCACTGTAAAGTGGTGTTATCAAAAAATGGGCCAAGCCAAAACTATTTAAAAAATCAAAAAATACTTTGCGCATATATAAATAACTCAGAAAAAAACACTCCGTGTAAAAAAGGCAGCCAAGTCTCTTTACTATAAAAAAAAATTCAACACCCAAAAGGAGTGATATCAAAAAAGGAGCCAAGTCAATGACATTTCCAAATATTTAATCGTATCATTGAAATAAAAGTATACACGCCGAGAAATAGTATTTTCACGTTTCAATGATAAGCAGATACTTTTATTTTGATTGAGTAGCTCATATTTCAATTCAATATGGATGTAAATTTCTTCTGTGCGTTGTGTACATACACATTTCCGGTTCGAGAAGTTGCACGTACCCGTGCTCGCTCATCAACGCTGAACACTGAGCGTTTTCCTAATTTAAAGATCAATAATTTAATGAATACGGTACATGGTTGTTTTTAATTTGTCAAACATTAAAAATAATAACAATTTCTATTACATACGTCCAAGTATATAACGCCTATAATATTGACGTCGCTTATTTAACCAATTCGTGTGTGGAACTTCCGGAGTCTTCTTCACCTCCATCGCCCTCACCTCCACCACCTTGCCCTTGACAGTCTGGTATCGGGTTTCACACACGCGCTTGGCAACGTCCTCGCTGTCAAAGGTGATGTATGCGTGCCCACGATGTTGGTTGGTATTTCTGTCATCAATCATCATCACCAAGTCCTCCACCTTCCCGAACTCTTTCAGATCTTCGGAAGAGGTCTTTTGACTTACTCCTCCTACAAATACCTTCTTCCGAATTGCATTATTCTCCGCCCTGTCATCCTCCCTGACCCGCTTCCTGGAGGTCACATCGTACTTGGGTTCGATCTTGACCCCGTCCAGATTGTGACTCTGGACTTGGAGAACGCTCTCAGCGCCTTGTTGGTCCGCGAATGTGATGACAGCGCACGCCCGGTTACTCTGGGCGACGGATGGACAACATTCGATGGAGATATTCGTGATGTCTCCGAATTTGCCGAAGTACTGCTGTAGACTATAGGCAGACGTCTTCCAGCTGAGGCCGTCGACGAGGAGCTTGACAGGCGTCGGGACGCTGGCACTTGGTTCCCTAACGTCAATCGGAATCTGAGGGTCATGGACATCCAACTTGACCTTGGCGTCATCGTTCTTCTTCTTCCCGTCGAGTTGGAGCAATGGTTTGGTGCCCTTGGGAACCGGTACCTCGTGCTGACCTTCCGTTTGAGTCTGAGCGTCAAGGACATCCAACTTGACCTTGGCGTTATCTTTCTTCTTCTTCCCGTCGAGTTGGAGCAATGGTTTGGTGCCCTTGGGAACCGGTACCTCGTGCTGACCTTCCGTTTGAGTCTGAGCATCAAGGACATCCAACTTGACCTTGGCGTCATCTTTCTTCTTCTTCCCGTTGAGTTGGAGCAATGGTTTGGTGCCGTTGGGAACCGGTACCTCTTGCTGACCATCCGTCGGTACCTGAGGGTCAAGGACTTCCAAATTGACCTTGAACTCATTGTTCTTCCTGTTCTTCCTTCTGTTCATCCTATGCCTGTGCTGTCTCTTCTTCTTGAGTCGGAGCTGTGGTTTTGTGTCATTGGGAACCGGTACCTCGTGCTGACCATCCGTCGGAGTCTGAGGGTCAAGGGCTTCCAACTGGGCCTTGACCTCTTGATCGTTCTCCCTTGTCGTGTCATAATACCGCGATCCCTCGTTGCCCATGCCCAAGCAATAAATCCACTTTCAACGTAGCGCTAAATGTTGGGCGGAAGTTAAACCCTTCACAAAAGACACTTTGGCCAATATTCTTCAAATGTACAGTGTATCGAAACTTGACAGAGTACAAATAATTATTAAAATTACTGACGCAATAGATTCAAATAAGTTTCTCTTTTACAAGACATTGATAACGATTGTTTTGTAAAACACCATGGCCGTGTTATCAGTCAAGGTCTAATAAGATTGACATAATCATTAAGTTCATGTCTCGCTACTGTTTGCCACAGCAGTTTATATATTCATTGCAATATACACTATTATTTTATACACAGTGTGACCAATATTTTCTTGATTTGTAAACTAATATAACAAGTTTCCAGTGCTGATATTTTTTAGTTTAATTGAGACGTGGCTGGTATTTTACAAGGGGTGTTTTTTTGGGAGAGGGAAACATTAAATACAGGATCATTTTCAAATAGTAAAACTAATTTACAATACTAATTAGACATACAGTTGAACGAACTCTCTACATGAATTGATATGCAATTCTATTTTGTTTTCAAATAATGATTATCTCATTAAGGTGGCTGGAGCGATCGAGGAATAGTCTCAGATCTTCATAATTTTTTGTGTAAGTACTTATTGATATTTATGCCATACACAATCCCTGAAGAAATTATACACTTCTCATGTCTAGTTTCTGAGATAATTTGAGTTTTCTCTCCTATGTTATGGCATTTACGGTATGTTGAGTGACTGTGAGGTTACGGTACGACTTGGCTGGGTGGGTAATCGCTAGATGATTATGAGGATGATTGGGAGATGATGCCGATGGATTTGGGAAGGAGGAGCCTAAAGTAACGGAACTTCCCAGCGTTTCTCTCTAGCTTAGTTGAAACAAAAAACACTCGGACAGGGAGGAAAGCTGCGGAAATCGAACCCGGGCATTCTGAGTGCAAGACAAGAGCGTTTAGAATTGAGCTCTCTTACTCTCTTTTACTCTCTTACAGTTACTCTCTCTTACTCTCTCTTACTCTCTTACAGTGGACTCATTCGATCTCCAGTATCTATAAGCTGACGTATCAATAATAATCAATTGGTGATCTATTACTTAAAGAACACGCTCATTACAGAGAAACTTGTTCAAACTTTTAAGTTTTATTATTCTGTACACCTGAAATCATTAGAACAGTTGGCACTTCACTTTTCACTTTGCAAGTGTTTTTCAAATTATCGTTCATTAAGAGAAAACGGAAAAAAAATTGTATTACAATTTGTCATTGAAGTCTAAATGGGAACAAAATTATTCTTGGAGCTAATTCACGCCTCTATTCTCGCTCCTCATTTGTCTTCTCAACCTGCTCGTGTGGATCTGTGCAATTCTGTTCAATACTCCAATCTGTAGTGACGTCATTTCCGGACAAGATTCGAGAACATGACTCAGCAATGTCAATGTGAGCGGCATTTTCCCGCAGTAGAGCGCTACTCACTTCACACTCTGCATCTGATCGAGGTAGAACAAATGTATCACAAGTTCCTCGACGTTACCGACATCTTCTGGGATCGTCATTACAAAAATTCGTCGAACTCTGCACTGCCTCCATGCATCTTTCAGCCAATAGCAGTCCTTGACAAACATCACAGTTGAATACTAGACTAGTGACTTTGCAACTTAGGAAACATGATCTGTTGACCAGGCGGTGGTGCAACATCTTCAGTGAATCCGTAAATATAAGTTAAGCAGAGCTTTACCAGATTGTGTCAATTTGTCAACGCTGTTAGAAATTCGCGGTTGGTTCCGCTGACTGCGACGTTCAAGAGTGTTATTTCGGATACTTGG
The DNA here is from genome assembly GCA_934045905.1 of Leuctra nigra. Lineage (NCBI taxonomy): Eukaryota > Metazoa > Arthropoda > Insecta > Plecoptera > Leuctridae > Leuctra > Leuctra nigra. The sequence continues at coordinate 33,355,993 of OW203765.1, forward strand.
AAATCATTATGGGCAACCAAAAATGGGCACCAAAAATGGGTTTAAAGTGAGTTTGACTTTGAAGTGTTTTTAATCGATTTTTATCATTAATAAAATTTGGCTTTGTACGAGTCTTCAGAACAGTTTAATGAAAATAATCTCATTGCTTGGAGTGGTTTATTATTTTTATTTTGTCTGACAGACGTTTAGTGTCTGAAAATTAGTAAAAATATTGCACTTAACGTCTGTTGGACGAAATAAAACTAATAACCCATTCCAATCTATCAAATTATTTTCATTGAAAAGTTCTGAAGACAAAGCCTTATTTTATTAACGTTACGTTGGTAAAAGATATTGATAAAAATCGATTAAAAATAAGGCAACATACTTATTGAATCATAATTTTTAAAATTATTTGCTACACTCTAGGTCTTGGGCTAGATCAAAATTTCGTTTCTTACAAAGTGCAATAAAAAATTCAGCAAAACGTCTTCTTGAACGTTATTTATATACATCACAAGGTTAATACGACAATTCCCCATATAACGTACTCCTTGTCTCCTTACAGCTTCCGTCGCCCTGATTATGCTCTTTTAACGGTTGACATCTCACTCAATGATCCGCGCCAGAGCTTAATTTATTACCCCACTTCTCTGCGCTCGACTTCATCGCGCATATTATTATTACAACACTATTCTCTGTTCAAAAAAGCTTTTCTACATAAAGCTTCCATTCATTTTCCTATTTTCTATGAAAAGCCACTTTCCCTTACGAGTTTTCTCTTTCATCGTCATTTTGCCCGACTTCGCGGACTCCTTTTTCAGTTCATCGGTGAGGCGGTTTTCTTTTCACAAGCATATTAGAGGTGGTGGCTTGAAATACTTTGCAACAGCTGCCTTTTGTACTGTGTGACGATGTTATAGGAGTTCTGTGCAAAGGTTTTGCAGTATAAACCTGTAAGGGAAAAAGCACTTTGTGAAAAACCGTTAAAAAAGAAATTAGTTTAGATAGGTGTGTGAAAGGTTGAAGTTGAAAAGAATAACAGCAGATATTAGCTGAATAATGAATAATGATCGAAGAGGGATAAATTAATGTTCGTCAGTGTAAATTCTTGCATTAGAAAGTGTTGCCATATCAACCCTTTTGGAAGTAATTGTGGATAAAGAACAGTGGTTTACCTATTATTATGAGATGTTGACGTCATGTGGAAAAGCTTTATTAAACACAGAACACATGAGAACCAGATATTTTAGTAACTTGAATATTGTAATAATCTTCATGACGGACGGTAAATGCTTAAAACATTACATGAATCTGGAACCAGATTATCGAAAATTGATGATTTCTGTAACCAATTTCCCATTGTCTAAAAGCTTAGCTAGAACGACTTCGAAGAATGAAACGAATTTATTTTACTTTTAATTTCAATTTCGTAAAAGCTAATAAAAGTATTGCAAATGGAGAATACTTTCTTTAGGAAACATAGGTATATCTTATATCAAAAAGCCTGAAAAGTACGAGGTACTTGTAACGCCAGCTCAAGGGAATGGACTTGGCGATTTATTTATCTCCACAGATAGTAGTAATATCGTTTAATGGGTGCTACCTAGCGGAGATTGCACTCGCGATTTGAATTGATATTGCATCCACACGATGTCCAATAGAGGAGATGCACTCAAAGTCTAGACTTGATTTACTTCGATTGCAACAAAAGAGCGCAATTTTGTTTCATTTTATACGTCGTTACGTTGTTGACGTAGACTTTAGAGGGTAGAGTAACTGAGTGTAATAGCTTTTAATTGGATTTGATAAACGTAAAATTTACTAAGTGAAAAAAGCATGTTATTTCGTCCAAAACTTTATAGCAAGAAAAGTCATGACTAATCTCTTTGGAGAGAGTTAAAAACTGTGATGGTTCCAACTATGTTTTTAGTAACAGAAGAATATTTTCCTTTGAGCGATAGAATAATATTGAAGTAATATTTCATGAAATGTCTATCTTTATATAAAATATGGATGCTGACCCAAATTCTGAGTTCGAAATCCATTGAAAAGCGCAGTAATCTTGACGAAGCTTTGACCACACGAGGCAGCAAAAGATGTTTTGTTTTTCCAACAATTCCAGCGTCTTTCAAGAAAATCTCAGTGTACCTCTTTGAAAACTTGTTTCTCAAAAGTTTCTCAGCGATGTCAGAAATAAAAGAGAAAAACTTCTCTTGATATATTCAAAGGTGAAACCAAATAAGATTTGATTTCTTATATTCGAGATCAGAAATAGGATGAAACAAAACTCATTCGTCAGGGGGATCTTATTCAATTGTATTGCCAATATTTTATATTTTATCTTGTTTTACTCAGATTATTTCGTCATTCCCTGACATTGGTTTAGGAATTTATTATCTGGCACTGGCTTGAGGTTGGCCATAAATTCAAGTTGTCATTTTAAAAAAGTTTTTAAGATTATATATATATTTTTTCTTCTCTGGAAACCTCAACATATAAGGATTTAGTTTAAACTCAGTTATATTTTCTATTTTATTCTAAAATAACATTGTTTTTCAGTCACAGAATCAAAACTCAAAATTCTAAATCAAAATTACAGTCTTGACCATACTGGGAGAAAATGATTGAATTATTTAGATTTCAGTCAATTCCGATGTTTTTAGTCCGGTCTTGGAACAATTTGTTTTATTTACTAAACAGCGCGGTCAAATGTATTCATCCGGCCGATATAAAGTGATTTTCCGAGATAAATGCACCACTTTTAATAAGCTGCGTTAATGAGGTGGTAACTCATTAAGTTTGATTGCAATAAAATAAGTTTATTCACAAACTTTTTACTGGTAAACATTGCTTCAAAACTTCATTTGCAATAATGCCATTTTGTTCGAAAACACTGTATCATCAATTCACAAAATATCAGTAACATAAAATTATTACATTTTTGTTACATCTTGAAATTGAGTAGCTACCTAAAAGTATACATACATACATTTAACTTTAAAATGTCATGCATATTTGTATTTTGTTTGTATCTTGTTTATTTGCAGAGAACAATAAAAATTGTATACAGACATTGTCAAACATTACTAAATAAACATAATAACATGAAACAAGTCAAGTTAAAGGTCAACATTCACGAATATTAAAATACGATATTTTGCCAAAGAAATCGGAATGTTGTAAATAATTTTAGATGACACAAGTGTACTATCTGAGAAAGAAATTATGTAATTTGAATTAAAATTCAATTAATTAGTTTAATTATTTGTGACGACATTCTAAGGGCCGGTCTTTCAATGCCTTGCTAACTTTTAAACAGTCAATTAGGACTATATTGCCATGGCAACAACCAATCACAATCCTCGAATGACCGATTGAAACTTAACTATGGTTTAGCAGACTATTGAAAGACCGGTCCAAAATCAGCTAAGTTCGAATTCACTGTCTTGGTGCAAAGCCACCATTGTGCTAAGTGATCACCTAATTTAACCAATAGGCCCCTACTTGTGATAGAAGAGCTTTGTAAATGCCCTATTGAACTTTATCACAGTCTCGATACTGTGCCAATAAGATAACTTTGTCTCCATTCTCGTGCTCAATCCATAATCATCAATCATCGAAATCTACAGAAACCGTAGCTTACAGAAACACAAAGCTTTATGTCAAGCAAGTCGTTGAAAGTTAGAAGTACAACTCCAGAACACTAGCGCTGTTTCAAAACGAATGTCCACGGCTCATTGCCGAACTACAACCAGTCACGGTCTACATGTAACAATGTTCGGATAGACATCTAGTCGGCGGTGCTCATCTATTTCCACGAATTGAAACATAGTTTGACATTTCTAATGTTGGCAGTCTTGAGAGAGATAATATTTTCAAGCGGAGATTTTAAAATGAGAATGGAACGTTTTGAATTTAAGACGAGGAGACCTGTTGCTGTACAAAATGACTTGGATAAAGTGGTTCTGCACATTTCTACGATAATCCGTGGACATTTTACAAGAATGGAGGAGGAAAAAGACTTCAGACTGAAATATGGGACACAAATGAATGTGCCAAGATTTAAGAGCAATGAGATATAAGCCATGAGAGCGAATTCTATTCAATGTTCAATGGGTTCTAATCGATAACGGATTTTTAAAGCTCATCCATTTTGTTATTAAAAATTATACGAACCTACAACTAGAAAGGATTTCTATGTTTGAAAATGTTTTCAATCAGTTGATTGTGTATAGTGAATTGTCATAACCATTATTTAATTTACTCGAGTTATTGAAAACGTTTCGAAGGTTATAACAAAACAAACAGGAATTAACAATAATATTAAATAGATGTGTCGTTAGATAATTTATTATAATACAAAGTGTCTTAGTGTTGAGACTGACATAATTAAGAACTAATAGCGAAAATGATGTTAAGAGAACAATCAACATAAATCTAATACTAATAAATATCTTTATAACTTTCACGAGGTATAAAGTTAACACAATATGAGTATGACTACACAGCGATAATTATCTTTTAACTTTTGTACCTACGGTTCGTAAAATTTACATTAATGACAAATAAATAATCTCAAACATTGCTCATATTTTCTGTCTTTACCAAAGGTAGATTTAAACCCTGCAAAAGGTCACTGAAGTATTCTCCACTAAACAATTTTCCCTCAAACTTCTAAACTGAGCCAATTTACTAAAGTCCAACCTTATAAGTTGATCCTCGGCGGAAAACTTTATTTCGTAGTTCGCCATCTTTCTTTCAATCTCTCAACGACGCTTGAACAGCTTTTCAGCCGTCGTTAAACGACAAAGCAGAAAACCAGGAAGAAAATTCTAAAATCCTCGCGTCGAATCGGGTGAAATTTTCTCTAACAGGAGCGCCAATGTTTATTTGGAAGATTTTCAAAGAAAAACACGACTACGATCTTTTGATTCCACAAAATTCTTTGTGTACTTTTGTCCACTGGGTAAACATGACTGGTAAAAAAGAATACTGTTAACGTAAGGGATTTAGGACGTCGACAGCACTGTGCTGCTCTCTAGGGAGGGATTCACACATATCAAGATCTTACGTCAGATTATTGAGAAGGTTTATTTTATTAGCCGTTTTGTTGGGTTCAAGTGGAAAACCCCACTGAGAATTAATGGCTCTATAACTGTTGAATTGGTTCGAATGAAACGCTGACGGTTTTTTCCACGCGGGTGCGAGAAGAGATTCTGGGGGATGGATTTTACGTAACTATTACGTTTTATGGACGATTATTATTTTACTGCCTCGTACTTATCGTGCTTTCAATAAGCGAGCTATTACTAAACGACTTGGCACAATTCACGTCAACTGGACTCGAGTTTCAATAGCGAAGTCATCTTTATGGTCGTAAAAGCTCAAGCTGAGTATGAACGCCCGTAAAAAGTCGTGTCCAATATAGTACCTAGTTTAAGTGAGCACAGACACTTAAGGAAAAGTACACACGGATAGCTGGAAGTGATTATAAATGTTATCATTTGTTCAGCAAATTTATCTAAATCCATTGCTCGGAAAATATAGCGATCTTTTGGGAAATCAATGGCTCGATTCTTGGTGAAAAAAAATTACAAACTCTGAGGATTTTTTTATATTATTTTTTTTACAGTAAGACCGTGAAGGAGTGAACTGATCGTTATACTATGGTAATACCTAGTTCTCAACGAAGATTACAACAAGATCCAGTTCAATTACAATAGAAATCAATACGGTGGAAAGTATAAAGTACTACTTTAAAATGCTTGTTACAGCAAATTATAGCATTATTCAAAAGTTTTTTGTTTTAAAATTAATATAATTTTTTTTACCTTGACTTCGATCGTGATTCTCGATCGCGTTTTTACTACTCAATCGAGATTTTAGATGACGATCGAATCCTCAGTGTGAACAGAGTTAAGTTATATCATACATGTATGAGATAAACCATGGCTGCGATATTATTGAAATGAAATGGGTTATTATCGTGTATGAAACAACTTTATTTGTGCCGACGTTTCGAGGTCCGTGGTGATCTCTTTTTCAAGGCAAAAAGTACAATAGTTTGAATGTCAAAAAAATAAAAAACAGAGAAATACACAGCATGGATGAATCAAAAAATTAAAAGAGCAATCTAGATCACTCATAATCACTCTCTAAAAAATCATGTCAATAGACCAAGGTCTCATACTATGTAAATCTACTAATTATAAATTTTCTTGAAAATGTAAGTTAATTACTATAAAAAACCAGAGAAGGTAATGTTGTTTCTTGACTATAGTTCCAATTATAAAATTTTGTTGATTTTGTGTCATATCAAGCGACAATCAAATGGAATGACGATTCCTATGAGAGAAAAAAATATTGTAATAGTAAATAAAAACAAAAACATGATCACACAATCTATTCCAATAATTTCAATAATGTCAAATTATACCACCATGGTTTGCATCTAATCACCCAGTCCAGATTTCAACCCACCTCCAAATCCATCCCCTAGACGTCAAAGTTGTGACAACACGTATTGAGCTATCAGCTACCATGACAACCCCCCCTCATCAATAACATCTGGTCCAGGTAAACATCTGCAGAAGACACGGCGAGCTGCAAAGAGCAAGGGTCACGCGGGGCAAAGTCCAGCGAGCTTAGCGAGACAAAGCGGGGGGACAGGAATTGCGTATCGCTCGCTCAGACAATAGAACGGCGGTGATGTTTTGTCATATTGAGCTTGATGAAATGGATGTGTGTAGAAGGCGTTCATCAAAATCAGTTAGACATAAAGCTTTTGGATTTGCACAAAAAAGAGATTGATGATTGGTTTGCCAATAATTCAATACTGTTGGTATAAAACACAGGGTATTTCGATACAATTGAAGTTTTGTATTAGGGCATCCAAGATACATTATGCCAAATCGGATAGTTCTAACTTCAGAAACTGGTTTAAAGGACCTTTGTCCGATAATATCATTGAACATTAATTAATATTACAGATTTAACTCTAGTTACATTAACTACAGTTTAGAGAAAGTGGGCGGATTTTTGGAAACTGAGTTCTAGAAACTTAGTTAAGATACTAAATAGAGTTAACTACACTAATCAAGTTCCGTTCAGACTAACGTTCAGACTACTTAAGAGGCAAACGGAAGCGCCGGGAATCGCACGGTTCGTCAGAGTTTTTTTTTTGAAATGTTGTCTTCCCACTAAATAATTTAAAAAATCAGATAAGAACGACCCATTACAGCCAAATAGACTAAATAATGCCACACACTGGAGTACTTTATCACCTCTGGTGCGACCTCAAAGTGTTAAATACGATTATTTCACTAAAAATATCGTATTTAACACTTTGAGGTGGTACCAGAGGTCATAATGAGCTCCAGTGTGCGGTATTATTTAGTCTATTGGGCTGTTATGGGTCGTTACTATCTGATTTTTTAAAATTATTTAGTGGGAAGACAAATTTTTCAAAAAAAACGCTTTGACGAACAGTGCGATTCTCGTTCGATTCCGTTTGCCTCTTAGCTGTAGTTAGAATCTGTATGTGAATGAGGTATAATGCATATTGCAACATGATTCATCCTGCAATAAAATGACGTAGGTATCCTATTTGAAAATTACAAAGGTGCAATGTTCATGAAAATAACACTAAAAGCTAGGATAGTTACTGTAATAAACTGGTTTCCACTCCATTCATGGAGTATTTATCATCTACAACTCTACTAATTAGAGTGTTTATTGATCATGAACACGGCAAAAACTAATACAATTTATAGATGGTCATAATAATTTTAGACTTTCTAAAATTTCCATAGGAAATAAACATGCAGCTTTTAAAAATTGAGATAAATCCCAAAACTGCCACCAATTTGTGAAATAACGATTATTTATTACATTTCCATGGAGAAATGTATATTGGTTCGATCTTAAAAATACATTCGATATTATTTAAACCTCGACATTACAAAACGAATATTAACCGTTATTTCTGAGTGATTTATTTAAAACTATTACTGCCTCTGGCTACATTTTTAACATTTTTCCTCCTGATGGAAAACATTCAAATTCAAATGCATCCACGAATAATATTCCAAACCATTTCGAATTATTTTCAGAGCTATTTATTTTAACAACAGAGCCTTATTAGATTGTATGTAATTTTTATGGCAGCCTGCTAAAAAAAATTTAAAGAAAAACGACCTCCTGCCAAAATCTCTTGGTCCAAACGCCAAATTAGCCCACTCCACCCTGATTCAAAGTTGATTGAGTGTTCTTTCTCCCGTGTTCCAGAGGGCAGCACCACGAGCATCAGCGACAAGGGTAGCGTGGTGAATGGAGCGACAGTGGCGCGGCGCAGCGCTGATGGGGAACACCGACGCATGGTGGACATCACGCGAGACAAGCCGATCAAAGTGACCGTGAGGATCATGGTGCCAGTGCGTGATCATCCCAAGGTCAGTCTAGTTGTCTTCCTTTCCTGAATCAGACTCATCGGGGGGTTTAGAACGATGTTTCTAAGGGCTTGTTCACGTAAAACTAATGTAGATAGCGTTAAGAGGCAATCAAATGTGAGTCAAAGAGCCAATCAAAAGTCAGAGTGGAAAAGGAACATTTTTAAATCTTAGCGGGAAACAGCTCTGCTCTGCTAGCGCCGCGAGTGAGAGCAAATGGCAGTGAACAAGTCTATTGGTTCGACACAAAAGTATAGTTTTCCTGCCCTGCAAGTTCAGTTGTATCATTTATGCTTTTACCACTTTCTGTATACAGTATTATTCTTGACGTCTTTCTGTAATTCAGTTTTATCATTTTGGGCCTTTTCCTTCAATATTATCCTTTATACTCTATTATGTAATAGTTCTAGTTTGAAGGGAAATGGGTTTTAACATCCGAAAACATGATGTTAACAAGCCGCACTTCATTTTGTACAACTGTTTCATTTAATGTGGCTCAACCGAATTTATTTTTTGAAATTACCATCATGCATTACTTTTTCCAACATTTCAACTATATTTAAGTATAAATGAATCATAAAATATAATTTAAATTGCAACTCTTGTCTTACAACGAGGTTTTAATTTATTTCCTTCCGAGAATGAACAAAACTTTAACACAGGAGGTATAGAAAAATCATTTTGTTTTTGAACTTGTAAAATACCATATGTTGGTATTGTAGTTAATTTTTTCCCTAGTAGAATGTCCAACTATCTACCAGAAAATAAGTTTTTTGTTAAAAGTTGGATATAAATAAAAAATTTCCTTATTATTAGCCTAAATGTGACACTATTTTACTTAGCTGTCATAAGATAACATGGGGAAGAAAACTCAATTTATCTCAGAAACTATACTCGGCAAGTATTTAATTTTGTGATAAATGGTATAAGGCATGATTATCAATAAGTAGACAAAAAATAATGAAGATCTGCGACCATGCCCCGACTACGAGCCACCTAAATACGTACTCAATATATTTAAACTCTCAACTTCAATTATCTTTTTTCAAAACCAACCCCTGCTATCAGAAATCAGTAATCACATTCCCCTTCCCCTCTGAAAACGGAAGCAGCGTGCCTCGCAGCTACGCCAGTCATATGGCCACGTCATGTCATGCAGTAGCGACTTCCTGTCGACAACCGGAAGTTGATACAACTCGAGTCAAGTTGACGTCTGATACACAAGTTGACAAGTTCTAACGTATAGCTACGTGATTGTGGTTGAATTACGTCTTCGAGATAATGATTGAGGAAATGTAGAGACGAACAATGACGCGTATTGTTCGAAGATGAATTAGACTTTAGTTTCATATCACAGCAGAGTATTATAATGTATTGTTATTTCCAAAGTTTGCTCGTGGCAGTGATATTCTATAATTCAAAACCTCGAAGAAAGTTCACAGCACAATTGTAAGACTTTAATTTGGAACTAAGACTTGGATTTACAATTTAATTAGTAACTTCACACTGTAGTAACTAAAAGCAGCAGCTAAGTGCATCACGGGCAGCTCATTACCAATCCAATGTCTAATACTTAGCTTGTTTCGGTGACAGTTTTCTGGAAACAGTTAATAAAATGTGAGCAAAACAACTTTTTGTGTCATGAAGTTGTTTTGGTTTACTTTGTGTAAACTGCTGCAGCTTTTAGTTTTCACTGTGCAATTCAACATTATGCTACTTAGTCTTACTTTACCTATAGAAAGAAAGTCACACATATTTTGTAATTTCTTTCCATTGAAATATAGCTATTTATTTGATGATGATGATGATGATGATGATGATGATGATGATGATGATGATGATGATGATGGCAATAATAACTATTGACAAAACGAGTATTTAAATACTATGAGAAAGTAGGTAAATACATATCATATATGATATATTTATAGAACTAAAACTATTTATAAATGCTAAATATTGAGACAATATTTCTTTTTACACGGGATTAGCTAACAGAATTTCGAATTATTGAGCATTGTCATCTACACCGCGTAGAGAACAGCTATCTTCACACTATTAAATTTAAGGTGAGATCAGATGGGCTTGAGACGTGAAACAGGCTCCAATGCTAAATATGGCCAGGTCTATAGAGTGGATTGGCTGCGGCTACCAGCCGTTCGCAGCGCTCTCTAAGCACCATGGTTGGTGTTAGAAAATCGAACTAACCTGAATTTTAGCGGGTTAATTCAAAATCAAATGTATAAATTAGAACTTAAACAACTTGGATAACGATCAGATGAAATTAAAAGAGTTGATATCAGTGTAAAAATGTGTTTAGTTTATTGATTGTAATAATTAACATGTAATACAAGCATTTTCACTTACTTATTATTCACCAAACAGCAAATAACCTAAAAGATGGCATTTGACAGCTCGCGCCATTGACTATCACTCAAGAAATAAAATAACTGCCTACAATAGTTCCGGGATCGCCACCAGCGAACTTAGCGCTGCGATCGGCTAGGGTGCAGACTGACCAAGGGTCGATTTTATAGCATTTTTTCTGCGTATTCCACCCGTAGTCCGTATTCACGGGAGCCAATGGTAGATCATTGAAGTGTTCACACCGTAAGCTTAATAGTGTGAAGATAGATGTTCTCTACGCGGTGTCATCTATAATATTTTGCCTTGAATTGAAAAAAAATACCTATCTAGCGTAGTTAGAACATTTTAGCAATGGTTGAACAATTAAACTGTCTAACAGTTAAAAGATTGAAAAGTTGAATTTTACGTTGATATGAGCATGAAACCGGATATTCCTCCAGCTCTCTCTTCTACCAATCGCTCAATATTCCTTCTCAACAACGAATCAGAGCTCGTTATCCTACTTGATTCATGTCTCTAGGCGACCGAAGTTTCTACCGACGTAACAAACAAAAGCTGCTAATGAGAGGCGAGTGTCAATAGGCTTCTCAGCGAGGAAATGAAAGATCGAGACATCGACGCCTCCAGACACTAGCGACGGCTCAAACTCGTTGACGGCGTCGGTCGATCGCAAATATCAGACAATTCACTTTCCGAAGTCCTTGGCGACGACGTGTTCTGAGAAGGATGACTTTTGAGAGCTTGAACGTTTCCAATGTTCTGCTATTCGACACTTAAAGCTGCAATACGCCATCTAGTGTACAAAGTTAACATCTTCGAAGTGAGTGCAACGTACTTCACACATATATAGGAGACTCTTCAATGCATCACCATTGGCAATCTTGAATACGAATTATAGGGGAATTGACGTTTGAGCAGCTGGCGCTCTATGTGTTGTGTGGCAGACATAAGAACTAATTTAAGCTTGCATTTCGTTCCAAAATTCAAATATAGTTCCACTGTTCACTACCTGAGCGCCACCTGCTCAAAAGTAATTTCTCAAAATCCATTGGAATCCATTGGTCAATTCCCCATGGAGCTGGTATCGCCAAGAATATTCAAGTGTCCCCACCTCTACTATATATGTGTGAAGCTAGTTCCATGCACGTTGGTGGGTGGCTTCAGTTCGCATCACTTTCATGTCAATCGTATAACGAGTTCAGTAAAAGTTGTAACTACATCGCGAAATAACAGAAATTGATGAATATGTCAACAACAATCGGCATATTTCATTACATTAATTCTTGCAAAATCACCATTTGACTGATAACAATTGTTTTTATCACGGCCTTCTGCAATCTGTCAACTGCTACTTTTGGTGAATGGACAGATAGTTTTCAAAAGAATTTGAATGAATAGGCCATTTAAGAAAGTAAAGATACATCTGTTGGTGAGGTGTGGTACTAATGTTATCAGGCTTAAACGCATGCGCAGTGCGCACTTCAAAGGACTCGGCGTGACGTCATCCCACCCACAGCCTTCTCGAAAACAACACGTAAATATGACAGACACTAAACAGAACTAGTCACTACACACTAGACGGATGTGGACCTGTCAGGCTTTATCGCATGCGCTTTGAGTTTCTTAAATGGCCTATTTGTGCGCAATGAAATATGCCGATTATATTTGTTTTCAGGATAAAAGCTTTGCATATTGCATATTGTCAATAATCTGTTAGAAATTCGAATAGGGTGCGTTTTGAAGAAAGAGTTGCAGAAAGAAGCATTGGAACTACAAAGTTATGTTACTGATTCAAATAGTTTCCAAACTAGACACGATTACTATTTACTTATAACCAGATGTGTAATCTACATTCTGCATGCGTTCAGCTCCAATACTTAGCAAAAACGTGTTTCATGTAACGACTTCATTTTTGTATTAATTTATTTACCATCATTTACACAGAGACACACAGACACACAGAGATTTTCCACGACAAACGTGCATAAACTTAGTCTTTCAAGAATACATAAATTAGTAACTTGCTTTTAAGATAATTTGCAATATATAAACAGGAGTTAAACTGAATCTAGGATTCATCAGAATTAGCAAGTATAGAGTGTAGATCAGTACAGAGTGAGTCTACACCACGACCCATACCAGAGTTGTGGTGGAAAGATTATTCTGGCCATTCTATTAATTATGCAGTCCTTATATCACCAACTCCGTTCTTATAATATTCTCTTGCGGAATGTTAGAACACTTTGGTGTTACAAAACATAACACCAAGATGTATAACAACTTACTACTTGAATCCAGGATTATGTACTTGGACCAATCAGATTGCTTGCTCAGTTGAAAACCATAACTGGGGCTTAAGATTAAGTAAGTTCGCTGTTAATCGCTGTGAAAGTGTCATAACAATCCCCCTTCTGCTTTTCACAATGATAAAACAGTCATAATTAATTCCATTTTTCATGAGTCGTAAAGTCGCTAACTTGACGCGTCGTTTGAATTGCAGTTTATGTGTGAAATTAAAGCAGTTTGCATTTTCCGTCTTCATTCCCTGGGGAAGTTTTAACGAGGCGAACTTACCGAATAACTCACCGGTTCTTAACGATCCGATGACAAAAGGAAGTCGAAGAGTTGCAACAACATTTCGCTGTCCAGCTTGGTTCTGCGCATGTGCAGAGTTATTTACTCTCCGCATCAGAACCAAGTTGCTCAGTGTCAAAAGATGATTGTCTTACTTGTCGATGACAATATCTGTACTTTAAGAGGCAAACGGAAGCGAGCGGGAATCGCACGGTTCGTCAGAGCGTTTTTTTGAAATTTTGTCTTCCCACTTAATAATTTTAAAAAATCAGATAGTAACGACCCATTACAGCCTAATAGACTAAATAATGCCGCAAACTGGAGTTTATTATGACCTCAGGTGCGACCTTAAAGTGTTAAATACGATATTTTTAATAAAATAATCGAAAATAATCGTATTTAACACTTTGAGGTCGTACCAGAGGTCATAATGAACTCCAGTGTGCGGCATTATTTAGTCTATTAGGCTGTTATGGGTCGTTACTATCTGATTTTTTAAAATTATTAAGTGGAAAGACAAAATTTCAAAAAAACGCTCTGACGAACCGTGCGATTCCCGCTCGCTTCCGTTTGCCTCTTAAAGGTAGATGGTCTGATGTCCATTTCAATGATTCTAAAGTTATCACAAAAACCATTATGTCTTCGTCCAATCATATTTTGTAATGATATTACCAGTCGTTTTGTAAGAGAATACATCAATATAAATATAATGTTTAATGTAAAATTGCAATTGATAGAGCTTGACATCATTCCAAAAGTGTGCAAAGCAAATTCGAGAAAATGGACATCGGGCTTTCTACCTCAAAGATACAGAATTAACAATGTTTTAGAGAGTTAGTGTAAGTACAACTTTATTTATAGTAGATGTAATTAAATACTTCAAATATATTATAATATTTAGAATATTTTTGTCTGAAAAGGCAACTTATGTTAATGGAAATTTTGGCTAGTCTTTTCAAAATCAAGTCCTGCAAGTAGAATAACACGTATAAATGTTATGAATCAAGATTTAAGGATCAAAACAATTTAACAAAATTAATCGCAACAACAGGATTACTAAAATAAAACAATCATTAAATGGAATAAATTGAAGAATTTCGTCGAAATTCATGGTTATTCAGGCTTTATTGCTTCATTCTATGTAGCCGTCTAATCTTGCCTCGTTACGTTCACATTGTACGTAATCCGCTTTTTTATATTTTTCTCATTTTCATCGTCCCTGTTCTATACTTTTTGTGTCCTTTTCCTGAAGATGTTTCAAACGAAAATAGCTCACTTTTGTTGACGGCACTTAAATATTGTGGACATGAACACATTTGAAATATTACTTTTACATTGTACTTTGTTCTTACATTCCATTACATCTGTAAAATTGAAGATTTTAGAATTAAAAACCTCTCATACTTGAAAATTCACAATAATCTCACATCCCACACCATTTTCAGAATGTAAATGAAACTCTATACAAAAACGAATTCTGAAAGATCAATTTAAAATCCTCCAAAGCTCATCTCTCAATACTACTCAGTTCAATTAGATGCAATCAAATTTCACTCCTACAGGAATTATCTTCGAATCACAAAATACATCCGAAAAACCTAACCGCCTCAAACTTAATTAACTTTTTACGATTTTTAATACGCATACAAAATAATTCTGATATTTTCGATGAACAAAAACCTGTAGAAAAATATATCAATAGGGGTATTTCATCTGACGTCACAATTATTCACTGAAGGACAATGTCTCCAATATTTTGATCTGCCTGCCCTTCAGTGACATTTCTATCGGTTGTATAGTATTCAAAATCATATCACACAGTTGTGGTGAAGCAATAATATTGAAAGATTTGTGTATTCATGGAAAATTACAAAATGCTCAAGAATGTAAATGATACACATAAAATCAGCTTTTGTCTACCCATTTTGACCAATTAATTTTACAAATTGCTATCTTTGAACAAAATTGTCTGAGATGTCTGATGTTTCAAACAATTGTGACAGTTTAGGGTAAGGTGTAATGTAGATTTCTCTATCAGAAAATAAGTAAGTGTCCATTGTAGTTTTTTTTAGAAGTCAAAATGGTGCAATTTTTTACTCCAAATATAATGCATTTCCACTACATAAGTTTTATTAATCAATATCGGGCAGACAAAACAAATATTTCAATTCGTGGATCTGGGCTATTCAGGCCGAATGTTTGTGCACCACTAACCCAATGATGTTTGAAAACACGGTCTATTCAAATAAATAAATATCTTGAAAGAAAACACAAGCTAATACCTCAAGGCAGTAGTAATCATGTAGCCTCAACGACATACAAACGACTTTGCCTCACTTTTCCAATTTGGCAGAGCGTTTTATTATTCTGTATGTAATACATTTGTCTAACTCAAGAGCGGTCAATTTACATTCTATTTATCCGCCGAGCTTTAATGAAATACTTTCACATGTAATCTTGTTTGATTGTAATGAGATAATTAACAGATTGTGTACCGAGTTTATTTCAATTTATTCCCCACGCAGTGATGTTATTATTGCTATTAACAACACTGTAGTCAGTAATGGCAAATAACACCCAACCGCACATTTCCTAAAAGCAATTAATTATTCAGACTCCAACTTCCCTAGCAATTTCATTTCACGGGAAAGCATCCGCATTGATTCTGGTTTGAAAATTAAAAATGTGAAGAATGTCTGAAGATCGTGTTTCTGCTTGGCGAATTCCGCGAGCAATGGAGCAGAGGATTAGGCTGGGCCTTCTTATTGCTGATGGATTGCTGCGACTTGGATACGCAGTTTACAGTGGCGTGGCTGTGGGGGAGATGGCCCAATTCTAGAACTTTTCAATTCCTAATTCAGATGGTATTCGATTTTATTTAATGTTAATCCTTATGGCCGTGACCGGATTCCATCAGAATGGAATTCGGAAAACGATCTAGAATGGGGCTCCGGGAAATATAAAAAAATGTGTGTGCTAATCGAATATTTAAGAACCTTGGGTAACATAATTTACCTACTTCGCAGATTTATTTAATTGGGATGGTTTAAGAGATATCCGGCAGTTGAGCAACCCTCAGTCAACGAGTTATTTCTTTATTAACTAGTTATTTTATTGTACACCTAGGGATTGTTTTTAAAATAAGTTCATCGTTATTCGTCATTCGATAAATAATACATTTTTCAAAGAATCCATAGTTATCTTTAGATTTGTATAAGTTTTTCTTTGTATCGTATAATCAATTGAGCATTGCACAAGATATTACACGATTGATTTTATTTCTAAATATGCATTTTTCTAAATTTGTCATCAGCAACTTTATTTGAAATTTGTGTTACTTGTGAAATTCATCCTGCATTTTGCTGGGGTTATCGGGACCTCTATTCTCTAAAAAAATGTCATCATAAGTTATGAGATGAAAGCCAATATTAATATGGTGAAAGATTATAACTTGGAGTTATGTCGTGATGTTTAGAGAATAGACGTTCTGACGCTCCGCCACTGGCAAAGTGGTACCCGACTCTCCGCCACTGGACGTAATCTAATGAATTGAGATGGCGAAGGTCCAGACTGTTGAACACACTTTTTAAATGTTTATATTTACTCGAACGAGAAGGAGATTAACTCAGTTTAGTTAAGGTGGAACAAGCGTTAATGGTTTTATGAGCCAAACAATTCTGTTAGGTTCATACATTCATAAGGTAAAGACATATAGGAAATTATCATATTTTTATACACATATCAATTAAATATAGGTAACAAATCCCATTTTTGCAAAAAGAATACTCTTTAACATTGATTTAATCATCCAAGAATCTAAGCATGACGGTTAAATTGATGCCAATTGGATCTTTGGTAAGTTTTAGAAAACAACTTACGTCTTCTTTTTGTTTCACAGTGACATACATTCTACTGAATATGAAATAGTGTTGGAAGTAGAATGTATGGCAGCCCGGCACAATTTATCTAGACTCGCTGAAAAGATGCCTATTTACTAACAGGAGCCGTTGGTAACTGAGTTCAAGCACATAACTTATTTAAAGATCTTATTTGCTTGACTCCGTATCTAAACAGGTAGAATTTTCCATCAGTTCACAACACTGTCGCTAGATGTCGCGCCAAACGGAACTTTGATTCGAGCTCAAGTTCAAAAACAAACACGACTTCAACTCATTGAAAGCGACTTCACATGTCACGGGATTGGAAATGGTTCGGCCAACAGTCGTCAGAGAGCTCTGATAGCTTCCCAGCGTGATGTTGAACGGCGAACAAAATGACGTTCGATTTCCCGTTTGAAATCTCGTGCAATCGTCGGTACAAAGGATCGACATTACAGATGTAGTTTCTTTAGACGAAGTCGTATTCAATTGGTTTTCAAGTGGACTCATGTTTATCTTTAGCTATAGAGAAAACTTGTGTTTGTGTTACGCTGACAGTTTGTTAAGTGAACTACTTAGGATACTTGAAAGAAGTATTTTGATTAGTAAGCATGGACCGGATTTGTAAATCGTTTTTCTCAAGCACTAAGTAACATCTTTTCTTTATTTTCCTCTATGATCGTAGAATTCAATTACCGATGCTCCTGTTCAATACTGTGACATCTCCAAAATACTAGTTTGGAGATAAATCGAATTTTACGAATTGTTTTCGCAAGGCTTTTGGACTTAATTATACTATTGAATTTATACGGAACTGGATTAGTGATATGTTTTTTTTTAATATGTCACAGTATAGAACTGAGGCATCGAAATGTTAACTTTGATACGTTTATTACACATTCGTTTATTTATTTATCATTAAACGAAATAAAAGAACAAATTGACCTTCCTCTCAACGATGTTCTCGTAATGTTCCTCACTCTAGGTACAAATTATGGGAAGGTTCCCTACCACCATCGCTACTCCACATTCCGTAATTTCCTTTCTTCATTTTCATTTCCCAAACATTTTCATAATCTTTCATTCGTCCCATTAGCCTAGATCAGAACAGCGGGAAGTTAATGAGATTATAACAACGTAAGAGGAAATACTTGAATTAATAATCGGATGGGTTTTAAACTCTCGGTATTTTCAAGAGATGGCGCAGATTAGATTTTGAAAGGTTTTATTCGGTAATAAATAACGTATGATATTTGGCAACGTATTGGAAAGTTTCTTCGAACTCTGAACTTTGAAATGAACTCGTTCAAAATGTTAAGAACGTTTTCAGAGATATTTTTGAATTGAATCCAATGATTGAATTCAAACAATTAAGCTTAAAGTAAATCAGGAAACATTAGAAGTGAGGTTACATTTTTAATGACAAAGGAATGAAAGAAGTTTGCAGTGTTTTATTTTGTGCCGGAATTTGATTATAATTATAAAATGCAATTATTGTGGTCTTTGATAAACAAACATTTTGTTGTAATTTGTTACATTTCAATTCTATATAGGATTGAAATGTAACAAATTACTATATATTATACTATATAGTTGCATTTATGTCAAACCAACTTTAAATGAAAGTCTCCACTTTTCGTTTTGTTTTAGTTTTAGTTCGTAATTTGCATTTTATAATGACGCATTCTCCGTTGGAATTATTACACATTATTATTACTACATTTATTTCCAGAAGACAACAATGATCTATCAGAGATTAACAATTTGACTTTTAAACTATTACTAGTGTTGGGATATTTGGATACTTTGATGGACCTTTGATAATTTATTGTCCTCAAGAAGATATTAAAATGAAAATAGAAACTGTTGACAAAACAATTTAATATAAAATAAAATAAAAACATGACTTAATATCCCAGCACTAGAAATGGTTCAAATGAAAATTGTCACGAAACGTTAAAAACATGTATAATTAAATAACATTTTCAGCATTTCGTTATAAATGGAGCCTGACTTGAGTGGAAATGTAATAATGTAAAAACCTCTTGGTTGTATTTTTGATAACTTCGTAACTGCGTCTTGATTGTGAGGTATCTTTCACCGAGAGTAATTGAAAGAAAGTCGAGAAAGAGAGAGAGAGATGGGAAACGCTCATTAAGGAAATCTTGCCATGTCAAAGAGAATGCCAACTAGAAGAAAACCTGCGGAGATAAAAGCAAAGTTCCAACTCAATTCACAACACAATCTAATTATAATGAAGTCTCGATTCTTCATGAAAACCACAAACAGAATAACTGCTAGTGGACATAGAGACAGAGAAAGCGCTACTTTCACTCTATTTCGGAGGTTACATAGTGCGTATATCGTCAAAAATGGAAGCTGAACTAGGAAACGCTCTTGGTAACGCGTTGATAAGCGAGCCTTCATATGAAATGCAAATTGAAATGCGTGTTTTGTACTGATGCTTTTTCATAATGTTATTAATTTACTCGTGAAACACTTAAGTGTGTTTGAGGAAGTATACTAATGGCATTAAGATGCTATGTTCTGTAGCTCCCCAGAATTGTATACGTCAAATACATAATTTAACACATGATTTGAGAGAGTGTGCGCGCCGTACGACTTGGCTGCCTTGGACTTGGAGCGACCTTAACACTAGATTCAGCTAAGAGAAACAAAATAATGAACGCAAATACTCAAGGAATTGCGTAATTCCGGGATAAACAATACGTGTCCATAAAAGTAACAATTAAAATAGCAATTTGCTAAAAGTTTTTTATTATCTATAAAACCGCAGCACATTAAAAATTGAAACCATTTCTTTACTATCTTCAAAGTATTCATAGGTTGCATGTGATGTCATCACATTGTTGCCATGCCGCCATCTTAATGGCACGCCGAATAGCTGTGATTCTCTGCTTTTTTGACGATATTTTATAGTTAATGGCTACCAGGAAAATTGTCGATGCTCCGGAGATATCTTTATTACGCAGAGGAATCACTCACATTACCAATATACTTCGATTTACCTCAAACATGTTATAATCTGACCCGCCAACGTGCCAACGAAATGTCCATTTTCAGGTGAAAATTCAATAATTTAGCATTGCTGATATAAAACAAAAGAAGTTCGTGCAAGCTAGGAATTAAAAAATTGAAGAAATTACATGGCTCTAGGTTCTTGAAAACTATTTAGCAATTATCTCCCCGATTTATTTACAATAATACAATAACTCAAGGGATTATAACTCATTAAAATTACCTATCGCTCGCGTTAATTCTGTTCAATACTCATTAATAGCATTTATTAACCGAAACTTTAAGTAATTAATTACGTATCACTAATAGGATTATTACAGATCATTATCTTTTCCTGTGATCTTAAAGGTAATGTAAAGTGACTAGCAATTAACTGGATTTACTTTTCCATTGTTCCAGTCATTAATATTTTGTTAAACCTCTGTTAAGTATAAATAACACGGACCATTATTATGAATCGAGGCACAAGATATAGACATAATTTAACAAATACATGAAAACGGGACAAATCGAAGCAAAGAACTTTTTAGTTTCTGAGTGAAATAAAACTAATCACACGAAAAAAAGAGAAAAAAATCTGTGTTACATTACAGAAGGTTTCATTAAATAAAGCAAAACTAATAAAAACGTATTATTTTGATACAAAAACTTTCTTCTAATTGTGTACAACAAAGCATTATGGTAATGGAGAAAAAAATAACACGTCTCTGAGAGAAAGAAACTTCTTGTGTAAAATCCTCATATCGTATTTCGATGTCAATATGCAGATGCCATACATATGAAACTGCTTTTCTTTGTTCTAACCCTTTAAGATCCTCTGTGAATACAGTCACGTGTTCGCTCGTAGGCTCAAAACTGCATCCACTTGTCGGGGGGCATCTTTGTTTCACCCAAAGTCCTGCGGCGACAGAATATACAATTTATTCCGAGCTCTTTGTTTCCGCAAGAACAAGAGGTCTACGTTCTTTGAGGAAAGAGTCTACGTCACACCCCGAGTCAAGTTCTAGAAAAACAATGGGAATAATTGTCAAGTGGTTTCTCTTGTTGTCGTTGCGACTGCAAATATACAGATCTTCCTAGAGAGATGAATTTAATTGTAATTTCGTATTGTTTGTTTCGTATCTAGTCGGATATTTTTCAAATCTGCTTACGAGACCGGAAATTTAATCAAATTCATGTCGTGTTATCTGGAATATTCTTTTGTCCGTGAAAATGATGACGTTTTTAGTTTGAAAATGGCGGCGTCAGGTTCGTGACTTCGACAAGAAAAGGGTCAAACGAGTTGAAGTAAAAACTTGCCAAAGTTGGAAGCTTAGTCCTGTAACCGGAAGTGTTTGACGAAGACGAATCTTATGCCAATAGTCACATAAAAACGATTAAAATTATTTTTATTTCAAAAACATCTTAGATTGATTTTGACTTGTCATGGCAAAATCTTCTAGATACAGTGAACACTAGCGCTGTGCCTTGTGAACACCCACCAAACTATCCAATTGTCTTTTTGTAGTTTCCGGCACAATATATCAAATTTGCTGTTAAAGAAAACGTCATTTGTAAAATTATAAAATTTAAAACGTCAGTAGGTGATGAAAAATAACATGAAAATGAACACTTCGCATTATTACATTTTACAAGGTAAAAACAAAATAATATGAAGTTATACACATCAAGAAACATGTCAAAATAACTTTTAAACTCAATTTAATTTCTAAAAATCAACCGTCAATCATTTCAATTCAATTTGAACAAACAAACTCTACTGCACTCAAACACTTTTCGTTCATTTTGTAATAAATAAAACTCTTTCTAGCAACGTAAGCATCACTTCATCGATTGCAACTTTCTTTGACGTTTTTCACCAATTACTTCGTCGCCAATAAACAATCTTCCTTCCTACATCCAGTCTTCATATTTCAAACATGCCGACAGAGAATACAAAAACAATGAGACTGGAGAGGCAATATAATTTCACACTGCAATTACGATAAGAGCCCTAACTTGAATTCCACTCTAATCTACTCACCCCGTCACTTGTTCCAGTCTTCTCCTCTTTTGACGTCATAAATACACGAGCTCCCCAACAATCCCATACACACCGCTGTAGAAAATATGAAGTATAATTTATGTAGTATTAATTATATTGTCTGGGTAGAAAACTGGAGCAAGTTGTTCTCAGGTGTTTGTTTTCTGGAAATGGAATATGTTTTTGTTGTTTTTGTTCTTGAGCAGAAGCTGCTACATAGGTGTATTAATATTAAGATGATATAGAAATGTGAATCTGCCATCTGATGTAATATTATAATTCAATGGTTTGTTGACTTGACGTGGAATGATTATTTAGTATGTAGTTTCAAGTTATCAATCTGTCAGGATCTTGGTCTACCTTGAGTTCAGGAACTTGACGGGTGTTTTTGATATAACTTCATGAATAAGGATTGGTGGAAACAAGTTTTTGTTCTTTACGCATAAATTAGATAGTTTTGAGGTGCTCTGAAGCTAGTCTTACACGGATACGTTTTGAACAAAGATAAAATGAGTTGCTTTTTTATTTGTAATTGTTTCAAACTTTGATCTCAAATAAAAATTTAAATCAATTTAATTGTGATTCTTTAATTATAATTTTATACCAGTCATGTTATTGAACTACGTTTTTTTTTAGTTCTCGAGATGCTTTGTTTTAATTAATCAAGGAATTATATCTTGTAATGATTCAGACGCGATTTGAAATAAGTTTCAATTAAAATAGCTCCAAAGTAAGATGTGTCAAAAGAATTTCACCTCTTGTTCACTTCCGCTTTTTAAGTCTTAAACATATCTAAAGCCCCATTTACACGGTGCAATTTCTTGAACAACTTCTGTGCCACAGTTTATCTGCTCGTGCGCAGTATCACTTTTGAGATGATAAAGGGAATCTGCACATGTGCAGAACTTCTGTGACACAGAAGTTGTTCAAGAAATTGCACCGTGTAAATGGGGCTTTAAAGATGAATCCATCCATATGCTCTTTGTAACATTGATGTAAAATCTACACTAAGTTCCTCATTTAACTCACTACTTCATTAGTTTTTATTGCCATAAACAAATTTTCCAAAATACTTACTGCATTATTTGAACAAATTGCTAATTTTAAGATCGATTTCACCACCTTCATGTTAAAAAAAAACTTGTGTACTGACAGTTAATTTAATCTCGCCACTAGCCGACTTAGGCGCATTCGGTGGCCCATTAGCTTCGTAGACGTCTACAAAGCAAATGGAATATCTAAACGCAATTAATCGCGACTAATGCTATGTCTGGGTGTCTCTACGGACCGTGGATGCACCGCAATCAACTCGCCAAATAGATTGTCTGACCACGCGGAGATGCATCGTCTAATCATTGCATTACTGCACAGAACTGCATCGCTGGACAGAAGTAATTAACACAGCGTGTGAGTTAGTGCAGGGAGGCTGTAATGAGACGCAGAAGGCCCGATGTCACTTGCAGGGGTCACGGAGAGTTCAAGAACGAGTTGTTCTGGAAGGTGACACCTATCGTTTTGAAGGGAAATGCCTCATAAGTCATAGCTGCATTTGTAGACTTCATGCAATTATATTATTCTACATATGTGTGTACTTTTATTTTTATATACGTAAAACTTTGCGTTATTACAAATTTCTTACACAGTATATATATTTTTTACAAATGGTGGCAGTTGTACTTTTATTTTTATATTTGTAAAACTTCGGTGTTATGTGTACAAATGTGTTGTACAATACAAGTTAATATTATTTTTTTAAATGATGGCAGTTGTGGTATTTTTATTTTTATATTTTTAAAACTTCGGCGTTATGAGTACAAATTTATTACACAGTATAAATTAATATTTACAAATGGTGGCAGTTGTGGTACTTTTATTTTATATTAAAACTTCGGAATTGTGTGAACTTTTCTACTACTGCATTATATAAATGGTGACAGATGTAGTACTTTTATTTCTTTATTTGTAAATCTTCGGCGTTCAATAATAATAATAAGTGAATACCATTTGAACGAGATGTTTAAAATACATTTCCTTCGCATCTCTAGAAGTGAAACTAGACAACATTTCCCTCGACGTGTAAATCACTTCGCTCTCGCTTCCAATCAGACGGAAAGCAAAGAAAACTATTCATACGGAAATCAACTCACTCGACGATAAGATTTTAATAATTCTATTCAGCGGCGCGAAATAAAAAAATCCGCTATCATTTTCCACGGAGGAGGAACTTCCGGGAAATATGTGAGTCAAAAGTCAACTGGATTCAGTTCGAGCGATATCAAACGTCAATTTCCTCAAAGGAAAATCCAATTTCGTTTTTTTGTATTTTCTGTTACCGATAGAAGAGATGAAAAAACTTGTAGCGGAAAATTAGTCTTACTTGCGGAGTTTATTGATTCGTTCCTTTAATATGTTTTCTTGCCATTTTTTAAAGAAACTGGAGGATATTTTTTGGTAAATACAAATTAATATTGTCGCTTCTCACGTTTCTAAGAAGTGACAACTTCAAATGATAACTAGGTATATAATATGTTCAATAAAAACTTATGTATTTTTAATTTACTCTTAGAAAATTGTGTTGTCACTCTGGCATTGGAGCCCAGTGGAACTGACATCTAGGTGTCCATCCTATCAAAAGTATTATTTTATTTTACTCTTACATTTTACTAATAAAAGGTGTAAAGTCGTGTACGTTTTCGGTAGAGTGGGAATGACGATCAGTCAATCGTCATGAAAAAATCTCAAAATATAATTTGTTTTCTTTGGGCTTCTAGAAAACCAATAAAACAACGTATTTTCCAGATCGTTTTGAGCCCCTGATTTAAGGTCCAGCCAATTTAAAGTTTCAGAAAAATGTTATGCGCATGTTGATTTTTAACATTAATGTTTGTAAAGCGCCTAGCGGAACTTTGAGACAGTTTAATCAAAACCATACATTCACGGATATTATCATTTTCATAATAAGCTAACAAAAATAAAACAACCCCTTAAAAGTTTGTCCCTGTCTAATATGCATAAAAAAATGAAATTGATATCGTTAAACTCTTTTGTTTCCACAGTGAGAAGTTGCAAACTAAAATGTACACTCTTTTTAACCTTGAATATCATAATTAATCAGTGTTATTTAACAGTACAACAAAAGCAGATCCAATGTAACCGTTACACAGATTTCAAAAGTTTCACAAAATACACCAGCTACGTTGTTAAAGCCGAATTTATTAATAACGATGCTCGACTTTGATGTAAACAACATATTTATCAGCTCTTTGACGCATGTTTGACATACAACAGAGATCTAAAAGTTCTTGTATTTCAGATTGCCTGAGCTTTTGAGCCTTTCAAGTCCGCCAAATTTCGAATACTCGTGGAGGTGCGCCAAAGGGACCGACGTGCGTTAGTTTTATGTAAATCTTGCTCGACGCTGGAGTCGTGTGAGGGGGAGAGGGGGGGGGGGCTATTTACGCATGGCACGGAAGTGCGAAATTGCCTATAAAGTGATGTCATTTTCTTCATATTTTCTAGAATATGACATCGGTAGGAAAAAGTCATAAAACGAGACTATCAATGAAAATATCAAGGCAAATCACTTCTTGTTTTTACTGATATTTTGGTGTGGAAGGATAATAAATTTAAATTGTGATAATTATTAGGTCATATATGGGAATATATTATAATATTAGGAAATATTCAAAATTATATAAATCACTGTTTTAAGGAATTGAACATTAATTTATACGAACTTGTATTGTTCTACATACAAAAAGTACTGCAAGAAATATTTTCGCAACTCTGTTTATTTTTTTATGGTAAGGATTACGCCCAAACTTGTGTCAACTCAGAAATATCCCTGGGAAATGAGCTTCATACATGATTTTAATTTATTTCCCACGACAAAAATAATCTCCTTTCTCGTGTTGATTCCAATTAATTGTGATGAATTGTATCAAGAAACGCGGGACTGAATTCTATTTTACACTTCAATAAACAAATTGAATGAAATTCAAGAGGTAATTCGTTTATGTCGTTATTCTAGAGCAAAAGAGGCACAGAAATAAATAGTCAACCCGATGATGAACGAGCGTACTTAATTCCAGATATAAATCAATTAATCCAACTCTTGCTTTTTAAGCCATTCCATTTGTTAGACTTAGTTCATACAATTAAGAGGAAGGATCCCTATTTAAACCGACATGTTTAAGATTGTGACCGTCTACGAAGAAAGATGTTGAAATGGTTAAGTTGTGGTAAACAATAAATCGTCTTGCATTGCTGACTATTCTTATAAAACTGTAATATCCTAAAAGTGATGACCTATTTTATATGTTTATATTCTTGAATTTAAAATTCATAGCTTTAGGATATCAATATTAAAATTGTGTCACTATGTACTATGTACTATGTTACTATGTAAATGACTATACTCTTCTTCATTATGTGTTAAATGATCTATATATCTACGTATCGCATTTATCTATATATATATTTTTTTTTCTCTTCTCTTCTCTTGTAACTTTAGAATTGTAATATGTTGTTTATTTTCTCAATGTTCTTGAATCGACCTGCATTTGTTGTTAATATTATTTGTTAGTGTAAAACCTACTGATAAGTCGGATTGACTTAGTAGGGCTATTTTTGTGTGCATAAAAAAGTTTTTTTTTTTTGTAATATTATTTCTTGTGTGATCAATAATAAAAAAAAAAAAAAAAAAAAAAAAGCAAGGCAACATTGTCGCTCTACATAAGAGATATTTGCTGAATTCAAAAAGAATATCACAATCTTTAAAACTAACTCGGTTCTTGTTTCAAGAAATACTTGACATTTAGTTGTAATTATTGTATAAATCAACTTGAAATGATGTGGCATATTCAATGTTGATACATAATGTTGGAACCAGTCAGAAAATCTTTCGATATGTGGTGTTTGTGATATGTTGACAGTTATCAGGAGAAATCATTAAAATGCAAAGAATTCACTATTTACACAAAAAAACAAAGAATAACCAATTTATAACTCAAATCTGACCTATCAATCGTGCCAAACTAATGGCTGCCAACAGAGAAAAATAAAATTTTATGTCGAAACAAAAGTTCGTGCAAGCTATGAATACAACAAGAATGTAAGCTCCTTTTCTAAAGTGTCTCATTTCAGCTATCAAGTATCAAAGTCACAACACTTCAAGTATGATTCTAGATTGTTCCTGGCTGTTTCTGTTTTCAAATAAAAGTATGATTAATCGCGCCTTGGCTGCTATCAAAAGTCACTCAGTCCGTTATGTTGACATAATAGCTAATTAGTTGGGTCAATCAACGATGAGTGAGAAGGGGAGGGGGAGAGGTCGAGGGTGGACAGAGGTGATGACGACGGTGATTTATCACTCTCATTGTTGCTAATATTGCCACACTGATATGAGGTTGGATAGAGCGAGTGTTTTTAACGGGCGGTGATCGCAGCACAAGTCAGGCAATGGGGATTAGAGCTAGGAAAACGCTCGGTGTAACGCGTTGATGAGCGAGCCGTCGTATTGCATGCGAATTGATATGCATTTGCAAGTTCATGCGCTCTAAAAAGCCGAAACTAAATGTGATAGAGAAGCAGTGATGAAAAACATTTCTTTCAAGAAATTTGACAAATATTTCCAAACACGCATAAAATGTCCGTAAAATGTAAATAACTTAAATTAGACTTAAAATTTACAAAAAAAGCACCTAAAATGTTGATCCCGATGACCATGCAAACGCTAAAGTTT